>CM060957.1:55531946-55711946 GCA_030765055.1 Mantis religiosa
TTGGAATTGCTGCATAAACTTCAAACCGTGTGCGATTTTCCTTACAAAAAGGATTCACTTAGGCAGTTGTTAGTGAAGTTCGGTTTCCTCTTTCGCACGTTAAATAAGAGGCGTGTGATTATGGAATCAGCAAGGATTGTGACATGGAGATACAAGTACTTGAGCAGGCTAAATTATTTAAGGCAGGGAGGATATCACATAATTTATTTAGACGAGTCTTAGTACGATAATCATGATGTCGTAAGATAAGGTTGGGATGACGGCAATTGCTCTTGCTACCTTCCAGCCCTTGTGTCACGTGGAAAAAGAATAATGATTCTGCATGCAGGTGGTAGTCAGGGTTGGACTGAGGGATGCTTATATTTGTCCTCCAAAAGTATTCGGAAATCCTTGGCCGATTCTCATCACGAGATGAATGCCGAAATATTTGAAGCTTGGTTTAGGAACAAACTTTTGGAAAACATTCCTCCTAAGTGTGTGATTGTCTTAGATAATGCTAGTTATCATTCACGGCTAAAGATAAAAATTCCCACCATGTCTAGCAGAAACGACGAAATGATTAAATTCATGTTAGAACATAATTTAGAAATACCCAGTCCAGTTCCTGTAAAAGCCGTGCTTTTGGAGAAAATTCGAGAAGCTAATATACAAAAAGTGTATGTAATAGACAAAATAGAATAGGATCGTGGTCATGAAGTTCTCAGGCTACCGCCATATCACTGTTGTCTCAATTCGATTGAGTTGATATGGGCACGCCTTAAACATGCCGTAAGAAAGCGGAATGTAACTCCTTCTATAAGTGACAGTGTGTGCAGTGTTGAGAGAATGTGTACCAAATATAAATTCGAGTGTATGGGAAAGATGTGTGTAGCACACCATGCAACAAGAACGAAAATTTCAGCTGCGGGATATTTCACACGACAATGCTTCGTTCGTTATACATGTGAGTGAAAGTGGCAGTGACAGCGAGGAAGGCGAAGACAGACCGTAATGTGAGTAGAATATATACTTTGATATTATTAGCATAGTGCAGTTGCACTTAAGAACCTTGCTAATCTTATTGTTACTTGGTTTTCCAGTAGGGGAAGGGATCCGTCCCTTTCAGCTGCCAAAGTGCGGGCGCTGCGGACCCTTAGCACTCGTGGTACCTCTGACGTTACTAGAGGAACCTCGGGCCGAACAGCCGAGCCCCTCCTTCGGGAGTTGTTCGGATTGGGATGGTCTCGAGGGGGCAGTGTGTTCCCGATACCCGTGGGAGATTGGGTACGTCTTCGGACGGGGTTGAGGGAAGCCATTAAGTTTCCGGGTACTAGCCTGCTTAGCTAGTAGGTGTGCTAGATCACCAGGCGGCCCCACCGAGGTCATATCGGTAGTCTTCACCTTGAGTGTTGACGCGCGTAAGTGGCGTATCCACTTCCGTCCCGTCTTGTGTCCCTAGGACCAGATGGGGGGGGGGCTTGTTAGGAAACTAGGTCTTGCCCTAATGGAAAGCCCCACGGAGGATGCCGGGCGCCCTTCACGGGATAGCTCGGATAACTCCCTGGTTGAAAGAGGCCCGGGTCTTGTTCCTACGGGTTCAAGGCTAATGGGAGTAGAACCTCTGGACTCAACTGTTACTTGGTAAATATTCTAAGAAATAAATGTCAATGTTTGCAATGCTGACAACTTGGAAAAAACGCGACAACGTTGTTTTCTCCACAGCGAGCGGGTCCACACATCTTATCTCTGCGTAACTGAATATCTAAATCTTATCGCATCCTTTGACGCCGCCATGGTAACAGTTTGAGTAGCGCTATAATACTGGCAGGTAGCTCTGGACCCGAGAGACAAGGAGAAGACCGCATTCTCGACAGGCCAAGGACTTTGGCAGTTCACAGTTATGCCCTTTGGCCTATGCAACGCGCCAGTTACCTTCCAAAGCCTCATGGAGTCGGTGATGAGAGGACTGACTTACGACGCCTGCCTGCTATACCTGGACATCATCATCGTCGGCAAGTCTTTCGAAGACCATCTCGACAACCTGAGTAAGGTGCTACAGAGACCGCAGGCGACCAACTTGAAGCTGGACGCAAAGAAGTGCCAGCTCTTCCACAAGGAAGTCAACTACTTGGGCTAAATAGCTTCACCAACGGAGTGGCCACAGACCCGGAGAAGACACAGACCGTGAGAGATTGGCCTCGGCCGAAGGATAAGAGAGAATTGCGCAGTTTCCTAGGATTGCGCAGTTATCACCGCCGTTTTATAAAGGGGTTCTCCAACATCGCCAAACCCCTCACCCACCTGATGGACCACCGATCTTATGTGTGGACGGAGGATGCCAAAGGCGCTTTCCAGCACCTGAAGAAGAAACTATGCAGTGCTCCTATTTTGGGATTTCCACAACCAGGCGGCGCCTTTATTGTGGACACCGACGCCAGCGACCTTTGCATTGGAGGCGTCCTATCTCAAGTCCAGGATGGCTACGAGCGGGTGACAGCCGCTTGGATAGCAAGACACTATCCAAGGCAGAGAAGAACTACTGCGTCACCCGGCGAGAGTAATTGGCGGTGGTAAAGACCTTGGAGCACTTCCACAAGTACCTGTACGGTCAGCCATTCCACCTGAGGACTGACCACTCCACCCTAACCTGGCTACTTAGCTTTAGGAACCTGGAAAGCCAGACGACACGTTGGGTCCAGAGACTGCAGGAGTACGACTTCACCTCTGAACATCGTAGAGGGAAGAGCCACGGCAACACAGACGCCATGTCCCGAAGACCCTGCCCTGGAGAATGGGGCCAATGCACAAGAATGGAAGAGAAGGAGCGTGCCGCAGCTGTCAGAGTGGTCACGGCAGTGCCTGCTGTTGGCTGGGATAGCACAAGTCTGAGGAGGGAGCAGCTGGCGCACGCAGATTTGGGGCCACTTTTGAAGGAAGTGGAGGAGGGACCAGACCAACCTGGGAGGACATCGCACCAAGGAGCGCCACATACAAGTCTTACTGGGCCCAATGGAACTCACTGAAGATCAGAGAGGGCGTGCTGTTCCGGGTATGGGAATCACCCAATGAAAAGACGCAGAGAGAACAGTTGGTGGGTCCCCAGAGTAAGGTCTTAGAAGAAGTGCACGCCGGTGCTTCGGGAGGATACCTGGGAGCAAACCGGACGATTGACAAACTCCGACATTGCTACGACTGGCTGAGACTTCGAGCAGACGCTGAGAGGTGGTGCCGTCAGTGTCACATATGCGCAAGTCGCGGCCCCCAGACTAGGAGCTTGGGTCGCCGGAGCGCCATTCGAAGCATCGCTGTCGACATAGCTGGACCCTTCTCAGTGTCCATGGACTACTTCACCAAGTGGCCGGAAGTGCATGTCATCCCGAACCAGGAGGTGAAGACAATTACAGACTGCCTCCTGGAGCAACTGTTCTGCCGTTTTGGAGTGCCGTTAGAGCTCTACAGCGACCAGGGTACCAATTTTGAGTCTAACATAATGAAGGAGACACTAGAAAGACTTGGGGTTAACAAGACCCGTACGACAGCTCTACATTCCCAGTCGGCCAGCATGTTCGAAAGGTACATCAAGACCTTAGAAGAACACCTGAGGAAGGTCGTGGCCAGCCATCAGTTAGATTGGGACGTCAAGGTGCCACTGTTCTCTCTGGCCTACCGCTCGTGAACACATGACACCGCTGGGATGACGCCAGCCAGCTTAATGTTCGGCCGAGAGTTACGCCTCCCTTGTGACCTGGCTTTTGGATGCCTCCCAGGACGCAAAACAGCCAGCAACCGAGTATGTGGAGAACCTGGTGGACCATTTCCACGACATGCATGAGATGGCTCGTCAGAACATTCAGAGGGCGAGCGACCGCATGAAGACCCGATACGACAGGCAAGCCAGCAGCCAAGGGTTCCAGCAAGGTGACCTGGTCTGGTTGTACCGCCATAACCGGACCAAGGGGCGCTGCCCGAAACTTCGACAACCATGGCTAGGACCGTACTGGGTGGTGAGGATTAACGACGTGGTCTACCGCATCCAGATGGTGCCCCGAGGGAAGATGTTTTGTGGAACACCTGGATCGTCTGGCCCACTACGATGGTGCTGTTTGGGACGACCAGCCTTGAGGAGGGAGCAGTGTCGCGAACCCATTATTTATGATAGTGCGGCGACGCGCACAAACAGATAGTGCAGGGCAGAGATAAAGAGCCTGCAGATAAAGATAGAGTGGAGATAAAAGGCTTGCCGACACAGATGAAGTTCGACGTCTGGAACGTTCATGTTTCGTCTAGTGCCGTCTTACAGAACATTCAATTTCTTCTTTGTTACAGAACAGTCTAGAATTATCAATGGAGGTATATATAAGAGATTGCAACATGCCAGCATGGTTATCGTAAACAGAGGCGTAACGAGAGCTGTAATTGAAACTGGTGTGTTTTGAAAGTAGCTCTTTGTTGTGATCAACGACCTTGGTAGATTGTAATTGTGTATGCGACGTAATTCTGCTACTGTAAGGATTGACCAGAGTGTATTTCTATGGAAATAAAGAACAATTTGAATTTCTGTAAATTGGACTTTTAATTCTATGAACCCACTAAGTCACAGTATGTTGTAAGGGAACTTATTCAGCTACCCAGGCCTGAGTTTTGCATTCATGCAGCTTTCCATAGTGTGTGCAACAATAGTTTCCTCTGGCAATTAATTGGAACTTTCCAATACTGAAATTGAGAAGTGAAATACCTGTGCCTAATATTAGCATAGTGGCTTGGCCATCGGTAAAATTTTAAAAAACATAGTGCAACCTGTCATTGGGAGAGGGGAAAAAACAGAGCTAGGCAAATAAAATACATAGTAAAATGCCAAATAATACTGGATATTTTTGGCATAAGTTTATATACCAATGTGTCATTTATGTTACTCATGCCATAATAAAATATTGTAAAATAATTGGAGTTATCTTTTAATGTTTATCATAAGAATTGTCTGAGGTATCTCACAGATACTTCAAATAATTGTGCAGAAAATCATTAATGCAACAGTTCATTTTATACTGATATTGTGCTTCATTCAGCATTCCGGTTAAAAAATAGCATTCTAACACAGGAGATAGGTGCTGTATTGGCAGGCTAATATTTCCCTCTACTGACAACAATGTGCTGTACCTATTCAAAGATCAGAAGACTTGTTTCCACATCAAATGGACAAGTTTGAAGAATGCCTTCAAGGTACAATCTTGCAAATTCTGCAAACAGTCACTAAAGAGCAGCTGAAGTGAAAAATGCTCTTACAATTTCACCTGACCCCAACCACCGATTCAATTGCCAATGCTGATAGAAATACATATGACCATACGTCATTAGATCGCATCACATTGATGTGAATTTCTAGGTCACCACTAACTTGCTTCAAGAGTGACACCAAAGTGAAGATATATTCAAAATTAAAAATGCAGTGTATTGGTCAGAAAATCATAATATAAAGGAAGAAACAGAGTTTATTAAATATGCGATGAAACCATTGGAACAGGGCTGGTAAGATGAGCACCCGAAGTGCAAAATGCTTTACCCTACAAGCCCCCCTTCCTCTTTCCTTCTACCTGGCAGGTAAATAGACAGGTGGTGCATGGTGCAGTAGCGGTTATTTGGGTTTTGGATGAAAGATCTTTGCAGCTAATGAAATCTAACCCTATTCGTGCTTACCTAGCCCACACTTGAGTTAAAAAGTGTAATGACATTAGAAAATATAAGTGAAGGATGTAGCGACAATGCTAGATGACACACATTGGCAATGTGTAAGAAACAGCTCTCTCATCACATAATTGACTCTAGCTAAACCTTAAGCTGGCAAAAGGAGTTGTATAGAAGTAATATATTTATTATCTTTGTTACCTATGTTTTGTTCTTCATCACTGCTTCAAAAATATCTGTGATCAAGGAATTATTGAACGTTTATACAATGAAAGACCATACATGTGGTGAAGATAATTCTGCATCTACACCTCTAACAAACACAGCAATTTGGGTGTATCTTTAATATCAGTGGTTTTGTCTATGGCAAGGGACAAATGAACAAGTTTCTGTAATTTATCTATTATCTGTTCCTCCAAGCTTATTCCTAGGTCAACAATTCTGTTAGTAATAGTACATCATGACAAACAAAAGCTTTTGAAGCTGTCAAGGTTGGACAAAGCTCTTCCACTGTGATACGCAAACATGTACTGTGCTCTACCATCATGATGAAAAAAGTAATTGTTCTCCTGTCCCGATTAAATATTTGTTGTTCACTCATGTTGCACAGGAAGGAGTCCACTACTGAAATAACAAGACGGCATGCGAGTATAACTGGTTTAATAGGTTCTGTCTACCTAGTTCTAGAAAGTGAAGGTGAGAGGGGATGGGTATGTTCACATTTAAGTGCCTTCCTTATCGTCCCTGCACTGAACTACAAATTTAGGAAACATCTTCATCACTGAAAGAATCTTCACATGAATTTTGAAATCTCTGCTGTTGATCTCATCCTACTAATGAGAAGAGTAGATACAGTACAACAGTAAACTGCACCCAAAAATCTGTTATAGCATTGGTCAACCACTGAACTGAAGATAAAGTTCCCAGAAACTAGTCTTTGTTTAACAACTCCTAAAATTGAAATACATATTTTCAACTAGTAATTTCATTTTAATTACAATACAATACAGCAGGAACTGGCCTCAGTTCTGTTATTTGTATCAGCATATTTCATTGATTCTTTTTATCTGATCAGAAGATGAAGGAGAAATTCGTGATTTACTGAAAAAAAAATGTAAAACATTTTTAAAGATATCCACATTTATTTGTGTATAGTTTAAAAAGGTTACATGAATGCAGACTGACTGTGGGAAATGGCAATGAAAAATTATCAAAATTCATACAGCAGAAGTACATCATGAAGGAAAACATTTATGTTAATATAATTCACATAAAAAATAACTTAAATATAAAATATACAAAATATCTTCGCTACACTAACTGCTTCTAGAGATTTTTTGCAAACTGTTCCACAGTTTCATTACTTCACTAGCAAGAAACCATGCACATGAACAATGAATTTATCAAAATTATCACGAAACTTTAATCTGTTTTGTCGTTCAGTGTTGAGTACAATGTTGGTGGTGAGTTCGTTGAATTCTTTGGCAAGTCTCTCAGCTATAACCTGATCCACCTGTGAGTTTAATAAACCTTGTACAAGTTGTTGGTACTCCTCCTGAAAATAAAAATAATATATTTAGAAAATACATGTACAAATAACTTCTCATTAAAATATTTTTAATCACAGTTACAAGGATATCTGTGTAACAAGATTTCAGCATGTTTTTAAACTACCACTGAAATTTTAGTAATCTATCAACTCAATTATTTTATTTTCTGATGAATCTATGATGCTGTGCACAAATTGCTAAATACCAGTGAACTAGACAATGAATGCAATGAATGAGAAAATCAGATAGGTTGTTACACAGACAGGTATTTTATTCACTAAAACAATTACAGCAATTTGAAGGCATCTGCAAGTATATATTTCAGCAGCAGCAGCAGCAGCAGCAGCAGCAGCAGCAGCAGCAGCAGCAATAATAATAATAATAATAATAATAATAATAATAATAATAATAATAATAATAATAATAATAATAATAATAATAATAATAATAATAATAACAGTAACAGTAACAGTAACAGTAACAGTAACAGTAACAGTAACAGTAACAGTAACAGTAACAGTAACAGTAACAGTAACAGTAACAGTAACAGTAACAATAACAATAACAGTAACAATAACAATAACAATAACAATAACAATAACAATAACAATAACAATAACAATAATAATAATAATAATAATAATAATAATAATAATAATAATAATAATAATAATAATAATAATAATAATAATAATAACCATAACCATAACCATAACCATAACCATAACCATAACAATAATAATAATAATAATAATAATAATAATAATAATAATAATAATAATAATAATAATAATAATAATAATAATAATAATAATAATAATAATAATAATAATAATAATAATAATAATAATAATAATAATAATAATAATAATAATAATAATAATAAAGGCCTAAAACATGTGTAGGTTACTCCAGTAACACTGATGATTTAATAGCAGACATAGAAATAGTTTCCTGTAACCTAACAGAACAAAAAAAAAATTTCTGTACCTAAAGAATGTGAAACAGCCATATTGGAAATACAGAAAGACGTTAGAAATAATTTCCCTTCCAAACAAGTAATCAAGGCCCTCAAATCAAAACCGGTAATATACACAAAAGCGGACAAAGGCAACCAAATAATTATCCTAAACAGATCAGATTAAATCTCTAGAGTGAAAACATGTTACAAAGCAATGAATTCACAAAATTGGAAAGTGATCCACTAAAACTCTGTATGAAAGAATTCGAGAGAACCTTAAAAGAAGTCCGGATATTATCTGATATACAGAAATCTAAAGTAAATCTAGACCACTCAGTATTACCGAGACTTTATGCGTTGCCGAAAATTCATAAACCAGGAGAGAAAATGAGGCCCATAATCAACAACTTAGACGCACCTACCTACAAGTTAGCCAAACGTCTAGCACATACATTTTCATCACTGCCATTATTCCACAGCCTAGCCATTAACAATTCATTAGAATTATTAGACAGGATCTCAAATTTGCATTTGGACACAGAAGACAAACTAGTATCATTTGATGTCACCTCTCTTTTTCCTAGTATTCCAACAGATAAACTCACGCTACTCCTCAAGAAATGGCTCATACAGACTAACATTTCAGCAGAAGAAATAGAAGATCTCACAAAACCTACTCATTTATGCATACATCAAAATTTCTTTACATTCAACGGTAAATTCTATCAACAGACCTCAGGCCTAACAATGGGCTATCCACTTTCACCTTTCCTAGCCAACCTCTTTATGAGCTACTTTGAAACACATATTACATCATCCTTCCCATACATCTTCAAATACTGGTATAGATATGTCATATATCATACAAGATTTCTTAAAACTATTGAACATAGAGAATAGAGCAATAAAGTTCACAATAGAGATAAAAAAAGATGGCTACTTACCTTTCTTAGATCTGAAGATAATCCATGAATTAAATAACATATCTTTTGGCATCTACAGGAAGCCAACATAAACAGATAATTACATCAAGAACGATAGCTACAACCCTACACCCCACAAACATGCAGTTTTGGACAGCTTAGCATATAGACTAGTCAACATCCCATTGAAAAAGAATGTATACAACAAAGAATATAACCACATGATTAACATAACTGCAATTAATGAATACAGTAAACAATTAATAGAAAAGAAAATTTGGAAATTCAAGAAACAGAAACACATATTGGATACCACAAAATTAACAGAATCAAAAACCGAGACCAGTTGAGGAAATTCACATATCATCCCAGAGTGCATCATAAATTCAACAAGATATTCAAGAAGTACAACATCACCCTAGCCCCAATAAATAAATTCAGTTTAAAAAAACTTATTATGCAACAACCTGAAAGACCCAGTACCTGAAAACAAGAAATCAGGTATATACAAAATCAACTGCTCAGACTGCAATAAGTTCTACATAGGAAAAACCAAAAGAAGTTTACATATTAGATTACAGGAACATATGAGATGTGTGAAATAGAAACAAATAGAAAAATCTGCAATAGCTCAACATTTCTGGTCTACCAATCATGAAATTGTACCAAATATAAAAAACAAACAGCATACTTTAAATTTCGAATTGCTGCCTGTAAACTCTCTTTGGAAGTTCATCTCACAGACAACAGATGCCGCCACAGACAACCAGCTCACTTCAGGAAACCACGGATCCAACCAGTCGGATAACTGCTGACGATGGGGACAAACCATTCTCCGAAACAGGTCAAGTATGGATAATTTAAATGATGTTTGTTTGAATTACCGACTCATTACTTTCAAATGTTAAATACATCACTGTTTACTAACCTTTTGCACAAATAACAATAATAATGTTTATTAGCCCATAGACAAGTTGTACATGTTTCGAGCATTGTCAAAAATACAATGAAACAAAGCAGACATATGTTTACATTAACATTTAAAAATATGCATATAAATTCATGTTCCTCCAATTACACATAATATACATTCTAAACTATTCATTTCTATACATTGTTTCTAATTTTAGAGTATTATATGGGCTCTAATTTTTATATCCCTTTATTTCTAAAAATATGTCTTAATGCTTCCCAGACTTACCTGGTAGCAGCAAATAAGGACGTAAAGTGCAGTACTTGCATTTGGTAATAAGTCTGAATTGATCTGATGAGACAATATGAGATTCATAAGCAGCTGAAAACAGAAAAAGCCAGTTTTACTTCTGTTGCACTTTATTCCTTTTGAGAACTCATATATATCCAATTTTCTCAGTTTAACACATACAATGCTGTGTAAATAAATTAGTTTTATATAACTAAAGTTACTTTTTCATTTCACTTCATTATATCTCAGAAGTGAATGAAAACACATAGTAAAACATGCATACAGATGTGCAATAACGTATAAACAAAAAACTAATTTAGAGAATTAACTGCTCAGATGGCAATAAGATATACATTGAAAAGACATAATGTAACATTGGAAGCAGATTAAAATAACACTTTAGGAACGTTGAACAAAAAGAAACAGATAAATCTGCAGGAGCAGCACATTTCTAAGATCATAACCACAATAAAGAACATAAAACCCAAATACTGAAATCAGTTCGCATGAATCAAGAATTAAACACCGGGAAAACATTTACATAAAGAAATTTGGAACACATTTAATGAATTTGGACATTTTACTGGAAGAAAATATTTTACTAAGTCTCATTGGATTGTCGCCAGAGATCTTGTACTGGAATACTGAAGCTCTAGCCAGTCAACAATTTCCTGACTTTTTCTGAAGCCAGCCTGAGATGTTGAGAGGGGATTATTGGATTCCAAGTACCAGTTAAGTCTTGCTAATATTCTTTCCAGGATTTTTGCCTGGTTTTAGAATTGGAACGACAATGGCTTTATTCCAGTCTGTAGGGACAGTATTTTTCCAGACTTTATTATATAAATTTAAAAAACAGACTTTAGCTTTGGGACCGAAATCTTGTAGAAATTCTAGGTGTTTGATAGATAGTCAACATGAAAAATTCAATGCCATATCCGGGATTTGAACCACGGATCTCCTGGTTTCCGTCCAGTCGCTCTAACCCAAAATCATGTATATGATAAACTGGATGAAAATAAATAAAAAATAAAACCCATTGAGCTACCATGGCCAACGTGCCGTCCTGACATTAAATTCTCAATTTGACTCATATATTTCCCCGGTAAACCACTAGGGGCTCTCGCATCTGAGATACACTATTTGTGGTGACTTACTATCTTAAGTACTTCCCAGGCTTCATCATTTAACTATTATTTTGGTTAACTGATGGAAATTAATGATTTCTTTACACTAGCGGTATATAGGCAAAGGTTTTTGATAGAGTGAACATGAAAAATTCAATGCCATGGCTGGGATTTGAGCCACGGATCTCCTGGTTTCTGTCCAGTCGCTCTAACCCATTGAGCTACCATGGCCAACGTGCCATCCTAACATTCAATTCTCCATTTGACTCATATATTTCCCCAGTAAACTACTAGGGGCTCTCGCATCCGAGATACACCGTTTGTGGCAACTTACTATCTTAAGTACTGGAGTCCCAGGCTTCATCATTTAATTCATCATTTAAGAGTTAAATGATGAAGCCTGGGACTCGAATCCGGATTCATTTAAGATGTTAATGAACTTGAAAAAAGATTAGAAATACCAAAACAAAGAGAAAATCTTATTGACTGCATCAACCCTACTGAGATTAATAATTACAACTGAACATCAGTTAAATCTAATACATGAACTCCTGTCATAGCTAAAACTCTTACACTAGAAAATCTAAAATATCCAACTCAAGAATGGACACATATATACACAGATGGTTGGTTCCCTCTCTGATACAGATGATGGACCTGGAGCAGGTGGTATATACCAGTTCTTTTCCTTTTATAGAAATGTAGGCAACATGCAAGTGGTTCTAAAAACACATTTAACTCATGGCAAGTTCAGTTTTTTAGCAATCTGTATGCCAAATTCCATACATGTATTTTTATTGATTGATTTTATATGATTATTTTAAAATTATTATGCTCGCAACGCACTGGTAGGGTATTTAAATCCAATTTCTCTGCAAACAATAGGGTATTTAAATATGTGCATGAGTTAATAAAACAATTAGAGTAGATCATGAATGGTACCCACCTTTAAAAGAGGTCGAAGAGCTTCAAAAACAGGAGCAGACTTAAGACCATCATTATATACATGAGTGCCAAGAACCTGAATGAAATCACAGCAGAGGATTATCACCTCCTGTCCAAATGTTGTAAGACCCAATTCAATTGATCCCAATAGGTTCTTCAACAAATCTAATGGAAGGCCACACACTTTGTCTGGATAAATTTCACATACAAAAGTGATCATTTTGTAATACTGAAGGCAGAGAGAAGGGAATTTCAAGAGATCCACCGTCATGAGAGGCATCAATATGTTGAGACCAAATAGACAGACATCAGCAGCGGTAACAGTCTGTTCTCCATCACATGAACCATCTGGAATGAAAAGAGATGCTCTTTGAATAACAGTAAAGCTGAAGCAAAAGTTAAGGTTAAGGTTTTGCATCAAGATAAGTCTTAACATATACAGTTAGTTAAAAGTCCAGCACTACCTGAATAACTGTTGAATCATTTGGTTGATTAACACAAAATTCTGTGTGCAGATAGTCATGTACAGGAAAATGATATTAATGATATTTTGATTTATAATCTTTTTATTTTAAATGGAACAATAGTACTCTTCAATAGCTTTTCAACATGTACTTACATAGATAATATTGTGGAATTGATTACTGTTAAATAAAAAAACAAAATTTTAAGTGTAATGAAGGAAAATATTTCTTCTCCCTCAAGTTGACTATCCTTTGTTTACATTCATGGACATTTGTTTACATTACAATCATCTGTTTATATCCATGGATATAAGACTGTGAAAAAATTTACATAGGGAGGACAAAAAGAAACATAGGCACTAGAAAGAAAGAACACTTCAGGCACTTAAGATACAAAAATATTGATAAGTCCGCAATAGCAGCTCATTTCTGGTCTGAAAATCATGAAATTGAAGATAGCACCGAATTACTAAAATACGTACAAAAACATAGTGAACTCGTCATATGGCAGAGAATATACATAGAAACACATAAAAACCAACTAATGAACTTTGAAATCCTGCCAGAAGAGAATCCCACATTTAAGTTCATCACTAAATCAACAGATGGCAGCAGCAACTCCAGAATTACCCACACCACTGGATCAAGCTTTAGTCGCATAAGAGCCGAAGAGGCAAACGATGATTTGCGAAACATGTCCTCAAAATAGGTACGTAAGTGAAGCACATGTGTACTAAATACGACTCATCTATAAATTAATAATTAATCACTGTGGTGTTCCAATACAGTTAAATCTCGAAATTCAAATTAGTTATTTATTCTGCAATTGGGAGTGAAGTTTAAATACAACACAGTTACAATTAAGTTATGGTTTTCCGATGCACAAACATGTGATGTATCACTGTCCATGAGAGAAACAGGGAAACTCCAAGTTGATTTCACAAACTTCCAATGACTATCCTTGTGATTTATTTATGGTCATCACAAAGGCATGATCAAAATTGATCCTACTTTTAATTTCAAATTGTGAGGTGGGAGTACAGGCAATTCAAATGAATTTAAAAACTCTATGGGATAGTTGACTACTTCATCCTGGTTTATAACAGTGTCATTTGATTTGTATGAAAACAACTTTCCTTGAAGAAATAGACACTCTAGAATGCAATTCTGACACACCAACATGAAATTAGCATTACCTGCATCTCGTTGCTCATCAGTGAAGTCAGCACATGATGTAGCTCATCACACATTTGACTGACTTCTACAACCTAAGTCTGGTTGTCTTCTCCTTGGCATAGTAAAAAAGTTTCCGTGAACTCCTGGTTTCCCTCCAGTCGCTCTTATCCTTTGAGCTACCATGGCCAACTTGCCGTCATGACACTAAATTCTCCAATTGACTCATATATTTGTCCAATAAACCACTAGGGGCTCTCGCATCCGAGATACACCGTTTATGTCAACTTACTATTGTAAGTACTTGATCCCAGGCTTCATCATTTAATTCTTATTATTTAAGTTAATTTATGGAAATTAATCATTTTTTCACACTAGCCATATATAGGCTAAGGTTTTGGATAGAACTTGAAAAATTCAATGCCAAGGCAGGGATCTGAACCACGGATCTCCTGGTTTCCATCCAATCGTTCTTACCCTTTGATCTATCTATCTATCTGTCTGTCTGTCTGTCTGTCTGTCTGTCTGTCTGTCTGTCTGTCTGTCTGTCTGTCTGTCTGTCTGTCTGTCTGTCTGTCTGTCTGTCTGTCTGTCTATCTATCTATCTATCTATCTATCTATCTATCTATCTATCTATCTATCTATCTATCTATCTATCCCTACCTACCTACCTACCTATCTATCCATCCCTACCTACCTACCTACCTACCTACCTACCTACCTACCTACCTACCTACCTACCTATCTATCCATCCCTACCTACCTACCTATCTATCTATCCCTACCTACCTACCTACCTACCTACCTACCTACCTACCTACCTACCTACCTACCTACCTACCTTTCTATCTATCCCTACCTACCTATCTATCTATCCCTACCTACCTACCTACCTACCTACCTACCTATCTATCTATCCCTACCTACCTACCTACCTACCTACCTATCTATCCCTACCTACCTACCTATCTATCTATCCCTACCTACCTACCTATCTATCTATCCCTACCTACCTACCTATCTATCTATCCCTACCTACCTACCTATCTATCTATCCCTACCTACCTACCTACCTATCTATCTATCCCTACCTACCTATCTATCTATCTATCCCTCCCTACCTACCTACCTACCTACCTACCTACCTACCTACCTACCTACCTACCTACCTACCTATCTATCTATCCCTACCTACCTACCTACCTACCTACCTATCTATCTATCCCTACCTACCTACCTATCTATCTATCCCTACCTACCTACCTATCTATCTATCCCTACCTACCTACCTATCTATCTATCCCTACCTACCTACCTACCTACCTACCTACCTACCTATCTATCTATCCCTACCTACCTACCTATCTATCCCTACCTACCTACCTATCTATCTATCCCTACCTACCTACCTACCTATCTATCTATCCCTACCTACCTACCTACCTATCTATCTATCCCTACCTACCTACCTACCTACCTACCTATCTATCCCTACCTACCTACCTATCTATCTATCTATCTATCTATCTATCCCTACCTATCTATCTATCCCTACCTACCTATCTATCTATCTATCCCTACCCACCTATCTATCTATCTATCCCTACCCACCTATCTATCTATCTATCCCTACCTACCTATCTATCTATCTATCCCTACCTACCTATCTATCTATCCCTACCTACCTATCTATCTATCTATCTATCCCTACCTACCTATCTATCTATCCCTACCTACCTATCTATCTATCCCTACCTACCTATCTATCTATCCCTACCTACCTATCTATCTATCCCTACCTACCTACCTACCTATCCCTACCTACCTATCTATCCCTACCTACCTACCTATCTATCCCTACCTACCTACCTATCTATCCCTACCTACCTACCTATCTATCCCTACCTACCTACCTATCTATCCCTACCTACCTACCTATCTATCCCTATCTACCTACCTATCTATCCCTATCTATCCCTACCTACCTACCTATCTATCCCTACCTACCTACCTACCTACCCACCTACCTACCTACCCACCCACCTACCCACCCACCTACCTACCTACCCACCCACCCACCTATCTACCCACCTACCTATCTATCTACCCACCTACCTATCTATCTACCCACCTACCTATCTATCTACCCACCTACCTATCTATCTACCCACCTATCTATCTATCTATCTATCTATCTATCTATCTATCTATCTATCTATCTATCTATCTATCTATCTATCTATCTATCTATCTATCTATCTATCTATCTATCTATCTATCTATCTATCTATCTATCTATCTATCTATCTATCTATCTATCTATCTATCTATCTATCTATCTATCTATCTATCTATCTATCTATCTATCTATCTATCTATCTATCTATCTATCTATCTATCTATCTATCTATCTATCTATCTATCTATCTATCTATCTATCTATCTATCTATCTATCTATCTATCTATCTATCTATCTATCTATCTATCTATCTATCTATCTATCTATCTATCTATCTATCTATCTATCTATCTATCTATCTATCTATCTATCTATCTATCTATCTATCTATCTATCTATCTATCTATCTATCTATCTATCTATCTATCTATCTATCTATCTATCTATCTATCTATCTATCTATCTATCTATCTATCTATCCAAAACTTTAGCCTATATACGGCTAGTGTGAAGAAATGATTAATTTCCATCAATTAACTTATACAATAAGCAAAATTAAAAAAAGGTAGGTGAATAAGCTAAATATACTGCAAAAATTTACTATAAAAAGCAGGGATAAAACTGGGAATTAGCATTCACATAGCAATGTCCCCTTTCTGACCACCAAAGCATTTAATCCACCTAACTTACCCGGCGGACTGAGATCAATAAAATCTTTGGAGAGAAGATTAGTTAACAATTCCATCAGTAGCAAAATATCATGGAAAGTATCCTCTTCTGCTGTAGCAGACTCCCTGGTCAATCTGCCTGTATTACATCTTGCATAAGTTTGTATAGTCTGAAGACAAGCCTCATAGATACGGCGACTGTCAGCCTGCAACAACAGCAAAAGTATTCATTTCTTTCTTAGGAAACAAATTTGTTCGAGCGCGTCTAACTTTTATAGTGCATAAAATTATAGTGAGTTACAATCAATTTTCTGGTTGTCAAGATTAGAGTCATATTAAAAATAGAATAGCGGATTATTCAAGTGTCTGTTTTTTTTCAATAAAGGTAATCAGAGTACTATCAAACTAACAGAATAAAAATATGGAAGTGTGGATTTTTATAGTTAAGAGAAATGTTGCATTTTATGATTCACACTAACATTTTGTGATTCAGCTTCTAGAGGGTTTGTAATGGTACTGACCAATAGTTTAATAAGATATACTTTAGGGTCAGCTCTTCAGCAGCTGACTTGGAGAAGCCTATAATAGAGTGACTTCTTCTTCACTATAGTTCACCAATTTTCACCAGGAAGACAAAACAAAAAGTCAAGGAAGAGTTAATAACAAACAAATGTGAAAGTGTACTTGTTTGCTTGTTATTTAGGTTAAAAGTTTATTAGGTAAAAAGGTTACAAAAGGAAATCAACTCATTACCATATGTGCAGTAAACATGTTTTAATTTGTTAGCCAACAATATATACCTTAATTAAATTATAGTACCTAGTATTTATTAAAATAGCTATGAATAGTGTACTGAAATTAATGTAACTAACCGTAAGTGATTAGGTAAGTTGCATAACTGAAACGTTTCATCATATCTTAATGGGACTGTAACAAATGCTTTTAAATTCCCTAATTTGGCCAATACATTAGTCAGTTGGGCAACTCAGATGACCCAATGCTGGTTTTCTGTTCCCCAAAAATGGCAATAATTTTCTGAAAGTGTAACAGCTTCATGTGAGTAGTTAACTAAATGCAGCAACCACTTGCAGGTCAAAATTTTGACGAAGAAGCTCAATTGATATATTGTTTCTCACGTTGTCAAATAAACTTAAACATTTTTAATAAGTGACTATGTTACAATAAAGCACAAAATTAATATACTTTTCAGTTGAACTAGTACTCCATGCTCTATCCTAGGTAAACATTAGCAATATATGGAGCATGGAGTACTGGTTTGAGTCAAAAGTATATTAAATTTAATATAATTTTCACTATCACCCATCACAGTGCCTTAGCAATACTTGTAATTTTCATTAAAATGTCTTAATTCTTAAAATCTTCAGTCAGTTTTAAGAAACATTTGCTGTTTTATTAGGATGAAATCTGCTACCGCTAGACAGTAAATAGTGAAAGTCTAATAACAGAGTTCTTTACTATAAATGAAAAGCGCAGGTTCAAATATTGAGATATATTATTTTAATATGCTTGTATATAATGTTTATAATGTATATAATGTTTATAAGTCAGGAATTTGATTTAATATTAATTTCAACATTACTGGCTTTTTATATTTAACATAGCTCACTCGTGGTAACAGCAATATGAAATTGGAGTTATTGATTACCCAATAACCAGTGGCAGCTGTTGGTCATAAAAGAAAGGTAAGTCAGTGAATAACTGAATAATATAATTTGGACTATTTCAGAATATACTGTAAGAAATTATAGTCGTTAATAGTTATAAGTATAAAGTTAACTAATTATTTAATTGAATGATCAACAAAAAATTAAATGTTTACACATTATTTGAATTCATTTTATTAAAAAGAATATATAAAAATGTTGATGTTATTCTAAAAATGTTGGTTGTGTGAAAATCGTTGACGGCTTTCATTTTATTTATGTTTCAGCATCCATTCAAAGCCATGATACTCTCAAAGAGGCCATAAAAGTTTTGCTGGTAGGAAATATAATGTTGAAAAGTAGGTGTAATTATTCCTGTTTTGCAATAATAGAAGCACCCATTAAAAAAATTTCAACAGAGTTATATGATGCAACTGGGTATGCAATAACTAGTTACATAAGAAAAAATTATGTACCAATCTATTAACTTCTTTTGGTTTTCTTGTTTTGTTAATTATGATGGCACATTTTGCATATAAATTTTTACTGAGAAACCTTAAGAAATGTGAAGCAAATTCATTGAAAAATAAAATTGGAAAAATAAAATACATCCTCCAGAGGCAATAATACGGAAATAAACAAAGCCCTGACATCAGATGTTTAATTTTTACATGTCTTCTCTTAATTATGATGAGTAATAACTGTAATATATTCCAGAGGAATATAGTGGGCCAAAGCCATTCAACATTTTTTCTTGGAATCAAAAGGTTTCCAGGTATTTGTCTTTATACCCTATAAAGGCATATCATCCTTTAGAGAGCGGATGTGAATGCAGAAAATCTTGTATAGTCTTTGTACTTATTATTCTAATGCTGTGTGAGGTATTGATGTAATGGTTTTTAAGTTAAAGTGAAAAACAGTGAAAGGTATACAACAGTAGGCCCATCAGAGCAGAAATGTAAGGCTACCCCTTCTTAAGGTAAGGAAACCATTAAGTCTTCCTATAAACATCCTGGCCACTGAATGAATGCAGTTTAAACACATCTTTATGCTAGATGATGTTCTGGATTGGCAGCATGCTGCCAGATGGAGTTTATTTACTGCTCCTGTGCAAGATAGATTTCATTCAATTTCAAATTTATAAAATAGTAAGAGAAGGTTAATTATTATAACGCATGTTTTACAATTTGTTTTAAGGGAGGGATGTGTTCCAGCTCAAATCCCATTAAAAAAGAGTATAAATTAAACATTATCTTAAAAAAACAACAGGCAATAATGTTCCAAAGCCTGTAACACACTCACAATACACAAGGATTCATTTCTACTTACAACCAAACAGGAAAACAAATTATTAATATGCAGGTCAAACAGCTAAAAAAGTTAATACAATTATAAAACAAATTGCAGAAAGGAGCAAGATAACTACCATACAACTACATTTTATTTAATGATTAATTTGACATTAATTCCATAAACAGATATTCTATTTATTAGTTAAAAGGGAGCACTTATGCCAAATTGTTCAAGCCAATATCAATAAAACCATTAAATAATAATTTTCATTTTGAAACACAGATTTTTAGCTATAAACTAAATGAGTCTACTGATTGCTTTATGCAGATACCCAGAGATGGCAGAATTGGTATTTATAAAATATATGGCTAAACTCTTTATATGAACAGCAATTACTGTGTAGATAGGCTAAAAGTTAGTCTAGACATTTATTTTGCAAAATAAGGGGCGTTAACAAGTTATTGAACAATTTCATGAGGCTCTATCATCATATTACTATTTGAAGCAGGGAAGTTTGAAGTTTTGTGATGCACATCTGATTTTAATTTGTCACCTAGTCAGAAACATGTACATTGTTTTTGGAGAAAATGGCTGCTTTAACAACCGTTCATACCTGCTGCATGCTTATATTTGTGGACATAGACAAGCAGTTTGCCAAGTATATAGAGAACCATTTGGATGGCCTGCACCCACCACATCATCAACCCAAAGGTGGTTTTAAGAATTTTGGACATGGATGTATCTGTCATCAAAGGAAAGGATGTGCAGGAAGGTTGCGTATAAATGAATAAACAAATGTCAGTGTCTGTCAAAGCTTGAAATGGAAGCGTATAAAATCCAGAGTTCATTATTGTTGCAGATGTCATTAAGTGTGGAAGATTGCAGTGAAGTTACTTCTGTACAAATTGCAACTGGTACAAAAACTATAGCCTGATGATCCGGCAAAAAGGTTAGCATTTTGTGAGAATTTTATGGGCATGAATGAAGAGGATGAGGCTCTGCCGGAACAAATCATAATGAGCGATGAAGCAACATTTTATATATTTGGAAAAATCAGTAGACACAATGTCCAGATATGGGATATAAAAACTCCCATGCTGCGACTCAGAGAGAACATGACAGTCCAAAACTAAACATGTTTACTATATTACATTGTTGCTCCCATCAAGTGCATCTAAAGTATATACAAAACTTTAAACTTCTTCTTTCCAAGTGATGGTATGTTCATATTCAAATATCAATGAAAATACAGCCTTATGAAATCATCCAATAATTTGTAGACACTCTGTATAACTTTAAAATAATCCTGGCACATCCATCTATAACATTTTCAATGTCATAAAACAGTCATGCAGAACTAGTTGACAATATGCCTAAGCCAGAAGCCAAATAAGCCATTGAGTAATATACATAAAAACTATCAACCTGTAGCTCACAAGCAATTTGAGAATCGAGCATCAAATTATGGTTTGGTATAAATAAAAATTTTCTTTCTGTTTTTGAGCTATTGCTATCACTAATAAGCTTTTGCTCAATGTGTAAAAAATATGACTCATCTGCAATTTAATTATGTTTCGCTTCACTGTGGTGTTCCAATAAAATAAAATTTAGATATTTTAGATAGCCTATTTTTCTATCAGAAGGCAATTAAAATTTTTGTTACACTTAACCCTTCATATATTTACAACTATTATATATAAATGTCCTATCGTTTAATAGACCAAATAGAGGTACAAATTTTAAAAAATATAAATGTAATTAACGATTAAGAAATGAAATAGAAAGTGAGACTGCCTGACTTTCAACAGATAACATTCATTATCTTACTAAATTCTATCCTTGATTGCCTTAATTGAATAGTATCAGATAGAAACTAGTCCCATACCAATTGATATACTGAATGTAGATTATTTGTCCTTGCGTTTTCATATCTTTATATTAATATCCTTTGTATTTATCTGATTCTGTTCGTTACCACCGTACTCAGACAAGATGAAAATACTTCAGGCTTATTTTAACTTTTGTTTAAATATTCAACTCGTGCTTCATTTGCCTCAGGAACAAAATATTGCACAAGCTAGTCTTCACTTTCTTTTAAAACTATATAACTATTCTCACATCTGAGTCCCTGTGCCTTCTATCAATTTTCAATTTTTCTATCAAGCAGAGCAAGTATTGCATTCCACTCAAATATTAAACATGGATATTTTACAAGAAATTAATATTTTGAAAGTAACTGAATCCTCTCCCTAAAAAATTGTGAATAAAAATTATGTATTTTTTAAAAGTGTCTGTGTGTGTTAACAGCATAAAAAAAAAAAAAAAAAAAAAAAAAAAAAAAAAAAAAAAAAAATCTGCTAAATACCAAATTTGGTATTTAATTTGGTGTCTTCCAAGGATACAATACATCTTTTAAGAAACTCCTCCCCCCCCAAAAAAAAACTAAGCTTTAGATATAAAAATACTCC
Source organism: Mantis religiosa (assembly GCA_030765055.1). NCBI lineage: Eukaryota > Metazoa > Arthropoda > Insecta > Mantodea > Mantidae > Mantis > Mantis religiosa. Next base: position 55,554,225 of record CM060957.1, read on the forward strand.
CAATAACAATTCCAGCAATTCTGATTAAAATGTCACATGGAAATTAATTGTTCTTTCACACTAGCCGTGTGTAGGACACACTATGAAAGGGTAGAGTCAGACTGAAAAAGTCAATGCCATAGCCGGGATTTGAACCACGGGTCTTCTGGTCTCCCTCCAGCCGCTCTAAACCAATGAGCTACTATGGCCAACAAGCCAACATGACATTAAATTCTCCAACTGACTCATGTTTTTCCCGGTAAAGCACTAGGAGTTCTCGTAAACACATGAGACAACTACCTTAATGGCGACTTACTATGCTGTAAGTACTTTAAGGCCCGGGCTTTATAGTTCAGACCACTATTAGGTACAATTAATGGAAATTAATTGTTCTTTCACACTAGCCGTGTGTAGGACGCACTATGAAAGGGTCGAGCCAGACTGAAAAATTCAATGCCATAGCCGGCATTTGAACCACGGATCTTCTGGTCTCCGTCCAGCCACTCTAAACCCTAGACCAGAAGATCCGTGGTTCAAATCCCGGCTATGGAATTGAATTTTTCAGTCTGGCTCTACCTTTTCAAAATGTCACATGTTTAAGCTATTTGCATGACAAATAAAATCCATTATCACACATTTTCTGGGAGTGCGTGTGTGTGCATGTGTGTGTGGCATCAAATAGTGACCCACTTTTAAACATATGACTATCATATTACTCCTGCAATGAAATGTATACATGCATAATGAAAGTTTATGTTAAGAAGAATAGATACCTAGAATACGCTTTTGTAAAATAATTGTTGTTGAAGAGTAGAGAAAGTCATGTGAATGCAACGCATGATTATTTTCTGCTCAGGAATCACTATGATATTAAACTTCAGTTGAGGAAGCCAGAGGTATCTGATATAATCAAATACTAAGCAAAAGCTTACTAAAAGCAGGAAGGGCTTGTTTTTATTCATATGATTTTGTATATAATAGCTCAACGATCATGGTCTATCAAGGATGGCTTTTGCTCAAGAAGAGGCTGAGGCAAAAGTTTTATATCACTCATTGTCCGCTCTTCATATGACAAAGAAAAGGATTTAATGTTTTCTTAAAATAAGTCTGAAATGCAGACATTACTAACAAATATGTATCCCTTGATTTTCTTAACCGCTTTCACAATGGCCATTTTAACCCTGCACGAGCTGGGAACGGATACCCAATAAACAGAACAAGATATTTAAATTGTTAAATGCTGTAAAAATGCTTCATAAACACACATATCTTTCATATTTATTATTTTAGCAAAACAAAAAATGGTTTAAAACCCATTAAAGGCAGTATACATCTATGGTATCATTAAAGTAGAAACTATATTAATAAATTGTGAAATTTTGTTATTTTGTATCACTCTAGAGAAAGCCTTTCTTTGCATCAAATGCATCTCACTGTGAGTAATTTTGGTTTACTGTGCATACAAACTATATATATATATCTGCGTAAGCAAAGTGTTGGGTTTAAGGTTTATAGGTTTCAGTTTGTGTTACCATGCAATAATAATTGTATATGTTGCATTACACACACACGCTGGAAAGAAACAAACATCTCTGTCAACATCTGCATGTACCTCTTGTTACATATTTCACAACCGAAGTTCATGGTAGGCTTATGTGGCTGTTTTCTTCGCTCAGTTCATTTAGTAATTTTGACTGTTTTAGAATTCCGAGCGATTTGTTTAGCTAAAACACATTTGAAATTGTTACCTCAGTGCTAATGATGGCTTCAACTAGTAATGTAGCAAATAAATTAGCTTGTGTAGGAAGTGTACAGGCATCTACTCTCAGTATGCTTATACAGCTATAATGTTTATTGTGGACAAGTGTAATCCAGTTAAAACAGTCAGGTACATGAACATAACACCAGAACCAATATGAATTACTATAGAGATAGTGTAATCAAAACTGTCTCTCAAAAGGATGAACATATGCTAGGAATTAAGCTGTACAATAAACTGCCATATGATATTAAATCAATAGCTAGCATCTCAAAACAGCAGTTTAAATGGAAGTTAAAGACTTTCCTCATAAACAAATGTTTATATAACTTTATGATGTAGCTTTAATTATACTTGAAAGTGATAAGTTCATTAAGCTGATTAAGGGATCATAGTAGAATTAATTTCTAATGCTGTACTTGACTATGTCAGAAATTGTAACCAACAATCTATTGACAATAAATTTATTATTATTATTATTATTATTATTATTATTATTATTATTATTATTATTATTATTATTATTATTATTATTATTATTATTATTATTATTATTATTATTATTATGGTTATGGTTATGGTTATGGTTATGGTTATGGTTATTATTATTATTATTATTATTATTATTATTATTATTATTATTATTATTATTATTATTATTATTATTATTATTATTATTATTATTATTATTATTATTATTATTATTATTATTATTATTATTATTATGTTGTTGTTGTTGTTGTTGTTCTTATTATTATTATTATTATTATTATTATTATTATTATTATTATTATTATTATTATTATTATTATTATTATTATTATTATTATTATTATTATTATTATTATTATTATCTGAAATTACTTCAGAAAAGGTGGAGGATCTTTTGCTGTTTGACAGTGATTTGGATTTTAATGGCAAGTTCTCAGATTTTGAGGGGTGTTGAGGATATAGGTAGCAGCGGTGAAGAAAATGACCCATTTCCGACAGGTGTTTGTGAAGAATCAACTTTTTGGATTTGTCAAGATAACTCTAACACAAATAGACATACCTTCATGAGCACAACCTCTGGTGTACAACCGCAGACTCAGCTAACTTCTGACAGCCAACCAATTGACAGTTTCACAAGATGTTACTGCTGACTTATCTTCTTTTTTCAATCAGCAGTAGCATTTCACTTTTGGAATGAAAACCATGACATTGATCCAAATCCAAAATTATTAAAAGGAGTGATAAACCAAAATAAATTGACAACATGGGAGAACATATTCATATGGAAAAATAGGGATCGCGTAATAAACTTTGAAATCCCACCAGTAGATAATTTGACAAAGAAGTTCATAGTTCCACCACCAGAGAGAGAGCAGACAACAACAGATGCCAGTTGGAAAGAGATTGAAAATGGAGGCGAATGACTTTGAAACTAGTCTCTCATTAATAAAACAAGTAAGTGACGAGTATTAATAAACCAACTACAAATAGTTTCTGAGATCACTTAATTACTTTCAAATGTTACATACATTATTGTTTCTAACCTTTTGCTTCAAATAAAAAGGGATATCTTTACATTACTTTCAAATGACTCATTTCAAAAGACACATTACTTTCAAATGTTACATACATCACTGTTTCTAAACTTTTGATTCAAATAAAATGGGATATCTTTACAATAGCTGCATACACACTGTCCAAGAGATGACTGATAACACCAGACAAAGGTTAGGGTTATCTGGTTCCATAGTAATGCACCTGATGGAACCTGTACCTGATCAGGGTAGGACTGTATATTTAGATAATTGGTACAGTTCCCCTAAGTTATTCATGGCCTTACACAAAAGAAAAACAAATGCAATTGGAACAGTACGCTCAATTTGCATTGGTTTGCTAAAAGATGTGAATACGAAGGCTCTACAGAGAGGAGAAATGCAGGTGAGTCAGCTACCACCCTTGACTTATGTTGCTTGGCAGGACAGGAGGGTAGTTACAGCATTATCCAATTGCAGCTCTAAGGTTCTGATGATTGATACTGGAAAAATTGATGCTCATAACAAAATGTCAATTTTAAAGCCCGATATTATCCAGAAATACAATATTCATATGGGTGGTGTGGATCTAGTAGGTCAGGTATTACAGGCATATCCCTCTTTGCAAAAAAACTATCAAATGGTATAAAAATTTACACCAGATGGATATAAACCATATACGATTGTTTAGTAATTTAGAAAGCTCTAAACCCACACAAGACAATGACCTACCTGGACTTCTGCATATCAATAGCTCACAGCCTAATTGAGCACTATAAAATACAGAGACCTCTCCATATTGGGGGTAAGAAATCCACCACCCTAGCACTCCTCAGACTTGAAGGAAAACATTTTCCTAAAAGGATACCACCCACAGCAAGAAAGTAATGTCCCTTTAGATAATGTCTGTGTGCTACAAGAAAGAAGGTGTCCGAAAGGAAACTAGTATGATTTGCCATGAATGTGGAGATGTGCCCTTGTGTGTTTATTCCTGTTTTGAGGTGTGTACCAATCAAGAAGAAATTTTTAAAGGTAAGCTTTTACTTCTTATAGAATTTATTTAAATTTACTGTAAAACATAACGTTTAAAATAATTAGCATTAAATAAGCATTAAATGCATCTATGCATGTTCATATCGGTGAAAGGGTTAAATTGCTGATGCATTTCACTGAATTTTATGTAAGTAATAATCATAAAACTTATTATAAAACCTTCTTACAGAAAATATGAGATTGTGAGATATTCAGCAGATCTTTTTTAAAAAATTTTAAAATGAAATGTCTAATTTGAAAGCTTTTCTAACAGGCATTTATCATAGTTAACTAGAATGGGTAGAAAAAGCAGAACTATTGTTGCACTAGACATTTTGTTTAACCTTTTTATTTAATGTGTAAATTTGATTCGGAAATTTTGCCAAGTGTATATTTTGTTTCTTTTCCTATTTTTCTCTGATTCTTTTGAGAGTGATTGTATTGCCATGGATTTTCTCTGGATTGTATGTTCACAAGTAGGCTTTCTACTGGAGGCAGATAAAAACTACAGATTTATTTATTTCACAGTGACTTAAATGTTGCTTTTATAGTCTTCAAAGTGTGATTATTTAGAGAAATACAAAATGCAGCAATAATAGTTAACATAAAAGTGAACGAACACAATGTCCCGGTCATGGCATTGAATTTTTCAGGGTGACTCTATCCAAAACCTTAGCCTATATACGGCTAGTATGAAGAAATGATTAATTTCCATCAATAAACTTAAACATTTCTCTGTTAATACTTTAATAACTGCACCTTTTTCAAAATTCTTGGTAAGCCATTTTAATGAAGCAATATTCTTTAGTGTTAGAGAAAATGATTTTGGTTCCTTCCAGCCAACCCTGCTGACGTTGGTAGTGAAGTTTTGGAGACAAAAAGTTACTGGAATGTCTGTGACTCGATCTTAACAATATTTTGTTGCTGCAACCTGTCAATTTAACATTTGTGGCTAAATTTATATAACCTTAATACAATTTTGAGTCGAACTAATACTCAATGCTCCATTTATTGCTAGAATTTACCTAGAACGCGTTTCGTTAGGATCTTCCTAACATCATCAGCTGTTGTCGACTAATGGATGCCGGTTCAGTGAACTCCTCGGAGGTGATAGGTGCATCTCTGTCGGTATCTTGATGAAATTGAAATTGGGGTTGTCTTCAAAGGTAGTATCGAAATTAAACAATTTACTTTCATATTTCTTTATAAAGATTTTTTCCCACGTGGTTAATGCAGCTGGACCTTGGACACTTTTTAGTAAGTGAATTTCTCGTTCTATGTCATGATTTTCCTTCCAAAAATGGTACGCTACCGCCGATTTATCTATTTCTTTATTCCTTATGTTCCTAAAGTGCTCTTTAAGCCTAATGTTCACGTTCCTTTAGGATGTTAGGAAGATCCTAACAAAACGCGTTCTAGGTAAATACTAGCAATAAATGGAGCATTGAGTATTAGTTCGACTCAAAATTGTATTAATTTTGTGCTTCATTGTATCATAGTCCTTAAACAACAGAATTATATAACCTTTTTAGTGTTTAACACCCGCATTTACTACTTGCAGCAGTAGAGGCGGTCATACTGATGATACATGAAAGAAGATGGAACACCGATGGAATGAGATGGCAGGGGAAACCGGAGCACTTGGAGGAAAACCCCCATGCTATTTTGTCCACCACAAATCTCACATGCGATTGTCTGGGCTCAAACCGGGCCACTGGTGAGACTTGAGTCATCTAACCACTTGGCCATGGCACAGCCAATCTAATGTTTTGTACAGATGTCATTAGTATATATGGATGCTATTCACTGACAGTTAAAACATGTTCACATTAGATAACAAACTATCAGTTTAAGTTGTACACATGCAAAGTAGTTCTGCTTTTTTTAGTTTTGTGCATGACAGGCAAAGATGGCATTGAAACAAATACTGACAGATGGTAAAATAATGTTACTGTTCAAGGAATTCAGTGACAATTATTCATCTCACTTTGAGTTATTTGGCTCAGAAGATGAAAGTGATATAGAGTCTATTCTATAGCAAATGTGAAGCAAAAGCAGTCTGACTAATGACAGTTATGAGTACCCAAATTCACAGGTGTTACATAATATTGTAAGTACCATATGCCCACAACAAGAAGGCTAGAGGGGAATGAAGGGCAGAGGAGCTTGAACTGTTTATATGCTCTGGTAGCAGATCTGTTTACTAGGAAATGAGTGTATGAGAGTGCATATGAGTTACCCACATTGCCAGAGCTAATGTGTTTTGCAGTACTACAGAAATAGGTACAGAGATTTTTTATTATGATGCATTATTTGGCTCTCACTGCTAACAGGTGCTACAGCACTACAATTATATACTTGTATTTTGTTAGTTTTATTCTTGGATTAATATTTACATATGGTTGCAGTTCAAAAGAAGGGACAAAGTATTCAGTGAAGCGAGGGAGATAATTAGAAAATGATTGAAGTATGTGACCAAGAAGTTAAATCAGGACAATTGAAATGTTTATTATCACAAAGAAATTTACGTGTGGCAAATTATTGTGGGATATCAGAACATACTGTAACAAGAATAAGAAGAGGTGTTAAAGCTGGTGAAAAATCACTTCATACTCTGGATAAAAAGAGACCAAAGTCCAAGGAACGCAAATTTTATTGTGATGACTGATAGAATAGTAATTAAAAACGTAATTCGGGGCTTTTATTTGGTTAAAAACAAGTGCCCACTGTACCCAAGCTACTTATAGCAATTAAGGAAAAAATAAATTTTCCTTGGGGAAGAGAAACTGCAGAAGCTATTGTGCAATATGGGTTTCAAATGGAAACGATATGGAAGCAAGAGAAAATTACTTATTGAACGTCCAGATATAGTTAACGGGAGAGCTAAATACCTAAGAGCTATAAATGGATACAGAAATGCTGGGAGAAATATCATTTACATTGATGAGTCCTGGGTGGACAATAATTTGACATTTGGGAAGTGCTGGGATTATGACAAATACAAACTCTTCAAACCGCATGATTCTTGTAAATGCAGGCAGCAACGAAGATTTCATACCCGAAGCTTCTTTGATATTCAAAGCTGGACTTGCTAGCAATGATTATCATGTCCATATGAGTGGAGGAAATTTCCAGGAATGGTTGGAGAAGAAATTTTTACCTAATATACCCTCCAATAGTGTCATTGTGCTTGATAATGCTCCATATCACAGTTACAAGAAAATAAGTCTTCGTAAAGCAAGAAATGGTACAGTGGTTGGAGAAAAACAATATTTTCTGTTCTGCTTCAATATGAAAGGCTGACTTGTTTGATTTAATTCAAATACACTAGCCAAAGGAACAAATATACCATATCAACAGAATAATAGAAATGCATGTGCATACAGCTCTTAGGTTACCTCCTTGTATGTGCGAGTTGAATGCTATAGAATTGGCATGGGTAGCAATAAAACGACATGTAAGACAGCATAATGTAACCGGTGACCTATATTTAAGAAATCTACAGCAGGTGTGCAGTGAACTCTGTTACAACAGCTGATTGGGAGAGCTATGTTATGCACGTTAAGAAGCTCTAGGATGAGTTCAGGCAGAAGGATGGGCTGATAGAAGATGCAATAGACAATTTTATTATATCAGTAGGAGGCCTGGAGTCTAGTGACAAAGATGCAGAGAGTGGTAGTGACAGCAGTGAAAGTGAGGACTTTTTGATTTGGATCCTGCACGAAAACTGGACTTCTAGCTATGGGTGAGTTATGTGACAACACTGTATTTTTAACGAACTTAGCATCCTTGTCATACTTGGAAGCCAAGCATAAACACCGTGCAGGAAGCAAACAGTGATTACATTACACATTCCTAAGACTTCTTGTCCTGGGCATACAGCACTGATACTTCCAGAACAAATGTTTCAAACTTTATCTCACAAAACAATTTACTCACAAACAAATCTACTTGTAGTGTACCTGTGAGTGTATAAAATGTTTTATGTTAGGTATTAAAAAAGAGAAGCACTATTAACAGTGAAGTAGTCACACTTATTTACATTCACCTTAACTTTTAGATGTTAAAACACAACTGAAACATTTTCAAGTTTGACAAATGTTTATATATGCTCAGCTTTCAGAACATAAACCAATTTTGCACCTTGCATCTTAAAGAAGTTTTTCAAAATTAGCTCAGTCAATTATAATCATTTACTCTTATTTAATATGTAAAGTACAAACAAGCATAAATAGTATACCACTTTCAATTTTAGAGTAGTTTTAAAATTTGTTAAAACTAATCCAAACTGCACAGGAAGGGTTATTTGTAATTACTCATTTTAAACAAGAATGTATTTGTCACTTAATTTCCTAAGGAATTCCAAGACTTAAACCATTTATGGCAAATACTGAAATAATAAGAATAATCACACTGATAAAGTAATGAAATAAAATCTGCGACTACGAGGTCCTTGGTTTTCTGTAAACAGTAAACCAGTAATTATAATGTAATTGTGATTGAGCAGAAATTTCTTTTATACATAAGTATAGTTAAAACAGAATAAGGCAGTATAAGGAAAGTAAAACATATATTTGTCCCATGAGAATGATTGCTTGTGAGCAATTTGCTATACCCACATATACACTTTAATGTGTACAGAAGCATGCAGAAACATCATGTATAAAGAGGCTCTAACATTCCTACATAAAGGACCACAAACATTTCTTTTTCTGTTTTATATCAGCTTAAACAGACATTTAGCAATCGCTATTTTGTTTTTAGTTGACTCAAGTTTATACTACAGCAGGTTAGTGGATTAAGGAAAACAGTCAACAATTTTTCATATACATGCCAAATATACATGCTGCATAATAATGTTTACATACAAAATATGTGGAATATGTCTGTATCACTTGCAGGCAGAGCTTCAAACCAAGTTGCTGTTCTTCCTAAAGAGTAACAGCCCTCATTATTACAATAGAAATAAACTTTCCCACAAAAAGAAAACTGTGTAAAAGGAAAAAATACCAACAGATAAACAGCAAAATATAAATTAAAAATAAAATTATAATTAACCCTCAGTGAGGTTAAAATGTGTGCATATTATTACTGTTGTTGGCATCCTAATGGCATCTAAGATTCATTTTCCTTTTTATAGTTGGAGGACTAACAGGGGTAATCTGAGCCAATTCTGTTATTGCTATTATTCTCCTGCTATTATAATTTTACTATTATACAACATAATACATATTGGTTGTAGCTCACTTTCATTAGGCCATTAGACCAAAACTATTACAGATACAATGAAAAAGATCTGGATTTCTATCAATGAGTCAACTTATACCATAGGTCATTTCATTGCCAATATTGTTATTGGACCATTAGAACATAGAGAAGATGAATCAATGAAACCATCGCAAAAACTATTTGTAGTCGGTTTATTGACACTCATCACTTACTTTAATTTTTATGTCACTGTTACTAAATTCCTCCAAACACACATAACAATGAAACCATTCATGATACAACAGTGTCTGGAGAAAGTTAACAATTCAACTATCATACAGTTTTTCACCAGTGGTTCGAAGAGATTCAGTACGGCAATGTCTTACTTTTGATCTGGGACCCTGCACCATATACTATTAAAAAGGCTGGAATAGTGTTAAAAGTGCTATTTCCAAACATGCTTCACATGATCTGAATAGCACATGGCTTTCATAGGGTGTCAGAAGTGATACAATGCTTGTTTCTGGATGTTGACAATTTGTTTCCCAGTATTAAGAAGATCTTTGTGAAAGCGTTATCAAGAATCCTGACACTTAAATCCATTGCACTAGATGTACCTCTTGTCCCCCCAAGCAATCATAATGAGATAGAGAACGTGGATCTCAGCAGAACTTTACTATGCTTCAAATTTCCAGAGTATAACTTAGATGGTGAATGCTCTGAAGGATGAAGCATCTTCAGTTACACCAGCCAAGAAATGTTTCAATTTTTTGGAAGTATAAAAAGTTAGCTTTCATTATGGCTGAATTTCGGTTTCTGCCACAAGTGATCTGCCAGCTTCTAGAAAGAGGACAATGTTTAATGAAGTCAGTGAAAATTGTGAATGATACAGTGCAAAGACTGGACAGTGTACCAGGAAAGTGAGGTTCATTAGTTGGTGAAAAGAGTACAAAAGTGTTATAGAAGAATTGTGGTGTGGATAAACTTAGAAGCATTTAAAAAATTCTAAAAGGTGATAAATTCTGCAATTGAAATTGTACTACAATGATATGTTTTAGATTTGCTCCAATAATCTCTGATGATTAGAGGTTTTTTCTCATATGAAAAATGTGTTATATGACAGGAGACTCAACATGATTCCAGAGAACCTTTCATTTTTTTTAATTTTATTTACATCCTCCAACGTTAAGTCATATCGGACGATAAATGAAACGGGTAAAGTCATGCTCAAATGAGACTACGGTCCATATAGCTTAGAGTTACCCTACATTCATCTTTTAGGATAAGGGAAAATCCCAGAAAAAGCCTTATCCAGGTAACTCACCTTGTCTGAGTTTCGAACTCAGGACGTTTTAAACGTGAGGCAGACACACTACAATCTATGCTAACAAGGCTGGCCCAGACAACTTAAAAAACATTTAGTTGTCATGTGCAACAAATAAGGAATTGCAATACACAGGCCTTTTTAAAACTATTTAATTTTTGTGTCAATTACAACACTACCATTTTGTTTAAAACTTTGAAGTTCTTTAAAATAAGAGGATCGAGTTATTGAAAAGAGTAATCTATTAAATAAATGAGTTTTTCTACTTGCCTATCTGATTAAGGGGAGGCATCTGTGAAAAATGCTAAAATCCAGAGTTTACATTAGAACTGCTTGAAATTTTGTCATTAGGTGGGGTATAGGGAATCTAGTTAAGCTTTTAAAACTCATCTTTCTATCTTAGTTTTTTCAAATATATATATATATATATATTTACTACTTTTTATAGTATGATTTTTGTATGTTATATGTTATGTTTTTGTATGCAAAGTTTAATACAAATTCGTTGAGAAATGCAGAAGTTGGAGCATTTTGAAGATACAAAAATGTTCAAAAATTGAAAGTGGAGAAAAATGAATTTAAAGATTTAGATAGAAATTACACTACTTTCTTTACTTTGAAAACTCCATGCATCATATGCAGGCTCTACAGCTATCTTATTACCTTCTTTCTCTTTAATTTGGTTACCTTTGGCCCTTTTTTTATAATTGTTCTATCTACAATAGTTTTTACCAAAAAAATAATAATTCAATAAACCAACCACAAATAATTTTTATATTAATTTTGACGTCACTGTTACTAAATTCCTCCAAACACACATCATGATAGAATTTTCTTGAATTTTTTTCAATTTTCTTTTTTCAATACCAATCATTATTAATTTTTTCATATACAGCCATAATGATACCAATTTTTATTGAAAACTTATCTAGGAATATACATATATGCAAAACTTAAACAAATTCATTGAAAAATTTAGTGTCTGGACTATAAGGAGTATTAAAAATGCTAAAAGTTGGACATGAGTTAGGATCTTCCTAACATCATCAGCTGTTGTCAACTCCTTAAACAACGGAATTTTTTTCTATGTTTCAAAACCCTCCTGCACTATATGAAGACCAGTCAGCTAGTTTACTATCCTCTTCTGTTTTTAATTTAGTCACCTTTAACTGCTGCTTGGCAGATTTATATTTGCTCAATGAACTTTGATCACTTTGTTTTAGCTTTCACCTATCCCTAATACTGCTAATTTTCTTGCTAACAAGACTTACTTTGCTTGCTGCAACTTTTGCCTTAACTTTAAGTCTATCTTTATAACGCATATTAAATTCACTAACAGCTGCAATCACTGCAATTTGCAATTTCCTTCTTAATACAAAAACTTTTTTGTGACATTTACTCCATGGAAACTTTCATTAGCATTCTGTGCTTCTCCTTTAATGCAACTTTCCCATAGAATAGTACTAACTAATCTCTTTATTTTTGTCTATGAGATGGAAATTGTAAGTAGAATAGTTCATGCAATTCATACCCATGGTCATACAAAACTTCTGCATAGAAATATGACCCTTACCAATGCCCAGAAATACCTCAACCATACTTCTATTTACATCAAAAGGTGACCTACTAGAATCAATGTTAACTCTTGGGCTATAATATGTTTTCACTTAACATTTATCTCAAGCAGAGCATTCTAGTATCATTACTTACTATTATGGCTAGAACATCTTAAAGTTTCATTATATTTTGCTTTGAAATAGCCACTGTACTCCTAACCTAACCTGGTATGAATCATATACATACTGTTGCAACAAGAAAGCAATGCAATGTTAAATCAGGCTTTATTCCTATTCTAAACAATAATAATTTAATATAAGCTGCTATCCACAGCTTTCACTTGCATGTAAATCATATTTCACAAACACTACATGTCAGTGGAAATGTTTGTTTACTTTCAAAAGTAGTAAGTGGGAAATAATATATAAAAATGGTAGCGGAAAGGTTCAGTAGCTTCCACAAACATCCAGAAGATGTCCCTGTACATTACCACAGTTACAGAATCAAACTGGGTAGTTTAAACATGAGAATTCCATCAATGTCTTTGCGACACACTGGAAAAAGCAATATTAATGGCCACGTCCACCCGCACATGGGCGTTTAAATGACATAGCAGCTCTTTAAATGGCGCTAGGGCCTAACTGACGGCAGATTCTGAAACTACAATGTTTAAACATAATTTTAATGCAAAAAATGAAAAATGTCGGTTTTTGTCATTTTTGACGAAATTTCACCGATGCCTCCTCTTAAACAGGAAGTTGATATCATAACAACATTGAATATGATTTTCACTTTGTGATCATTCCTGGTTAAAGCTGTTGTCCACATTATCTTACTATATTATTTTTGGGAGCTATTGCTTCCATTTTCAATCTCAAAGACCCAACTGTTGTCCGTTGCTGCCTCTGGTGTTCTCTCTGGTGGTGGAACTATGAATTTCATCAAATTACACTAAATAATTTTTTTTTTTTTTACCTCCGCAATAAAAGTAGGTGATTGTTAAGGAAAAGATATGCTCATCATTTTGAAAATCACCACAGAAATCTCCTATCATGTCAGGTTAAAAGATATGAAGGCATTGTAAGTTCTCACCTACAAGGTTTCATTTAAGATATTATGTTAACATTTATTATTGTGATATACTGATAAAAGGTATAATACTACATATCATGATGAATTAAGATTAATTCAAAATGTTTTACATGCATGCAATGATATTTGGATCATATATTTAAGGGTATACCTGTATCTGTGCCTAAAAGTGATTGGTAGCATGTGATTGCCTCTTGTACTGCTGTCTGCTTTCCCTCACAAGAAACAGTAATCCCCCATCACTACTGGGTCCTTACGATCTTAGTACCTCTTCTCCATGATAGAAATGCCCCAATGAAACAGTTTCCCTTGTTCATCATTAACATCACCCAAAATTTCCGGAGAAAAGTGTAAATGTGAATGGAGGAAAAAGACATTCTACGACCCATGTCTTTGTAACATTTTAACAAATTTGAGACCAAGTTTTATAGTTCTTTCCTTTGTGTTTCCAAGAAAACAACACACAGACCTTGTAAATGTTTGCTAAGCTGCTAATTTCACTGTTTGTAACATTTTTTTCAAAAATTTCATCTTCCAAGTTTTCAGATTTGAGCTCCAACAAAGATTCTTTGCAAATACGCAAATCCACTATTGTCCTTGTTGAGTGCCTTAACAAAATTCTTCAGCCCAAGTTTTAAATGTAAGGGAGGGAAAACAATCCTATAAGGCTGAACAATGATGTTTGTTTTACGTTTCTCTCCCCTGGGACATATTCCTGCCACTTGCCCCACTATTGTACCACATAATGTTTTTGAGTATCACGACTTCCCACAAATGGAAAAGGTAAACCGAGCACCAAATTACTTTAAAGTCAGCACATATTTTCCAACAATGAACCTTTCAGAATTTTCTGGTTGAAAGTCGGGATCTTTTGAAGTAGAGGCCTGATTAAATTGTACAGCATGTTTTCATCTTTACATTTTGTAATTACCTGCCTAAGTGATCGTGTAGGACAAGGTTGGGCAACATATAACACGTATGTTACCGTCTGGTATGAAAACTCATTTTTGATTATGTATATCTAAAAATTATTATGTGCCACTTAAGCATAATTTCAGAATCTATACGTGAAAATGGACTAAAGACACCTATTATCTACTTGGAGGTAAATTTCATGTTGGATAGTGTTAGCGACTAGACCTAGTTTGTTACTAGGTTTATATTTCCATATCAAGATATTCTCTCACACTGTCAGGTTGTTATGGTTTATCACAGCTTTTAATAATTTTGGATTTGGATCAAAGTTATGGTTTTTATTCCAAAAAAGAAGTGCTACTGCTGACTTGTCCTCCTGTTTCAATTTGACATTTCTAAAATGATCTTTGATTCTGGTTTTTAGGTTTCTTTTAGTTTGCCCTATGTAAAATATTTTACAATACTTACTACTTATTTGGTATATTCTGGATCTATTGATTGGTGGGATTTCATTTTTTGTTTCTGAACTTAACAATTTTAATACCTTTTTTTTTTTTTACGTCCATCAACGTTAAGTCATATCGGACAATCAATGGAATGAGTGAAATTATGCTCAAATGAGCCCAGGGTCTATAGAGCTTAGAGTTACCCGACATTTGTCTTTCAAGATAAGGGAAAACCCCGGAAAAAGCCCTATCCAGGTAACTCACCCTGACTGAGATTCAAACTCGGGACCTCTTGAACATGAGACAAACATGCTACCACCACGCTACCAAGGCGAGCTATTTTAATACTTAATATCTATTTGTAGGTACCAAGATGATATTTTGTTCTTTAAAGATCTTTTTGAACTTATTAAATGTTTTATATAGTAAATGAATCCAATGAATATGCTGTTGCTTTCTTTTTCTTTAGTAAATGTGCTTGCTTCCTTAATGGTTTTCTTTTAGCTTAGCTTTTTTATTTTTCTTAAATACCAGACTCATGGTGTATCTATTTTCTTCTGCTATGTAAAGTATGACTGCTTGTTCCTTGTAAAATTTTGCTTTATCCAAGGGTATGTTGATCAATCTGTGTGTAAGATTGTTTATTATTACATGTTTATGTACAATCCGGTTAGAGCTATGATATTTTATGTAATTTTCTGATTGCGTTGTCTTCCTGTAAATTCCAAATTTTATTTCTGTATCATTTTCGATGATATTTGATCTAAATATCAATGATGAATGATCAAGAAATGCAGATTCATCAAAGTGATCAAATAACATGTGCAACAGCTGGTTACAATGCAATGAAAGATGGGGCTATGTACCAGTGCTGGCAAAGCTAATATGTAATGGAAAGAAGTGGAAAGAGAAAATTAATGATAGGGAAGAAATGCATGAAAATTACCAAATAAATGAAATAGCATTGGATAAGATTGTACGTGAGGAAAAAGAAATTGGTGCCTTGAACAAAAATTTAGTAAAAATAAAGGAGATTGAACAAGCAGGGTAGAAGAGAGAGGGGTAGGGAAACAATAACAAAAGAAGATTTGGAAAATTTAAGAAAAAAGGGATACAGAGGAAATAAAAGTAAACAATAAAGGCTATAAATAAAGATCAACAGCAAAGATAGGCAGGATACAAGCACCTGCCAAAACATAAATGCATTTAATATATTCCAGAAGGCTGTCCAAGATAAAATTAGGTATAGATTAGAACCAAATGAACTAAAATTCGAATCTCAGAAACTATTTGTAGTTGCAATTCCTTTCTTGGAAGTGTTGAAAACAGTGTTGTTATGCTAAATTAACTTTAAAGAGAGTCGATTAAAGACACTAGACAACACTCACTTTTAAATTTTTTTCCGGAACATGTTTCAGAGGCTTTGCCTCTATCATTGGCCGGCTCTCGACTGGTTCTCGTTGGTGTAGCTGACGATACCTTGTCACAGGTCTCCTCTGGTGGCGGCTCAAGGAGCTTGCTGAACAAACCCTTCCGGGGGATGTCGAAATTGAATACTTTGTTCCTATTTTTTGAAATGAAGATTTGTTCCCAAAATACACAAACCATCCATAACAATGAGACCTATAGTTAGCAGTATAAATTCACCAACATACAAACTTGCAAAGTGGCTAACAAACAAATTCAATTCATTTCCAAAATTCGACAGCCTAAGCATCAAAAACACCTATGAACTTATAGAACACATTAAGGATACTGAACTAAAAGAAGAGGACACACTAGTCTCATTTGATGTTAAATCACTGTTTCCCAGCATACCAGTTAATCAACTCCCACCGTTGATAGAAAAATGGCTCAAATCACTTGGAATGGCATCATCTGAAATTTCAGACTACATTGAACTAACCAAATTATGCATAGAACAAAATTTCTTCCAGTTTCAAACAAAATATTATCACCAAACTTCAGGGTTAGCAATGGGCAACCCACTATCACCCTTCCTGGCCGATCTGTACATGAGTGCATTAGAAATAAGGATCAACAAAGGTTTCCCTTGGATGTTCAAACTCTGGCAACGATATGTAGATGACATCTTTGCAATAGTACCAAAAAAACACATCAGTGATGCACTAAAACTTTTAAATATCCAAGAAAAAAGCATCAAATTCACTGTAGAAATAGAAAAAGATGAGCATTTACCATTTTTGGATCTAAAAATAATGAGGAATAAAAACAGACTAAACTTTGGCATTTACAGAAAACCAACACAGACAGACAACTACATAAAAGCTAATGGCTACAACCCAAGATCCCACAAACAGGCAATCTTCAATAGTTTAGCACACAGACTGGTAAACATACCTCTCACAGCAGAAGAATACAAAACAGAATACAACAAAATAATTGAAATAGCACAAAAAAATAACTTTCCCAAATCATTAGTGGACAAAAAAGTGAGCTTAGCAAAAAAGAAGAAGCTACTAAAGGAAACCACAACTCTCTCATCTACAGAAACTAATATGATTTTCAAAAAATTCACTTACCATATATGGGCCTATGATAAATTCAAAAAAGTCTTCAAAAAACAAAATATTCAACTAGCACCAGTCAACCATTTCTCCTTAAAAAACCTAATTTGCTCAAACATAAAAGATTCCATTCCATCTAACAAAAAATCTGGTATATATCAAATTGAATGCAATGACTGTAGTCAAATTTATATTGGAAAAACAAAAAGAAATTTAGAAACAAGAGCAAAGGAACACTTTAAAAACATAAAATATAAACAATTAGAAAAATCAGCAGTTGCCACACATTTTTGGGAAAAAAACCACAACATAAATCCAGAACCAAAACTACTGAAACATACATCAGGAAAACAAGAACTATCCACATGGGAACAAATCTTCATTTCAAAAAATAGGAACAAAGTATTCAATTTCGACATCCCCCAGAAGGGTTTGTTCAGCAAGTTCCTTGAGCCGCCACCAGAGGAGACCTGTGACAAGGTATCGTCAGCTACACCAACGAGAACCAGTCGAGAGCCGGCCGATGATAGAGGCAAAGCCTCTGAAACATGTTCCGGAAAAAAATTTAAAAGTGAGTGTTGTCTAGTGTCTTTAATCGACTCTCTTTAAAGTTAATTATTTGTAGTTGGTTTATTAATACTCGTCATTTACTTGTTTATATTAATGAGAGACTAGTTTCAAAGGTATTCGCCTCCATTTTCAATCTCTTTCCAACTGGATTCTGTTGTTGTCTGCTCTCTCTCTGGTGGTGGAACTATGAACTTCTTTGTCAAATTATCTACTGGTGGGATTTCAAAGTTCATTACGCGATCTTTATTTTTCCATATGAATATGTTCTCCCATGTTGTTAATGAAATCCCACCAGTAGATAATTTGACAAAGAAGTTCATAGTTCCACCACCAGAGAGAGAGAGAGCAGACAACAACAGATGCCAGTTGGAAAGAGATTGAAAATGGAGGCGAATGCCTTTAAAACTAGGCTCTCATTAATATAAACAAGTAAGTGACGAGTATTAATAAACCAACTACAAATAGTTTCTGAGATTAATTTTGACGTCACTGTTACTAAATTCCTCGAAACACATATATACATATAAAATTCAAATGTTAACAACAATTTCCTTATACCTAAGTGTTCAAAGTTATTTTATTAATTCTAGTTATAAGATATATAATTCACAACAATGATTATTGCAATTTAGGCACTTAGAACCATAAGGGCCTAAAGCCATGCATCCATGCATCTGTCACACCTTTAAGAAAATGTCCTAACATGCATTAATTCTTCTTCTGAAATTGCAATAATTTCTCTTTCAGTTCTTCCAACATATGTTGTTCCAATATACTTTTTATTTAAGTTCCCCATAAATAAAAGCTGCATTTCAACACTACCAAGCTTAAACAGACATATATTCAACAAGAGTGTTGCAGCACATACAGCTGATCTGTCAGTGAAATTAACTGAGGTAATTTTTGAAGATAGGGTCATCAGTACAGGATGATGGTCACTGCGATTCCCAGACTTTACAGTATGCAACTTTTATTTGTCAGGGAGCTTAAAAAATAAAGTATATCACAACAACCCCCATATTCAGTTGGAAGAACTGAAAGACAATATCAAAAGAGAAATTACTGCAGTTTCAGATGGGAATAATGCATGTTAATGGAAACTTTGTTAAAAGGAATGAGAGATGTGTGGCAGCACAAGGACATCATTTCCAACATATGTGATAAAGGTATGTGGTTATTGTATGCATGTAAATCTATGCACTTGTGGTCAGACTCTGTGAATATTCAACTCAGCCAGCAGACCGCAAAGCAGCTGACCAAGAGTCAGAAATAAAGCACTGTATAATAAGCAGCTTATAACAGAAGATTACCTGAGAAAGGTAGCAGAGCATGCTTCTGGCACATTCACAATATAGTTCCAAAATCAATTCCACAACTTGCTGGTAATTATGATAGACTCCCACTAGTGTTGCAAACTCAGACAACATTGGATACAGAAACTGAAATAGTGACTGAACTGTTACTACTTGTGATCCCTGTGCCACACCTGTGAACAAAGTATTTTAGCTTATATATCTGAAAGCTCAACAATCAGTAACATCAACACAAAGATTAAATACAACATATCACTGAATATCATTAATTAATCAATTTAAGTTGATTTGCACCCTTTTTAGTTTCCAAGTTTCGTTCAATGTTTTCTGGCCAAAAGTTTGCTGTAAAATTGGTGCTATCTTTCATTTTCATTAATGAATCTCTGGTGAAGTTTATATTAATTTTAATATGGTGTTTCTTTAGCAGGCATGTCAAAGCTCATTTATTGTGTCTAATTTTCCTCACCAAGATTATTTTCCAAATCTGTTGCTGTCTTATAACACTTTTACTTTTTAATTTTGTAGAGCTCAGTCAATATGCATGTCAATACTGCCGTCAATTTACTTAATAAGTGTTTATTATGTATTGTGCCTATGTTTTCTTTTTTTGTTTTTCATTGACAAAACAATTTGGCTTATAAGTATTAACTTTCTTGTCTGGAGGGGGAACCTTTTCTGTAGTCAGAATTATTCCCTATAGGGTCTGGAAGTATGATAGAGAATGTGAACAAAAAAGGTATGTTTAAAAAGTATCTGACCTATGACCTGGAAAAATATACTAAACCTGATAGGATTGAGATCCCAATCCACTTCAAAGTAGTCCCCTTTCTCCTTCCACTTCCAAAAACAATACTGGAAAGCTTCTTTTGGAATAGTGTTCAATTCCACCATTGCATTCCTCATTATCTCTTCTCTGCTCTCAAAATAGGTTCCTTTCAATGCCATCTTCAACCAGAAGTCGCAAGGAGCCATTTCCTGAGAGTAGGGAGATCGATGAATGACCATAAGTTCTTGTTTTGCCAAAACAGTCTGGATCAGTTGCAAAGAATGTACTGGAGCACTGTCATGATGCAACTGGCAGGTTTTTGCCCTCCGGAGTTCTGGTCTTTTCTGCCAAAATGCATCATAGAGTCTGCGGAGAACATTTTGATAGTACTCCTTTGTCACTATTTGTCCTTCTGGGGCATATTCATGCAAAATGCCACAGATTTCAAAGAACACTGTTAATGTTACCTTGATTTTGCTGCTCACCTATTGTGCTTTTTTCAGCCTTGGAGATTAGGGTTACCCCCGAGCATCATCTCTGAACACAAAATTTGCTCAGTTCGTTCAGTCATCTTGCGAGAAAACTAAATCCAATGAACACTTATTACACACCTCACTTGGCGACCTGCAGCCAACTGACACACATGAATGCAGTGAGAAAATTCAGGCATGCACATTAAGGTTCCTCCTGCCCCCACATACAGTGGCACTGACATAGAATCGCTACTTTGTGCAGAAAAAATTAAGGTCGGGTACTTTTTAGACAGGCCTCGTATGTGTGTCCAGGGAAGGGATTATTTGTTGCTGACCTAGTTGTCGTTGAAAACATTTATCCACTCTTCCGCAAAACATTGCACTTCTAATAGAGGCAGATAGCAATCACTTCCAGATGTATCTAAAGTTATAATAATTATAATTTCCCTGGGTTGAACTGTTCGGTGTTACATCATTTGACTGCAAGGCTCTTTGTTTGACTGGCAGCTAAGAAGCAAAATCTTAGAGACTATCACAGGTTAAGTCACTTTCCATTTGCAGAAGAAAATGTAACAGGGAACTGGAACAGGGTTATTTTCACAGACAGGATAACATTTTCATTTACAAATGGAGGGAAAGTAATTATCTACCATCCCAGAGGAGTACATTATGAAACAAAATACATTGTAAAAATGGACTGTCCCTCTCAGCTACAGAAACTAAAATGATCTTCAAAAAATTCACTTACCATCCATGGGCCTTTGATAAATTCAAAAAAGTCTTCAAAAAACAAAACATTCAACTAGCTCCAGTGAACCATTACTCCTTAAAAAACCTAATTTGCTCAAACATCAAAGATGCCATTCCATCTAACAAAAAATCTGGTATATATCAAATTGAATGCTGTGACTGTAGTCAAATTTATATTGGAAAAACCAAAAGAAATTTAGAAACAAGAGCAAAGGAACACTTTAGGAACATAAAATACAAACAATTAGAAAAATCAGCAGTTGCCACGCATTTTTGGGAGAAAAACCACAACATAAATCCAGAACCAAAATTACTAAAACATACAACAGGAAAAGAAGAACTGTCCACATGGGAACAAATCTTTATTTCAAAAAATAGGAACAAAGTATTCAATTTCGACATCCCCCAGAAAGATTTGTTAAGCAAGTTCCTCGAACCACCACCAGAGGAGACCGAAGACAAAATATTGCCAGCTACACCAATGAGAACTAGTCGATGTCCGGCTGAAGATAGAGGGAAGGCCTCAGAAACCGGTTCCGGGAAAATTTAAAAGTGAGTGTTGTTTTGTGTTATTAATCGACTCCCAATTAACTTAATGGACTGTCAAGTCAGTGTTGTGTTAGGGTTGGATGTCACGTGATGATCTAGGTGTGTTATGGAAGCTTGATGGCACATAAAATAGCATGTACTATAATGATAAAAGGCAAGACATCAACATGGTTGATTGGCTCCTTGCTTACCAAATTTGAATCTTATTGAAAATATGTGGACAGATGTGAAGAAAGTTTTGGAGTTAATTTGGCCTGCAAGTTAAGAGGGAATTAAATACAGAATAAATATCTGACTAAGCATTTGATATCATCTATGGTCCATAAATGAGGGCAGTAATATAAGCAGAGTGTACTCACTGCCAATATTAAGTTAATTTTGACATTAAGTTAATTGGGAGTCGATTAATAACACAAAACAACACTCACAACAGTTTTGTGTTATTAATCGACTCCCAATTAACTTAATTTATACAACAACACTGTTTTCAACACTTCCATGAAAGGATTTAATTTTGACAACTTGATGAGAGATCTACAATCTCATTCTCAGCAAGACATTAGCTGAAAATGGTGACTCATGCCACGGAGAAAATAAAATAAAATTTGCAGTTCTTTTTATTGCCAATGCAAATGGATCCACTTCTTCCACTTTGAAAGGAAAGTCTAGGAATCCAAATTGTTTAAAAGACAAGAAAACAAAACCTATGGAATATGATTTGAATGAAACAGGGTTAAAGAAACTACACATTTTTTTTTAAAAAAAGAAAAGGAAAAACAGAAGAACATCCATATTTTTATAGATCAATGCACAACACATTTACCTCAAATAATTTTGGAAAACAGAGTGGAATTTTTCCATCCCAATTGTTCCAATTACACTGGAAAGCTACTTGATTTGTACATCACTGCAAATTTCAAAGTTCATTATAGAAAAATGCTGGTTCACTACTTAAAAACACTGAATGGTGCAGGAAATGAAAATCCTGCCATTAACAGCCTTGGAATTTATTTCAGCTTCATGGAGGCAGATATCATCCTCCGCAATCAAACACTATTTTTTAAATCTGGTATCTTAAGGATGGTGATGGTACAGGTGGTGATGAAATTGTGCCTTTAAATGAACTAGCTCTACAGGAGGGTGCAAATTTCGATACCATTGCGCAGTTTGATGAGAGTCAAACTGTGTGGGGAACTACAGGATAAGAAGATTATCGCTGATGTGTGACAAAGACATAGTAGTTATTAAAAAGGAGCAGAAAGCCTTCAAGTGACTGACAATAATGGGGATCAGGATTCAAATTTCAAAATACCTAAAATGAGTAACGCTTTAAGTGCATAAATATGTTTATGCATTCTTCTTCTTATTATTCTCCCCTCCCCCTTTTTTAATTTACATCCTCCAAAGTTAAGTCATACTGTATGATGAATCAAATGGGTGAAATTATGTTCAAAGGAGTCCACAGGACTTGGAGTTATCCAACACTCATATTACAGATAACTCAACTCAACTCAAGGGAAAACTCGGGAAAGAACCTCATCCAGATAATTCACCATGACCGAGGTTTGAACAAGGGACTTCTTGAATGCAGGTTGTATAGGCATTACATCAGTGCTAAAACTTTTAGTGAAAAAGCTCTATTTTTTTTTTGTTGTTGTAATTTTACGTCTTCCAACGTTAAGTTATATCGGACGATGAATGAAACTGGTGAAATGATGCTCAAATGAGTCCGGGGTCCATGGAGCTTAGAGGTGCCCGACATTCGTCTTCCAGGATAATGGAAAACCCCGGAAAAACCTCATCCAGGTAACTCACCCTAATCGAGATCCGAACTCGGGAAAAGCTCTAAGATCATTAATGTTTTGTAAAATAAATTGTATGCCTTCAATGTAAGTAAAGCAAAACAAGTCAATTGTTTCTTTCCATTTTCATAAGTTAAGTGAAGTTTTTTGTTACAAATATTTATATTTGTGTAATGAAACAAGTCAAATTAACGAAATACTACAAGGGAAAATTAGTACAGCTATATACGTTATAAGGAAATTATCAAAATATTTAACAACAGATATTCTAAAACTTGCTTATTATGGGATGATACATAGCCACATCAATTATGGAATAGAAATTTGGGGCAGTGCTGGTATTTCAAACCTGAATAGAATACTCACACTACAAAAAATGAGCCTAAGAATTATTTACAAGATAGGAAAGAAGGTATCATGTAGAAGCACATTTAAAACCCAAAATATATTAACGGTTGCCTCCCTCTATGTATATAAGGTTATACTCCTGGTCTTAGAAGATAGATACGATCTGACTAGAAATAGAGACAACCATAATTATAATATAAGAAACCAGGATAATTTTTTTAGAATAGCTATTACAAAAAAAGCAGTAGAAAAAGATTCTTTTGTAATTGGCAGTATGCTATACAATAAGCTCCCTACACAATTAAAGCAGTTAAGTAAGAATAACTTTAAGCCAGCATTAAAGACATATCTAATTGAAAGATGCCTGTATAGATTAGACGAATTATAGTGTACCTGTACTACCTACAATTATCTTTGATACAGTTTTGTGTATTAAATTTTATATGTAAAAATTGTAAATATGGAAAATTGTAAATACCAATATAAATGTATTATATTATGATGATGATGATGATGATTATTATTATTATTATTATTATTATTATTATTATTATTATTATTATTATTATTATTATTATTATTACTATTACTATTATTATTATTATTATTATTATTATTATTATTATTATTATTATTATTATTATTATTATTATTAAAGTATTAGGTGTTTTTATTAGTATTATTAATAAAGGTGTTAGGCCTTTATTCCTATGAGTAAGGAGTATGATGAAGCACAAAATTAATATAATTTTATAATATAATTATATTATTTATTTCTCATCACAGTCCCCTTTTAGGGGATATACACTTCTCCAATGCTCCTACCATTTTTTAACCCCTCCAAAAAAAATAAGAATTGTCAAGATCTGCAAAATACACCTATGTCTCCATGATGATCACCTCATTTGATTTAAATTTTTTTCCTTCAAGCCATTTTTTCATGTTTGAGAACAAGAAAAAGTCGCAGGGAGCCAGGTGAGGAGAATATGGGGGGGGGGGGGGGGGGGGTCTGGCAGCAGTTCAAAATGCAATTCATGCAGTTTGGTGGCAGCAACTCTGGATAAATGTGCTGGGGCATTATCATGGTGAAACAGAACTTTCTTCTTTGCCGTACAGGACCATGTCTCCTTCAGCTTCTCGTTGATCTGAACCAGTAATTCATGTACTATGCTAGAGTAATCATCTTTCCTTTTAAAATTCCTTTCTTGGATTAATTAATTAATCTTTCCTTTTTCCAAGAAGTCAATGATTATGACACCCTTCGCATCCCCAAAAAATGTCATCATCACTTTTTCAGATGATGGGACCGTATTTGCCTTCTTTGCGGCAGATTCTCAGAAGCAATCCATTGCTTTGATTGTTGCTTAGTTTCCAGAGTAGAGTAACAAGGGGTAAGGGTCCACAATTCTGCGATGAACGTCTATTACTTTCCCTATAAGTGATTGATAATTTTGGTTTTTGCTCTGTGATATGCTACATGTTTATTCTCCAAGATGGCAAAATAATGTTTATGTAGTGTAATGTTTAATAGGTGGTAATTAACCGTAATTAAATTGTGTTAGATTTGGACTTTTATCCCTAGCATGGGATAAAAGTCCTGTTCATGTGGGGCAAAAGTCCCAATATATTAGAGAGCATGCAATTATAACATAATAAAATATTGATCAAGAAAATGTTTTAATACATTGAGAAATCGCCACCTAATACAAAGTAGAATAATATTTTGAAAAATACTAAAATTGTTAACAGAAATAATGATCAGTCTTAGAAAAGAAAAGAAAGAAAGGAAAAAAAAAAACCATAAGCTAATGAAAATTGACTTTTTGGAATTAATGGGTACTAATAAACTATCACCTGAAATTTGTTTAATTTACTTTAGTCTTTAAACAAATCAAATACATTTGTTGGACATTTTTGTCTTTATAGAAACAATACAAGACACACACAAAAAAGAGAAAGAAAACATAAACCTTTCAGATTATGTAGTGCATTGAATTGCCGGAAACCTTTTGTAATTGAAGAATGAAAACTAACACATCACAAACAAAACGTCCTCTCTCATATGCTTTACAGTTTTCATGCCACACTGTTTACAGGAGTGACACTTTATCCAGTCTTCAGTATGGGGATCTTCATATGCAAGTCCACACCCAGGACACATTACAGTTTCACTACAGGCTGGTTCAGTTATATCACTCCTACTTGCAGATTTCACTTTCTGGCTATTTAAAAGGAATTAAAGGTTTCTACTTGCTTTTGGGACTTTTCTGGCAGTTTCAAGAGCTGTCTTATATGGAGATGTTATGAAAACTGCTGATTTTTTGCCTCCGGACATTCTTTTCCTCTGCACTTGCGTTTAAGGATCAGGTGCAAGATCGGACGGGAAGTGGTAAGAAGTGTTGGCTTCTGCTTTCCCATTATGTTGTGAAGAATATTCTATCATATTACTGTGCCTAGAAGTTGATGATGGTACTGCTAGCTG
This sequence comes from Mantis religiosa, assembly GCA_030765055.1. Classification (NCBI taxonomy): domain Eukaryota; kingdom Metazoa; phylum Arthropoda; class Insecta; order Mantodea; family Mantidae; genus Mantis; species Mantis religiosa. The sequence continues at coordinate 55,580,641 of CM060957.1, forward strand.
TGTTTCTTGATACTAGTCATTTTGTTTCCATAGGTCATTCTCATAAGCTAGATTCTGGTCTGTTGACTATGAACGCAGAAAATTCTCATCACTGAACTTGAATCTGTCGAGGGGCATTATTCCACAGATATCAAAAGCTCTCACAGCTTTCTCAAATAGTGCAACTTTTCAAATAAGCCTTCTCAAACAGCTTCAGACTCTTGCCCCAAACTGCAGGCGGACTTTTACCCCGAATGCTCAAATTTCATGTTCTGAGTTGCGCTGACATCATGAGGTCCACTAGTAAATTAACAACTATTGCAATTTGAAGCTTATATTCCACACTTTAAAGCCACATAAAATTAAGTTCTCTCACATCATATATAAGGAGGAAAGCATGTTTCCCGAATGCCCAAAAATTACATCAAATGGTTTAAAACTACAACATACCTCATTGTTGAAACAGTTTTATTACAGGAGCAACAAAACTACACGACCTGAACAGCAGACATTAGACACCTTCACTAACACAAAAGCGTTGCCAACATAAAATCCAATGACAAAAATTTGAGCTATCAGACTTTTGCCCCGTTAGGACCTTGTTACTCTATAATAATGAATCCAGGTCTCATCGACAATGACAACTCAACACAAAAAATCCTTTGATTTCACTTAAACAGCTCCAAACACAGCTTCGAAGTTGAAAGACGTACCCGCTAGTTGTTCACTGTGAGCAAACGCGGCTCCCATTCAGCTGATAGCTTTCTCACCTCCAACTTATCATGCAAAATATGAATTGCCATTCCCATTGATACACCTATGGCCTATACCACCTCACAAACTTTCTTCATATACAACATCCAATTTCGCTTTTATTTCCTCTCAAGGTTTCCCATTTAAAAGTAAAAGGTGAATTACTGAATGTACTGCACTTTTTTCATTTTAGCAAAAATACGTTGAACAACTTATTGAAATGTCTGTAAAATCCAAACTAACCTATGAATCAGCACCAAATTTATTTCGACATGTAACAAATGACACTATATGAAAACACAAACTTCCCTTATAACAACACCATATATTTTGAAACATGGGTACTTAGTGAACAGCCCTCGTATAAAGCATGACCAATTTCTAAAAAAGGTTTGCTTGGTATGTATCTTTATTGTTTGTAACGTTTTACATATGCAGGCCCACTGTATTACTTTTACTTTTAAAAAAATGTGATGTAAGCACGCACGCACGCACGCACGCACGCACGCACGCACGCACGCACGCACGCACGCACGCACGCACACACACACACACACACACACACACACACACACACACACACACACACACACACACACACACATCTACATACTTACCTATGAATGATTCTAAAATATCCATTATTTCCAGTTTAATAGCCTCTTCGTGAAATCTTCTGTTAAAATTTTCTTGACAAATTACATTCTTGAATCTGTCCTGCAGTGGTTTCAGAACCTGAAACAGCATATTCAAAGTATAGTAGTTCCCTAAGCTAGATAACAATTTGAAGTCACCTTCAATCTTACATAACCTTAAACTTGAGTGAGTGAGTGAGTGAGTGAGTGAGTGTGTGAGTGAGTGAGTGAGTGAGTGAGTGAGTGAGTGAGTGAGTGAGTGAGTGAGTGAGTGAGTGAGTGAGTGTGTGTGTTCAGGACCATCAACAATCAGTCATTTGGGCTTGATGTCAAACTTAAAAACCCAATAAAGTATAAAATTTAGTGTAAAAATGTGTTAGACTTGTGCATTAAAACCAAAAGAGAGTAACAGACAGTCTTTATTTTCTTTTTAAGCTTGGCTGACTGAACTGACAACTCTAAAACAGCCATCCTTTTGTGACTCTGAGGTTAAGGAGTTCAAAGATTCCCTGTAGCTCATAGAGCGGAAAGGAAACTTCATAGAGGGGGTGAGACTGGGCAATCTATGTTTAGGCCTGGAACATAGTTGGGACTATCAGTGTTTGGCTTAGGTGTTGGAGTATGTATGGCTGAAGATGTTTGTGGTGCAGATGTGGCACAACAATATGGACAATATGACTGGTGCTCACAGTTGCGAAGATGAAAGAGTGAGTTCTAACTCTGCCAAGGTGAAGAGGCAGTTATAATCCTCAAGGTTTCTGGAACAAAACACGAAACCTTGGGATTCTACCCGAGTCTTAATTGAGATGAATTCAGGGGAATAATTATTTGAGCTGGACACTTGAGCAAAAGCACAACCGAAGGTGTTAGCCACGTCAAATGGATCAACAATAACTCCTGCAGATATTTTCAGACCAGTGATTGGCAAGTGGGTTGATTTTCCAGCCACATGCCTTAGCTTATCCCATACAACAGAGGAAGGTGTAAATCTGTTAAAAGATCAGCAACACCAGTGTAATATTTTAATATACCTTTTTGTAATTACTAAACTTAGTAGCAAATCTTTGTTGAGTATGCAGATATTCTACTTTACTCCCCATTTCATGCTGGTAGATTTGGAGATATAATTATCATTATTTGGAAAGCTACAATTTATTAATCAATCCCTGTTTTCCTGTTTGGCAGTTTTTACCAATTGGTTAACTGATTTGGATTTTGGTTCATTTTTACAACTTTTGTTTCATTTTATACATAGTGATTTGTTTCCTGAAATGACATGCCACTGCAAATATTTTTTTACTTCTTTGTACTTAATGAGTCTTTGGTACTCCTTCAGCCTCAAGCTGAGGCTCTTTTTAGTTTTACCCAAGTATTTTTCTCAAAGTCACTGCCTGGCATTTTGTGAATAGGAATTTTGTCTGCAGTGTAAGGATGTATAAAAAAATAGAATGGTTTTCTTAAGTTTAAATATGGTATACAATCATGAACTGTTGTCACAGAAGAACAAATCCTCAATTGACATTTGATGATGATGATGATTATTATTAATTAATTAATGTTCTCCAATGTTAATAATACCAGACAATGAATGAAATGGAGAAATCATGCTCAAATGAGCCAGATCCATAGAGCTTAGAATTAACCAACATACATCTTTCAGGATAAGGGAAAACCTGGGAAAAAAAAAAAAAAAAAAAAAAAAAAAAAAAAAAAAAAAACTTTAGATAATTAACTTGGACTGAGATTTGAACTTGGGACCTCTTGAACGTGAGGCAGACATGCTGCCACCTATACTACAGAGGCAGACTCAAACGAACTGTGGGAAACATGCAAACCATCTTTAACAATTCAGATGTTAAGATGGAGGTATTATGTAAGCATGTGTATGTTCTGCATACTCTGAACAAACAATGGACCAGCAGCATGCAACAATATGGTTTTATGTTCTTTTGAACAAATCAACTGAGACATTGCAAATGCGACAGCTTATGAAAACCTAAGCTTTATATATATTATATGTATTTAAAAAAAGTTATTCTTCTATATAACCACCATTCAAATTAAGGCTTTATCATACTGTGGCACAAGTTTTTCAGTACTCTCTCTGTTGAAATCTGTCGTCTGCAATTTAACTACTGGTTTACATCAGTATGTAATTCAGTATTAAAATCAAAGCATTATGTAGCAAGCCACTTTTTCGTAACTGGAAAAAGATGGTGGTCAGTTGGCACCAAATCCGGGCTCTATTATGGATGACTGAACACCTACCATCCAATACCATCCAAGATAAGATTGGCCACATGTGGATATGCACTGTTTATATATATATATATATATATATATATATATATATATATATATATATATACATAAACACCTTAATGATAAGTTTTACCCGGTGCTTATTCTTTCTCAGTATTTCACAAATCCTTTTTGAGTTTGTTGTGTCACATTCTAGAAAATGAATGAGAAGCACTCCCTTAGAATAGCAAAATACCATAGCCATGATCTATCCTGCTGACAGCATTTACAAACACTTTTTCTGTTTCTTGGAAGAATTAGTGTCTCCCCATTCCATCAACTACACACGGTCAGTGTGAAAGAACAATTAATTTCCATTAATTGACCTAATAATGGTTAACTATAAAGTCCGGGCCTTAACCGCTTCGCCGATGGCCATTTAAACCCTTCAGCGGCCGGAAACGGATACCCAATAAACAGAACAGGACATTTAAATTGTTAAATGCTGTAAAAATGCATCATAAATACAATTCCGTATCTTCCGTATTTATTAAGTTATTTAAACGAAACAAAAACTGGTTTAAAACTCATTAAAGGCAGTATAAATCTACAGTAACAATAAAGTAGAGACTACATTAATAAATTGTTGAAATTTCACTACTTTGTTTCACTGTAGCAAAAGCCATTCTTTGTGCCGAACGCGCCTAATATGTGAATCATTTTGTTTTGTGTGTATACGAGCCATAGTATGTATGTATAGCTACGCAAGCAACTTCTCAGGTCCAAGTTTAGTTTATTTATGCTATGCCAAGCGATAATATGACGAGAATATGTTGCGTCACACGCTCACACACTGGAATGAAAACTCTGTCAGCATCTGTTATTACAGTGTTTCTCAACCAAGGTTTCTAGTAGCCTTATGCAGCAGTTTTCGCTCTGTATTTCAGTTATTTATACTCTCTCTGTGTTCAGAATGATTTCTTGTAGCTATCAAGAGCTAAATGTATGGCACATTTGAAATTGTTAAATTTCAATGTTAACCATGGCTTATCCCGATAATGTAGCAAATAAATTAGCTTGGGTATGATGTGTACAGGCTTCTGATATTACTGTAGAAAATCTGGAAGATTTGTTGTACGATTATGAAGGAGATCTTTAGGACATACGTAGCAGTGACGTGTACTGGTCTACAGCTGGCATGTTAGCTACTCCATTGTTTGGGGAAATGGCGGGTCAAATATGGGTCATACGGATCAGCTATTACCAGCTATCCCTCTTTACGGAAAACAGTTAAATGGTTAAAAAAAAAGTATTTTTATACCACTGGATGTAACTATGCACAGTTGTTCAGTAATTTTCAGAGCTGTAAAAGACATTCATCTACCTGTACTTGCGCGTATAAAGAGCTCGTAACCTAATTGAGTATTATAATACTCAGAGGCCTCTTTATACTAGGGGGTAGCAAAATTCACACATCATCCCTCATACTTGAGAGAAAACACTTTCCTAAAAGTATACCACCCACACCCAAAAAACTTGTAACCATTTCGAAAATGTGTAGTGTGTTGCGAAAAAGAAGTTCGCAAGGAAACCAATATTATTTGGTGTGAATCTGCAGATGTGCCCTTGGGTGTTTATCCAGGTTTGGAGGTGTACAATTCAAAAAGAAACCTTTAAGAATACGTTTACATTCCTTATAGAACTAATTTAAATTTATTGTAAAACAGCAAGATTAAAATAATTGGCGTTAAATGAGCATTAAATGCATGTATGCGCAGGACGTCTATACACGTCCATATCGGTTTGGGGCATTTTAACTTGGACGTCATATGACGTCCATATCGGTGAAAGGGTTAAAGCTTAAAGTATTTACATGTTGTAAGTCACCATTAAGGTAGCTGTCTCATGTGTTTATGAGAATTCCTAGTGGTTTACCGGGAAAAATACGAGTCAATTGGAGAATTTAATGTCATGTCGGCACGTTGGCCATAGTAGCTCAATGGTTAGAGCGGCTGGACGGAGACCAGAAGATATGTGGTTCAAATCCTGGCTATGGCATTGAATTTTTCAGTCTGACTCTACGTTTCCACAATTTAGCTACATACGGCCAGTGTGAAAGAACAATTAATTTCCAACTACCTTTTTGTTTTGCTTCACCCAAGTCTCATCCCCCGTTATGACGCTCTCAATAACTGCATTGTTATATTTGTCATAAGCTTCAAGGAAGGTTATTGCTGCAGCCATTTTGTTTTTTGTGGACTTCCATTAGGATTTTTGGAATTTACCTAGCATAAAATTTTTGCTAATCAAGATTTTTCCACTATAATTTCATGCTTCAAATTCCATGAAATCTGGGAAAAATGTTTTGAAAGTTTTGTAATCAAGTAACATCAATGCTAACTTTCTTCTAACCATATAGTTATATCCAGTGTTTCATCTGTGGTTATAACATTTTATAAATATCCTGGTGATGGGAAAGATGCACGCTCCCGAAACGTTGATATCTAATCATCTTTTCAACTGGCTGGCTGCCCGGAAAGAAAGTGAGTGTATTCGTTGCCAGGAAAGCTTCAGGTCTTATTTTAAGTAACATAAATTTTCACAAATTTTGTCAATGATTTTCAAAACCAGTACAACAGTCACAAGACTGGGTCTGCCACTGCAGTCTCCATTTTGAACACTGGTATGGCCATTTCTAAATTCAATGCACCAATGCCAAATTCGACTTTGATGATTATTGCTTTTCTATAACATCACAAATTGGTTTGCATTTTTTTTTTTTTTTTGTGAACAGAAACCAAATCACAGACCACATTTTCACAAATGGCAGAATTTTTCTATTGCAGTGCACATTTTTTTAACACATCACAGACAAAAAATAGGAGTCCATGTGATACCACAACTGGAAACATGCTGACACCAAGATGGAGGCTCTAGTCCTGCCTCAATGCTGCAATAGAACACATCTGTATTTTCTGGATGGCTTACATTTTTGAATGATACAAACAATTTAAAAGTAGTGAAGTTAAACTTAAAGATGCTCCACTCCTCTAAGCACCCCTCCACATAAAAAGCTGATGTTAACATTAATACCACTGATGTGTTGCAACAGACAACTGAGAATAACAAAGGTTGTATTACACATAAGACAATTGAGATTGATTTGGTTATAGAAAAGTTGCAAAAAACTGGATTTCAGCTCTACAGTGAACAGATGTCTTACCTTGACATGATCTGCCAGCAATGGATTAGCCAAATAAGGAGGTAGCAAATTCCCTGGACACAGTAGTCACTGTGATCAGAGCTGGTTTCATCACTGTACTTCAGTAAGATAATAGGCAAATGCAAAATGGAAAGTTCTTACTTGCTGGTAAATAAATTGATGGGAGCTGTCACCTTTAAGCACACTTGAAAATTACTGGGCCAGATTTGAACCTGTGACTTTGGGATCAGTGGCTCTGCACCTGACCAAAAGAGCCTTGCAAACAGACTTGGTCACAATTGGCTTAAATTACAACCACAGTTGAAAGCACTGTGCAGTAACTGTAGAATATTACTGTAATTTTCTTAAAGCACCATTGAAGAGGAAATTGTCTGCAAAGAGACCTGAATACATTTTGCATCAGGATAGTATCCCTGTATATCAACCCTGTGCTACATACAACACTATCAGAGGACTAGGCATTGAAATCATGGCACACACAACATTTACCAGATGTAGCTCCACACAACTTTTATCTCCTTGAGAGAAGAGGGTGTTTTGTGGATGCATTTTCAAACAGATAATAAACCTAATAGCACTATTTATATATGGAAGAAGCTAGAAACTGTGATATGTTACAATGTATTTAAGATGAGTTGATACTAGTAACAGTACCAGTTCTGAAGATGGGAGCACATGAGTACCAGTTCTGAAGATGGGAGCACATGTTAACAGAGATTAACAAAAGATTAAAAAAAGTTATGTTAGTGTTACTAGTACTGACTCATCTTAGTAAATACTAATAATACTATATGTGTTTGGAGGAATTTAGTAACAGTGACATCAAAATTACTCTCAGAAACTATTTGTAGTTGGTTTATTAATACTCGTCACTTACTTGTTTATATTTATGAGAGACTAGTTTCAAAGGCATTCGCCTCCATTTTCAATCTCTTTCTAACTGGCATCTGTTGTTGTCTGCTCTCTCTCTCTGGTGGTGGAACTATGAACTTCTTTGTCAAATTATCTACTGGTGGGATTTCAAAGTTCATTACGCGATCCTTATTTTTCCATATGAATATGTTCTCCCATGTTGTCAATTTATTTTGGTTTATCACTCCTTTTAATAATTTTGGATTTGAATCAATGTCATGGTTTTCATTCCAAAAGTGAAATGCTACTGCTGACTTATCTTCTTGTTTCAATCTGATGTTTCTAAAGTGCTTTTTGACTCTGGTTTTTAGATTTCCTTTAGTTTGACCTATGTAGCATTTTTCACAATTCTTACAACTTATCTGGTATATTCCGGATATATTAACTGATGGGATTTCATCTTTTGTTTTTGAATTTAGCAATTTTAAAATTGAGTGTCTATTAGTAGATGCCAAGGTGATATTTTGTTCCTTGAAGATCTTTTTAAATTTATTAAACGTTTTTGGGTGATATGTGAATGAACTGAATATGCTGTTGCTTTCTTTTTCTTTTGTAAATGTGGTTGCTTCCTTAATGGTTTTCTTTAGTTTAGCTTTTCTAATTTTCTTCAACACCAAACTTTTGTTGGATCCATTTTCTTCTGCTATGTGTAGTATTGTTTTTTGTTCTTTGAAATATTCTTCTTTTTCCATGGGTATGTTGACTAGTCTGTGTGTAAGGCTGTTTATTGTTGCATGTTTATGTGTAATTCAGTTGTGGCTATTATTTTTTATGTAAATTTCTGAATGTGTTGGTTTCTGTAAATTCCAAATTTTATTTTTGGAGACAATATTTCCACGGTAAGTAGTACATTACAATACTAAAATACGAATGTACAATCTATTGAGAGTTATACCTCATTTTTATTACACTTTTCATTGTATTTTGTTATAGACACTATTTGTATTAGCAACACTTTCTTATAATTTTTTCAATCTACTCTTTTAGAAACTATTTTCCTTTGTTACAGTACCCCACTTACTTGTGAAAATCAGAACATGTTTCAGGAACCTTCGTTTCCAATCTTAGCTAACAACTGATTTTCCTCTACTTGGTTTCACATTTGTTTTACAGAAAGCAAACTAATGGCCACACTATGGCTGAGTGGTTAGACCACTTGGCTCTCACCACAGCAGCTTGGTTCGATCCTAGGTGACCACAAAGTAACATTTGTGGTGGACAATGCAGCGATGGGGCAGTTTTCCTCAGGGATATCCAGTTTCCTCCACCATCTCATTTCACCGGTGCTCCATCTTCATCTCATGTATCATCAGTGTCATTGCCTGCGGTGCCACATGTAGTAAAAGCAGGCGTTAAAAATTACATTACACCAAAAGCAAACTAAATACCTCAAGAGCCTGTTTAACCTCTTTGCTATTTGGTACACCATTATCAGCTTCCTGTACTTTGTGTAGCATTAAAGCAAACATGGATTGGTAAGAATGAAAAGTCTTGCTTTAACAGCAAGCATTTAGGAATATAGAAAAAGAAATACATATCAGCTATATCTCGAAAAATATATTTTGGAATGCTTAAGTTTACCTTGAAGCTATTACTAGTTATATGAATCAGATAAGGTCTAATGTGGAATACATTATTTTGACATCTTAACACAGTGGTATAGCACAGGTATGGAAAGCCAGAAATCCATACTTCTGAGTCCTAACCATGTCATTAAATTTTTAAAGACAGATTTGACCCTCCAAAGTGTCTATTCCTAGAAAAGAAGATCACAGAAATGATCAATTAATTGACAGAAGCTGAAAATGGTAACAATATGTCCTTGAAATGATCCTATGAATAATTTGGTAACTGGAGCATTAAAGCCTTATAGTGTTTAACATTGATTAATATTCCATCAGTAATTATTTGTTCCCTGTGTGGAAGTTCCAATGATTTTAAACTAAAAAAAGGCATTCTTATCCACAAGAGCAATTTGAAAAGCAACAACTTGGAGATTTAATATAACTGAAAATACTGCACTTACAATTAATTTGTCTTTATTACAAACATTTGTAATAAACAAAATTCATCAATGCATTATCTTCTTTTATGACCTACCTGAAGCCAATATTCTCCTCGACTCTGCGCATCCTCTACAGCTGCTCCAGTTAACACAAGAGCCTGGTAAAGTCCTCGTTTGGCTGGTCGAGGTAAACTACCCCTCTCCATTTTGGACTGCAGACGGAGAATATTCCACAATCCCTCGCTTTTCAACACGCAGCCTCCTCTGTAGGAAATTATAAAAGTTTACACTTTTCTAACACTAAATAGCTGTGACTTACAGTATTTATTACTTAAACAAAACAGTTTGCATCTGATTAAAGTATGCTTAAAAAAAAACCAACTCCTTTCTCACTTTGTAGACACACAAATATTCTGGCAAATAATGGTAAAAGATCTGATACATAACTATTATACCACTTTTATTTATTTAGAAGGTTCTATGAGTGTACTGCTTTAGATAGGGACTGTCCTTTTCAAATGAAGTAGTAAGCAAATTAAAGAGAACAAATACATATACAGCTGGATTCACTGTTCTTGACCTCTGTAAAAAGCAAATGTAAAGCTTGAAAGTGAGTTTACCTTGCTAGGTGACTGCACAACCAAGTGATTTGTTACATCAGCTTCATATGCTACTCAAATAATGTTTTTGTTAGTAAAGTGATATAGTCCTTGCAGAAAAAATTAACACAATTTACCTGATTATTATGAGATAAGTTTGATAAATCTGGTAAAATACCAAGAATTTTTCCACCCCCCCCCCCCCCCCCCGTGAACATTTCACCTTATTTCTCAACATAGTCTCCATTGATCGCTATACACTTGGTCCAGCGAGGTTCCAGATTTTACATCCCATTGGAAAAATAGGTACCATCAAGTCTGCAAAGTACTCATTGATGATGACTATCACTTCTTCATTTGGTGAAAATTTCTTACCACAAAGCCAAATTTTCAAGTTTGGGAACAAGAAGAAATCACTTGGGACTAATTCTGGTAAATAAGGCAATAAGGAACCAATTCAAAGCCCAAATCATACTCTTTCGCTTATGCGATTGCTGATGTGTGTGATGGTGCATTATCATCCTGGTGAAAGAGCTCTCTTTTGCATATCTCAGTCTCTTTTCAGTCAACCCATGTTGCAAACAATCCAACGATGAAGCATAGTAGGCTCCAGTTATGGTTCAGCCTTTTTCCATGAGGATTTCCTTTTTCTATGAGGCTTATTCCTTGAGAATCCAAAAAAATAATGGTCATCACCTTATCAGCAGACAAAATGGTCCTTGCCTTCTTTGGTGCACTTTCACCAACCTTTGTCCATTGTTTTGACAGCTCTTTTGACTCAATGATGGATCCAAGTTTCATCCACGGTCACAAATTGGTGCAAAAGGTCTGGCGGATTGCGATTAACATTGCCAGACATTCGGCAGAAGTGTTCTTCTGGATGCGCTTTTGGTAAACTGTGAGTAATTGCAGCACCCATCTTGCACACAGCTTTTTCATTGCCAATTTTTCATGCAGGATATTGTGCACTCTCTCAATTGAGATGCCTTCAGCCTCAGCTATCTCACGAATTCTGATTCGGTGGTCTTAGATAACCAGATCAGGATTTTTTCAATGATGTCTATGGTGATCTCAATTGCACGAGTGCATGATTCATCTTCAGTGCTTCTACAACATCATTTAAATTCACTGATCAAAAAGTAAATGGTCTTCAATGTTGGTGCAGAGACTGCGTGAACTTCATCTAATTCAGTTTTGACTTCTGCAGCAGTCCAGCCCTTCAAATGAAAATGTTTAATAACAGCATGAAACTGTTTTTTTCCATTTTCAATCGCAGCTATCACACTAACCAGTTCAGATGGCTGTCAACATTGAACTGAATATTCTAGCACATTAGAATTTTCTGTATGTTCTTTTGAATAATCAAGCTTACCCCACACAGTTGCAACAAAAAATTTCGTGGAAATTTACCAGACTTATCAAACAAACCTCAAAGTTCTGCAAATCTGTTCCTACTAATACAAACATAACTGCAGATGTATAAAGACTAAAATTGAGTCATACCCTTTAAAACTGGTAACTTCATTCACATGCTTTTAAGAAATCAGGAACATTTTCGAGATTTCTTAAAAGGACGTGAGTGAAGTTACAAGTTTTACAAGGTATGATTCAATTTTAGTCTTTATACATGAAATTAGCTCCACTGTTAACAACACTTTTATTTATAACTATTTAAAATAACTGCAGATATTGTAAATTGATTCAGGTTGTTCAGTACAGATAAACTGTCTTTTTTTTTTTTTAAATTTACGTCCGCCAACCTTAAGTCATATCGGACGATGAATGAAATGTGTGAAATGATGCTCAAATGAGTCCATGGAGCTTAGAGTTACCTGACATTCGTCTTTCAGGATAAGGGAAAACCCTGGCAAAAACCTTATCCAGGTAACTCACTCTGACCAAGATTCAAACTCGGGACCTTTTGAACGTGAGGCAGACACGCTGCTATCCACGCTACCGAAGCAGGCTGACTGTCTTCTTTACTGAATATATCCTCAGTCAAACTATCACTGTTGCTGTCGCTGTCACTATCATTGCTGTTTACAACACTCTTGATGAAAAATTGTTCAACTGTTTTCTCAACTGTAATATCTTTACTATACTATTTCTATTTCTTTTAGATGGTTTTATATTTCTTTTAGATTTTAACAAACACTTTGCAACTTTTTTTACATCCATTTCTTTGAACCATGTGTAGCACAAATGTTCGACATCCTTGAGTTTGAATGTGGTATCGGCTACTGACCCACTGTTTCAATATCTGCCCAGATTAGTTCAATTAGATTTAAGTCTGGGTAATATAGTGACAATCTTAACACAGTATGGCTATTTTCCTTTAGAATTTTGACGACTAAACACCTTATACATTTAGGTTTGTGTACTTCTATTAAGTCAGAGCTTGGATTTGCAGTAAAACCTCTCTAAAACGGAATGTGATCATTCTGGCATTTATTTACCATTTCCACAGGTTTCCATCTTAGAGAAGGCTGTATTTGAATACAAAGAAATTATGAAATAGTAGCACAGGTTTAAAATGAAGGGATAATATAGAATGAAGTGTAAATAATAACAAGCTGATATTTATTATGTACTGTATTTTCAACTTACATACAGTATATAGAGATTTAACTGTATTGGAACACCACAGTGAAGCAAAATAATTAATTTATAGATGAGTCGTATTTATTACACATCTGCTTCACTCACGTAAGTAAAGCAGATGTGTAATAAATAGGACTCATCTATAAATTAATAATTACATACAGTAATTGTAGTTTATCACCTAGTTTCCCTGTTTTCAATTTTCCTTTTCCAATCTGCAATGTCTGCATATCAACATCATTTGCTTCACCACATACAGTATTCAAAGCAAAGTTATGGAGTTAAATTTTTTAAATTTATTGGGAGTCGATTAATGACACTAAACAACACTTACTTTTAAATTTTCCCGGAACTAGTTTCAGAGGCCGTCCCTCTATCTTCAGCCGGACATCGACTGGTTCTCATTGGTGTAGCTGGCAATATTTTGTCATCGGTCTCCCATCATCCAGAAAGATTTGTTCAGCAAGTTCCTCGAACCACCACCAAAGGAGACCGATGACAAAATATTGCCAGCTACACCAATGAGAACCAGTCGATGTCCGGCTGAGGATAGAGGGAAGGCCTCTGAAACTAGTTCCGTGAAAATTTAAAAGTAAGTGTTGTTTAGAAACATTAAATGTTGAAGATAGATTTATTGTAAATGTAATATGTAGTCAGTGCCCTTAATAAGCAGGAACCAACATCTTAAAGTGATAAATTTAGAAATCACAAATAATGAAACAATAACTCAATTGGTAATTGATTTGCCAAATGGAATTAAATGTGTTAGGTGCTTTTATTCATTACAGATGCAGCCAGCTACATCATTAAATCACATTGAATGGTATTTTCTCTAATTTGATACATATAATGTGCCGCATACACGCACTTCACTACATTTGTGAATAGATATTTGAAGAATTTACTTTAGTGGATCAGTTAGTGACTGCAGTGAAAAAAAGTTTTCTTGAAAGCCGCATTAAGAGTTCAGTTACATAGGTTCTTAGCACCATAGGTTTTGCTTCTTCCTGAACCAATGTTAACAAGCTGGGTAACATGGGGTGATGCTGCCCTCTGCTATGCAGAGTATTTACAATCAGTAAAAGAGGTTAACTCCTTAGATGCTAGTGATGCTGCATCAATTCTTATAGAACAAAATTTGTCTAATGGTGAATTGGAAGCTAATCTTACTTTTATCTCTGCACACCTTTTCCGAGCTATCCAAAATTATTACCTTCTTACAAACATTTAAGCCTTGCCTTAAATGAAGCTGTTTTTAACTATATTTAACTAGTTTAATTTATTTTCAATCATACAATATACACAGTTGGTGTTATTGAAGATCATGTCAGAAGCAATTATAATGGATAAGATACAAATAATTACAATGATACAATTAGTTATGCTAGACACATCTATATTAATAAATGGTAATTAATAATTATGATAAAATAAGGAGAAGGAGGAGGAGGAGAAGGAGAAGGAGGAAAAGGAGGAGAAGAAGGAGAAGAAGGAGGAAAAGGAGGAGAAGAAGGAGAAGGAGAAGGAGGAAAAGGAGGAGAAGAAGGAGAAGGAGATGTAGAGACAAATTTCTCAAGATTTAAATCCAACTTCCGACATAACAGGTGTTCTTTCAAATTGAAAATTTATATCACATGGTTGTTGTGAATTGCAATTTGTTGCATATTTTGCAAGTGAATTAGAAACTTCTATTTATAAACAATAAATGTAACTTAATCTCATCTGTCTCTGTTTATAGTGAAGAATATTACAAAGTGTATTTTCAGTACATATTTATTGACATATTTTCAAGCTTTTAAGAGTATACGATTATTTACATGCATATTTCACAGCCTTTTAAAGCACAAATTTCCAAAACACACTTATGAGTGGATTACAACTGATGATGGAATGTAGCATAATTAAGTGTTAAGTTCCAATCAATATTAATCTTTAATATTATTACACTTCACTGTACTTTACAAACTGAATAACAATTAATTGGAAAGATTCAACACAATAAAAATCAATAAAATTTGAATGTTTAAAAAATATTGGATAAAGCATAAAGCTCTGCATTAAGCAAAGGAATCTAAACTCTACAAGATACTCACTTGTCTCTCATGTCAACAAGGGCAATAAATAGTTTAACAGTATCTTTAACAAGGTTTGGCTCTGAGCTGAAATTGCAGAGATTGGACTCTATCTTATTTAACAGGAAGTTCACAACCCAAGTAGCACCTTCAGTATCCTTGCCAAAAGCTGCCAACAAAGCCATGCTCATCTGAAACAGTTTCATAACTTTACTAGATTATTAGAGCATTATTTCATAATCCTAAAATAATAACATAGGAGCACTGACTGTGCTAATGAGTTGGCATGCATCACTATCATCCAACAGTATGAGTTAGACTAAACCACAGAATTTTGCATCATCTTTTAAAATAAAGCAATATTTTAAAACCTTAGCCTATATACGACTAGTGTGAAGAAATGATTAATTTTTCATCAATTAACTTAAATAATAAGAGTTAATTGATGAAGCCTGGGATTCAAGTACTTACAATAGTAAGTTGCCACAAGCGGTGTATCTCGAATACGAGAGCCCCTAATGGTTTACTGGGAAAATATATATATGAGTCAATTGGAGAATTTACTATAAGGACGGCATGTTGGCCATGATAGCTCAATGAGTAAGAGCAACTGGACGAAACCAGGAGATCCGTGGTTCAAATCCTAGCCATGGCATTGAATTTTTCAGATTGACTATCTATCCAAAACCTTACCCTATATATGGCAAGTGTGAAGAAATTATTAATTTCCATCAATAAACTTAAAGCAATATTTGCTTCAAAATTTTGGTCTGTGTGTTTATATTTAAAACTAATTACAACCAGTGCTTAATTGTAAATCTGAATATGAGCCTGAGTTGGATACTAAATCATATTTCTACAAAATTAGTTTAAAATAAATAAGCAAACGTAGTAACTGAAAAAACTATTTTTAGTCACTAAAATTAGGCAAGTGAGTCAACCTTGTATATACTTTTCTCCACTTACAAGTTTTTTATGAAGACTAGTTTCTGGGGACTTCTCCCCTATCGTCAGTTCTGTGGTTGACTGATGATGCATCCGGTGTCTGCATCTGGCTTGGTGTCGTGCTGCCATCTAATGTCCTGGTAAGTTTGATGACGTCATCTACCGCGGGAATTTCAAAATTCATCAAGAGGTCCTGTTTTTTCGTAATAAATATGTTTTCCCAAATGTGCAGTTCCAGATAAAAACTGAAGAGGTGATGGTGTTCTTTGATATCAGATCTCTATTCACGAGCATACCAGTAGAAAAAATTCCAAAATTGATGAAAGACTGGCGGATGTTAAAATAGAGGAATACATCAAATTAACCACCCTATGTATTGAACAAAACAGCTTCACGTTCTCCAACAAGATCTTCCAACAAACAGCAGGCTTGGCCATGGGTAACCCTCTTTCACCATTACTAGCTAATCTGTTCATGAGTAATTTGGAAACACACATTATTAAAGCCTTTCCACATATTTTCAAATGTTGGCATAGATATGTTGACGATGTGTTTGCTATAGTCCCTAGAAGACTAACCGACGATGCTATAAAGTTGCTAAACCTACAAGAAAAATCCATAATTTTCACCATTGAAGTAGAGCAGGATGAATGGCTACCTTTTCTAGATTTGAAAATCATTAGAACACCAACAGGATTACAATTTAGAATATACCGAAAAGCAACACATGTTGACAATTACATTAAATGCAACCCATTCAACCCAGTACAACATCAATACGCAGTATTCCATAGTTTAGTTCACAGATTAATCAACATTCCGCTAACAAAAACAGAATATGAACAGGAGTACACTCACATACACCAGGTTGCCGAACTGAACAACTATAACACAAATTTCATCAAAAAACTGATCTACAGACACAAAAGAAACAACAACTTAAGGGACATTACTACGTTAAAAAAACTAGAAAACCCAAACACCAGATATGGAAAATTCACATTTCATCCAAAATACTTCAAAAAATTTGAAAAGATATTTAAGAGCTTCAACATAAAATTAGCCCCTCAAAACAAACACAACATCCGCAACTTACTAAACCACCCTCTAAAAAATAGCACACCGAAAACTCAATTATCAGGCATTTACCAAATGAGTTGCCAGGATTGTGACAAGATATACATTAGTAAGACTAAAAAGGAATCTAGGAACAAGAATGAAAGAACACTTCAGAAATATTAAATTCAAACAAATGGACAAGTCGGCCGTAGCACATCACTTTTGGTCTGAGAATCACAACATAAAACAAGAAATAGAACTGATCACACAGGCAAAGAAACCTCTGGAACTACAGATTTGGGAAAACATATTTATTACGAAAAAACAGGACCTCTTGATGAATTTTGAAATTCCCGTGGTAGATGACGTCATCAAACTTACCAGGACATTAGATGGCAGCACGACACCAAGCCAGATGCAGACACTGGATGCATCATCAGTCAACCACAGAACTGACGATAGGGGAGAAGTCCCCAGAAACTAGTCTTCATAAAAAAAGTTGTAAGTGGAGAAAAGTATATACAAGGTTGACTCACTTGCCTAATTTTAGTAACAATGGCACTCCACTTTCTGAAATACTTCTTTTTATTCTATATATTTTTAGTCAGTTTATTAGCACTTTGTCACTTACATTTTCTTATTATCGAGGGACTAGTTTCGGAAGTCATTGCTTTCATCCTCAACCTCTCTCCAACTAGAGTCTGTTGTCGTCTACTCTCTTCTCTCTGGCAGTGGAACTATGAACTTCTTTGTCAAATTATCTACGAGTGGGATTTTAAAGTTTGTTACTCGGTCCTTATTTTTCCATATGAATATGTTCTCCCATGTTAGTTTATTTTGGTTTATCACTCCTTTTAGTAATTTTGGATTTGGATCTATGTCATGATTTCTCCTGCTGACTTATCTTCTTGTTTCATTTTGATGTTTCTAAAGTGCTCTTTGACTCTGGTTTTTAGATTTCTTTTAGTTTGACCTATGTAGCATTTTTCAAACTTCTTACAACTTATTTGGTATATTCCGGCTCTGTTTAAATTGATGGTATTTCATCTTTTGTTTTTGAATTTAGCAATTTTAAAACTGAATATCTATTAGTAGATGCCAAGATGATATTTTGTTCCTTAAAGATCTTTTTGAATTTATTAAATGTTTTTGGGTGGTACGTGAATGCAAATGAATGTGCTGTTAGTGCATGTGGTTGCTTCCTTAATGGTTTTCTTTAGTTTAGCCTTTGGAGGAACATATTCATATGGAAAACTAAGGACCGAGTAATGAACTTTAAAATCCCACCAGTAGATAATTTGACAAAGTTCATAGTTCCACTGCCAGAGAGAAGAGAGCAGACAACAACAGACGCTCATTGGAGAGAGGTGGAGGATGCAAGCAATGGCTTCCGAAACTAGTCCCTAGATAATATAAAAATATAAGTGACAAAGTGTCAATAAACCAACTACAAATAGTTTTTTTTATTAATTTTGGTGTCACTGTCACTAAATTCCTCCAATCAAGCATAAAACATACAAATTCTTAAGAGTAAGGACTATAATATAATGAAGCACAAAATTAATATAATTTCGAGACAAACTAGTACTCAATGCTCCATATATTGCTAGTAAGAAATATATTGAGCATTGAGTACTAGTTCGACTCAAAATTATATTAAGACAAACAAATGTTTTTATTTACATAAAAACTTAATCTCTGTTTCATATAACCTTGCCCCGCTGACATGTATCACTCCGCGTGCAACTAACTTCCCCCTCATCCTAATTGGCTAATGCTTTCCCGCCATAGGCCATAGGCGGTGCCTTCCCGTCACATTGAAACCTGCAGTAAACGTCATAATAATTGCCAGGAAGATAGAAATAAGAATATGAAGGCATGCAAAAATAATGAAGTTTATAATGAAACTGAGCAAGTTGAAACTGAATGAATGAGCAATGAAACTGGAACAAGTTTATAATGAAAGGCCTTCGGCCTTTTCCACTGGGATTTTTTTAAACCAGCACACATACCTTGTAAAAATGCTTGTCTTTCAGTCTTAAAATTCATGTCACGCCATACTTGTCGTGTGTCCTTCATTCACCCAAGTCTCATCAAGGTAGTATATTTTGCGATTTGGACAATTTGATTGTCCTTAAATAACGTCTTCGCCACACGGCAATATTCCCCTGGAGTTGTAAGTTTTCCGGTTGTCTCAGTTTCATGTTGCGATGTTCCTATGCATCTAACACACCTCTAAGTTCAGGGCACAGCTGTTCGACTTCGCTCACTGACAAAGACGTCTTCTCTGTGAATGCATTAAACACATGCAACACAATTCTTTTTTCGCAGCTTTCTAAAGGTTTTCCCTTGTGATGCTTCAGCGAAAAACTGGCACTAGACTCTGCCATTATACATATAATAAGTACACGTGCAATAAACGATCAATAAAATAATTTATATAATAAGTACACGTGCAATAAACGGTCAATAAAATAATTTAGCTCTCGCATTCGGCATAGCACACAGTTGAATGGCGATATATGACTAATCCAGTTCGAAACAAGGTCAGTGATAAGTCATATAAACAAATATGTCATCACTACCGCTAAATCACGTGCTATCGTGCCATGTGCTTGAGAGCATTTCAGATAAATCAACTCTGTTCGCTAAATCACGTGCTATCGTGCCATGTGCTTGAGAGCATTTCAGATAAATCAACTCTGTTGCATAATATATTTCATTGGAACAGTTACAAAAATATAAATTTGACAATTCTCTTCCAACATATAGGCATATTACCATGTTAAATAACGAACTAATTTTTACCGCAAAACAGTCTGCACCACAACAGCAGCCAATGAGATGTGATAAGGTCACGTGACCGTTAAGAGATACGGGGCAAGCCTACGTGAAACAAGGATTAACATATATAATGCACAGAAACTATTTTCTAAGCATTTTAGAACATATTCTTAAAAAGTTAGTGGCCATAATAAAATGTAGAACACCCTGACAAGTGCTTTACAGTTAATCACATAAGACATCAAAACCCACCTCAGAATAATAGGTTTCAGTGGGCAAAAGGTATGAGAGAGACCACCGTCGCAAGAACCACATGATGCTGCTACCTACTTCAGGACTCAAAAGATGTCCCAACTTTGCTTCTACTGCTCTCTTCTCAACTTCACAAAGACGAAATACAGCTGATACCAACCTAAGGAACAAACAATTTTTTACATGCATCGTAAGTTTCTAAGTAGTTACAAAAAACAGTAATAATGACCACTGCTCCTTTTAATAACTACTGCATGTACAGAGCATTATGGTACAAATCTTACTACTTAATAACAAAGATTATGGTCTTCAAAAAAGGATACAGGTTGCATAAGGATGAGAAATGGGAGGTTAATAGAAGAGAAATAGAGGTAGTAAGGAGATTTGATTATTTGGGGACAAGGTTGAGTTCAGATGGCAGCTGGAAAGAACAAAAAAAGATATCTGTGGCAAAAGGTAAAATGGCCATGAGAATGATAAGATCATGCTACAGTAAACTGCCAGATATAAATGTCAAATGGTTGGAGAGGATTTATACGGCAGTAGTAGGAAATAGAATGTTACATGGATCAGAGGTTTGGGGAGTAGATGAGGCTTGGAGACAGATTGATAGAGTGCATAGATCCTTTTGTAAAGATATATTGGGATTACCGATAGCATCACCTAATGGGGCAGCACAATTGGAACTGGGCAGGCATTCTACTAAAATTAAAATCTTGTCAAGGGCAATGAAATATTTATACAGAATCACTAACTTGGAAGATGGCAATATTATTAAAAAATGTTTTCATATTCAAAAGAGAAGTAACTGGGGTGGGTCTTGGGCACATAAAATGAATGGCATGTTGAAGCAGATAGGTATGGGTCAATCTTGGATAAATGCAGAGTATGGGTATAGAGGCTTCTGGAAAGAAGTTAAGCTAAGATTAGAAGATATTGACAGACAAGACATTTTCGCCAATACAAGTGACAAAAGCTCACTCAGATTATATAGAGAAATAAAAACAACCTGGGGGAGGGAAGGATATATAGATATATGTAGTAAGTTATGGCAAGAAGGTTTTGCTTGAGTGAGAACAGGAGTGAGAAACTTGAAAGGCATAGGTCAAGAGAGGGAGCTAGATTAATGTCCATTGTGTGGAGAACAGAATGCAGATTTCCATTGTATATTAAATTGTAGTCAAACAAAGATATGGAGAGAGCAGGCTTGGCTATGTAAATGGGACAATTTGGGGGGGTGAAGTAGTAATTAGAAAAATTTTGTCGGTAAAAGGGGAAAAGAACAGGAGAAATATAGGGAATTATTTAGGGAAAATTAAAGAGAGATGGCTAGGAACAATTAAGAAAAATGTAGAGTAGGATAGGAGAAATGGCAAAATGTGTAAAAAGGAGTAGAGGTCCTCCAATACACAAAAATCTAGGCTTAGGTGTATGGGGACCGAATTATTATTCAATGGTGGGCAACATTATAGGATTTTCAAGATTTAGGAATATATGGCATTTTCTAGTATGGATTTTATAATTGTAATCTTGATTTTGTATTTCCATTTGATGATGTAAAAGGAAAGATAAGAAATAAAATTACAAATTACTACTCAATAATCTTGGATAGAGGTATAATTCATATGAGGTTCAAATTCCTAACTACCAAATAAACTACAGTTGAATAAAAGATTCGTAGATAATAACTGAATGGCATATGATTGCTATGTTGCAAAGATGATGACCTGTCTGAAGAAAGAATGCAGATGGCCAGCAGTGAAAGCTTGCATAAAACCGAACAGATAAACATTAATGCATCAACATTCCAGGTGCATGTCCCATATCATTCAGCAATACTGAAATGCAGCTGCTGAGTCTCTTACAGTGGAAGGGTTTGAATCAAGTCAAAGTGCAAACCTGTTGCATTAAGTCATACGTTTATAAAGAGGAAAATTAATATTCAATGTGTTACAGTTTTGTAAAGGACAGAAGCATAAAAACCTAATTATTATAAATAATACTATAAAAGCAGGGGAGGGCATTCCCGCCTTCCCGCGCAAAACACTGTCACTGCTGACTGAGGGGCGTGACGTCACTGAGAATACAACGCAAGAGCGCTTACACGTGAATGTGCGTAAAGCAATATTATGATTGCACATTCTAAGATAAGATAAGGCACTGATGCATGCAAATTCCACAATCCTTCTGATGAAATAAACGAGATGCATTTGCTTATGAGCTATTGTAGTTATTGGCTGTATCTTTTGTCGTAACATTATGAGTAAAAGCAGAAACCATTGCGATGTTGCTGAATGCAAAAATCCGTTGCTACGGATGTGATTTTCCATTGTTTGCCTAAAGATCGAGAACTACAGCGCAAATGGGTTTTACGCTGTAAAAGGGCTGATCCGGTTAATGTGAATAATGCAAGGATTTGTTCCGATCACTTCCTGCCCGAAGACGGGATTTAAAAAACGAGCTGCTAGGGTTGCCACTGAAAAGAAAATTAAAGGGCGACGCTGTACCGTCACAGAAAATTCCTAATTGGCATGGGAATGCATTTGAGGCGGTAGTAGCTAGTACCAGCAAGACCAATTTATCAGATACACATTCTATTTATATATTTGTTTCTATGTGTACACCGAGTTTAATCGCTCTTTTTTGTATAAGAAAAGTTTGATAGGTGGAATAATAATAATAATAATAATAATAATAATAATAATAATAATAATAATAATAATAATAATAATAGTAATAATAATAACAGCAATAATAATAATAATAACAGCAATAATAATAATGATAATGATGATAATAATAATAATGATAATAATAATAATGATGATGATGATGATGATGATGATAATAATAATAATAATAATAATAATAATAATAATAATAATAATAATAATAATAATAATAATAATAATAATAATAATAATAATAAACTGTTTTCATTAATAGACAATATTGGCAAGAGATCGCCGGTGCAAAGTTAGGACCGTGCGAAAGAGAGCGCTGTCTACTATAGCATCTTTATCTCGCAAAAAAACAAAATTTGACCAGTCGACCAGCACAGAGGTAGCTCCTGACCACTCTGTTGCTGCTGAAGAGGAAATAATTAGACTAAAGAGTCAGATGCAAGCCCTGAAGAAAGAAAACAGTTCCTTTCTTGGAAGTGTTTTGAAACGGCAGAACAAGGTTTATAAGTTCCAAGTTTCCCGAAATTCATCACAAAGTGATCTCTCTTTATGTGAGGACAAGAACCTTCATTAGAATTAGGCACTTAAACAAAAGAGCGAAGGCAGAAATGATCAGAAAACTTGCAGCAAAGAAAAATCTTCAATGGGTTGCTTCGTCATCTTCTTGAGCCTCAGTGAGTAAGGACATCTCTTAATACTAACTGCTAGAAGGAACCTTCATTATAATACACAAGTGGGTGTTTATTTCTTCCGATTTTACACGTAGCAGAGCTTAAATAACACATACTCAGGGGCTAGTGTTTAACTCTCACGGTTGAACTGCATTCTCAGTGACGTCATGCGCGTTAGCCAATGGCAGCGCGACTCTCCGGAATGGCCTACCTGAGTACTCTAGTTGCCTTGCTATAAAAGGACACCAATGGTAGTGGGGAAAGGTGAATATGAGTTTGAAAAATATGTTGTGTGCAGAACTTTTCTTGAGTTTTAAGTTCCTACAGTACACAAACAATGAATGTTAAAGAAAAGATTCCTTTTGAAGGTAAGACAATTTCTGGAGAATACTTAAATGCATGGGATATGAATTTCACAAGTAAAAAATATGCATTGTGTTACATACACTGTGCTGATTTTTTGATGGTCAGACTGCAGACTGTATTGCACTATATTTCCATGTTCTCTAACCTATCTAAACCAAGCCATGCTGCACCAATAAACTCCTCAATAAACTGCACTCATTCATCAGAAAAACAGACACTGTTTAAGATGATGTTTACACAACAACAGAATACTGCTTAACCTAAAATTTGGATCCCTTTTTTTTTCTGTTGTAATTTACATCCTCCAACGTTAAGTCATATTGGACGATGAATGAAACAGGTGAAATGATGCTCAAATGAATCCAGGGTCAGTAGAGCTTAGTTACCCGACATTCATCTTTTAGGATAAGGGAAAACCCCAGAAAAAACCTTATCTAGGTAACTCACCCTGACCGAATTTCAAACTCGGGACCTCTTGAACGTCAGGCAGACACGCTACCATCTACGCTACCAAAGCGGGCAAAAATTTGGATCACTTATTAGCATAAGTGCACGCATTATTGTTGATCATTACTGTTTAGTCAAGCTACTGCTAGAACATTACTCATTTGTTTTATTACTAGTATTACATCACAGAACATCACAATATATTGGTATTAAACTGGGAAGCTAGAAAAACCGTGGTGGTGTAATGGGATTTCAGAAATTAAGAAAGCTGACATATGTAAAATTAAACAGCAGAGATTGTAATCAGAAATATATGTATAGCCATGTGCATGAAAACGAGTCAACACTTCTGGTGTCCTAGAGTGATCTTCTCTAATTTTAAAAAACTATTTGTAGTCAGTTTTTAACATTATCACTTGTATTTTTATATTACTGAGGGACTAGCTTCGAAAGCCATTGTGTCCATTTTCAACCTTGGCCCAATTATTGTCCGTTGTCGTCTACTTTCTTCTCTCTGGTGGTGGATGCAGCAACTTCAGAAACTAACCCCTCTATAATATAAAAATGTAAGTGAAGTGTTAAAAACTGACTACAAATATTTGGTAATGATTATCCGGGCTTGTGGGTCGTGGTCTAGTGGAAAATCTTCTTCCAGACGTTTCGCTTGAAGCTGCGTCGAACTTCCTCAGTGGCGTGGCAACACTCTCGTATTCTTGGCTGCGACTGATACGGAGTCTGTTCACTTCACAGGCTTTTTATTTATCTTCTGAGTGGGCAAAGCCATCCTCTGGCAAGCGCATTCTGACTACGCCACTGAGGATGTTCAACACAGCTTCGAATGAGATGTCTGGAAAAAGATTTTCCACTGGACCATGGCCCATAAGCCCGGATAATCATTATCTACCAAATGATTCTGGCCGTGAAAGCCTATGTACTTCAATGACTACAAACAGTTTTTTCAATTAACTTTGATGTCACTGTTACTAAAGTCCTCCAATCATGCATAAATGTTTTTCTTATTTCATTTTGGAATTAAATTGCTTATCATATGAGTTTCAAACACCAGCTCTTTATTGGTTCGAATTCAAGTCTGACATACACTTGAAAAACTATCTGTACTTTCTTTTTTTTAATACTTCATCACTTACATTTTTATATTATTGAGGAACTACATAGTTTAGGAAGCTGTCACCTCCATTTACAACTTCTTTCCAATTAACATCTGTTGTCATCTGCTTTCTTCTCTCTGGCGGTGGAACTATGAATTTCTTTGTCTGGTGGGATTTCAAAGCTCATTACTCAGTCCTTATTTTTCCATATAAATATGTTCTCCAATGTTGTCAATTTATTTTTATATATCTCTCCTTTTAGTAATTTTAGATTTGGATCACTGTTCACGATTTTCGTTCCAAAAATTAAATGCTACTGCTGACTTATCTTCTTGTTTCATTTTGATGTTTCTAAAGTGTTCTTTGATTCTGGTTTTTAAGTTCCCTTTAGTTTCACCTATGTAGCATTTTTCACAATTCTTACAACTTATTTGGTATATTCTGGATCTGTTAATTGATGGGATTTCATCTTTTGTTTTTGAATTTAGCAATTTTAAAACTGAGTATCTATTAGCAGGTGCCAAGATGATATTTTGTTCCTTAAATATCTTTCTGAATGTGGTTGCTTCCTTAATGGTTTTCTTTAGTTTAGCCTTTTTAATTTTCTTAAACACCAGACTTTTGTTATATCCATTTTCTTCTGCTATGATGGAGGTTTGGCTTTATGTTCTTTGAAGTATTCTGGTAAGACTGTGTAAGGCTGTTTATTATTGCATGTTTATATATAATTGGATTATAGATATGATTTTTTTATGTAATTTTCTGACTGTGTTGGCTTCCTATAAATTCTTTTCAAAGGACATTCCACAGTCCGGGGGAAACTCCTTTCATTTTTCCCCACGTCCTTACCAACCCTATATGCTAGCCCTTTCTTTTTGTCAGTCATTCACCATCCTGATGATGGGAGAGATGCACACTCCCTTAAACTCGGAGGCATTTCATCACTACACCTGGCTTGATGCCCAAGAACATCTACAACAAAGAAGTTCATAGTTCCACTACCAGAGAGAAGAGAGCAAACAACAGACTTTAGTTGGAAAGAGGTTGAAAATGGAGGTGACGGCTTCCAAAACTAGTCCCTCAATGCAAGTGATGAAGTGTCAAAAGCAACAATTTTTTTTTTTTTTTTTTTTAATTTTGACATCACTGTTACTAAATTCCTCCAATCACGCATAATCTGACATACACACTGGCTTATGAAAAAAGGGCAGGCCCAGGTGAGCAGCCAAAGAGGAGTAATATGGAAATATTGTCACAAGTGACTGCTTAATTTATATAATACGTTGGATTATCTTTTGACTAGTTATGTGTGTGACATCATGTCACGTGACCTCTCCCTCCCTCCTCATGATAGTGAAGCTTGTTAGAGGAGGTCTCTCTGACTCTCTTGTAGCAACAGGTGACCTGAACGGATGTGTGTGTGTCCGCAGCTTGTGAGGGCAGGTAACCGGCCATGCGGCCACCTATGTAAACTTCCATTATTGTAGTAAACCTTTGTTTTCTAAATTGTAGTTTTGGAATTTGTAATGAACTTCAACATTGCAGAAAACCTCAACCTCTACGCAAAGCATGTGAATCTTACCTAAAGAGTTATCCCCCGCGTAAGGTCTGACCATGTGATAATTATCCATTACCATCCATGGTTAGTTCGTCACAATATTTCCCCTGAGTGGCTGGAAGGTATAGTGCATGACCACTGTCCACACCAGCCCCTAGATTAGCTGTCTAATACTGATGGCTTAGTGTGATGTCAAAATTGTCACTTAAATAATAACCCATGAACAAAGGTTATTTTAGGCTCAGGGGAGAAGGAAAATGGAGGAATAAGACAAACATTAATTGGAGTTTGAAAGTAATGAGTCGGTAATTCAAACACAAACATCACTCAAAATATCCTTACTTGGACATAAACTAAATAACATATCTTTTGGCATATACAGGAAGCCAACAGAAACAGATAATTACATCAAGAATGATAACTACAACCCTACACCCCACAAACATGCAGTTTTGAACAGCTTAGCACATAGATTAGTCTACATCCCATTGAAACAGAATGAATACAACAAGGAATATAACCACATGATTAGCATAGCTGCAATTAATGGTTACAGTAAACAATAGTAAAGAAAATTTGGAAATTCAAGAAACAGAAACACATATTGGATACCACAAAATTAAAAGAATCAAAAACCGAGACACAGTTCAGGAAATTCACACATCATCCCAGAGTGCGTCATAAATTCAACAAGATATTCACAAAGTACATCACCTAGCCCCAATAAATAAATTCAGTTTAAAAAACTTATTATGCAACAACCTGAAGGACCCAGTACCTGAAAACAGAAAATCATGTACATACAAAATCAACTGCGCAGACTGCAATAAGTTCTACATAGGAAAAACCAATAAGAAGTTTACAAATTAGATTACAGGAATATATGAGATGTGTGAAATACAAACAAATAGAAAAATCAGCAATAGCCCACCATTTCTGGTCTACCAATCATGAAATTGTACCAAATATAAAACTATTAAAACCAGCCAGTTATGCAGCTGAACTCGATGTTTGGGAAAAGTTGCCAATTATAAAAAACAAACAGTATACTTTAATAAAATAAAACTATAATAGAAGTATTTATAAACAGTGGAGCTTCATCAATCAAAAACACTTTTTAAACCAATTCTCGAACTGTATAAACACTTAAGCTCCACTTACTTTTTAAATTAGGACAAGTTTCAAGGACACCGCGTCCCCATCCTCAGCTGAACATCAGCTGAGGATGGGGACGCGGTGTCCTTGAAACTTGTCCTAATTTAAAAAGTAAGTGGAGCTTAAGTGTTTATACAGTTCGAGAATTGGTTTAAAAAGTGTTTTTGAGTATACTTTAAATTTCAAACTGCCACCTGAAAACTCTCTTTGGAAGTTCATCTCACAGTCAACAGATGCCACCACAGACAACCAGCTCACTTCAGGAAACTACGGATCCAACCAGTAGGATAACTACTGACGATGGGGACAAACCATTCTCCAAAACATGTCCAAGTAAGGATATTTTGAGTGATGTTTGTATTTGAATTACTGACTCATTACTTTCAAATGTTAAATACATCACTGTTTCTAACCTTTTGCTTCAAATAATATTAATTGGAGAGTTAGAATCAGATAAGCAGTAAGGCAGTTTAATATTTTCTTATCAACATGAACTAGTGTACATTATAATGGCACAATTCCATGTAATTGAATGTATGTTGACACAATGAAATATAATTTATAAATTAGAATTGAGAAGTATTTTGAAACCATTACAAATACACAAACATAAATCAACTCTGTGATATCTTTCACTCATCTAACTCTGACATAATTTCAGAATTTAAATTAATAAAACACACAAGTACACCAAGAATATCAATTATGCACTTGAAGGAAGGGAGAAAAAGGGAGAGAGGGGAAGAGGGAGGAAGGAAGGAAGAAAATTTATGTTTTGGGAATAGATCTTAAGAATAAGGATATTAAGACAGGGTTATTAATTTCCATGTCTTTATGTTATAAAAAAAGTAGAACTCCACTTCCAAGCTATTATGTTAATTCTATTTATCTTATAAGAAAAGAGATTTCCATAAATTCTTGTATATAAACAAGAGATTATGATCCTCAATAATTCACATTCTCCTGATTGCCAGTTCAAACAGATGAAGGAAGTATATTTTATTGACTTATAATGTCCAATATACAATACACTAAAAGAAACACAGCCATGTGCAGAAATGGACCAAAACACAGTATACATAAAAACCATCTCAGAAACTATTTGTAGTTGGTTTATTAATACTCGTCACTTACTTGTTTATATTAATGAGAGACTAGTTTCAAAGGCATTCGCCTCCATTTTCAATCTCTTTCCAACTAGCATCTGTTGTTGTGTGCTCTCTCTCTGGTGGTGGAACTATGAACTTCTTTGTCAAATTATCTACTGGTGGGATTTCAAAGTTCATTACGCGATCTTTATTTTTCCATATGAATATGTTCTCCCATGTTGTCATTTTATTTTGGTTTATCACTCCTTTTAATAATTTTGGAGTGATAAACCAAAATAAATTGACAACATGGGAGAACATATTCATATGGAAAAATAAAGATCGCGTAATGAACTTTGAAATCCCACCAGTAGATAATTTGACAAAGAAGTTTATTGTTCCACCACCAGAGAGACAGCAGACAACAACAGATGCCAGTTGGAAAGAGATTGAAAATGGAGGCGAATACCTTTGAAACTAGTCTCTCATTAATATAAACAAGTAAGTGACGAGTATTAATAAACCAACAACAAATAGTTTCTGAGATTAATTTTGACGTCACTGTTACTAAATTCCTCCAAACACAAATACATAAAACCATGTTAGTTTGAAAAAGATAACCACAGCATGAAAGTTTTGAGTTGCAGTTTCTATGCATGATTGGAGGTATATTAAATACAGGAGCCCCTAATGGTTTACCAGGAAAATATATGAGTCAATTGGACAATTTAACATCACGACGGCATGTTGGCTATGGTAGCTCAATGGGTAAGAGCAACTTTACAGAAACCAGGAGATTTGTGGTTCAAATCCTGGCCGTAGCATTGATTTTTTCAGTTTGACTCTATTCAAAAAGTGCAAATCAAATTTAAACTTTTCAATTTATTACTTCCATTTGTCTTTGTCAGATTTTTAAATGGCCATATACTAGTACTAACATATTTTGCAAATAGTCGAAATATTTCACTAATGAAATATTTATTGTCCACATTCCCCTTGTCTAGTTTCTGAGCTGTCAAACAAAACATCATGATAAATTCCACAAAAAGGATTTTTTTATTGATAAAAATATCTGTTGATGAAATTGCCTGCTAAAAAAAAAATATAAAAGTTTATACACACATACTTTGCCATCTTTACTTTATAAATTACTATACCTTATCACGTGGTCACAAGAATCCTCAGCACCAGGTATATCCAACAACTGATGTCCAGGAGATGCTAACAGTTTCAATGTTGTCTGTACATTAACTTGACCTGAATTGGCTTGCTGAATGCTGTAGTGCATTATTTCTGAAGGTATAAGCGCTGTTTCACCTTCACTGTCCATTGAGATAACATGACCTGATATAAGTACCAGCCAGTGTAAGTCCTCAAATAAGCAGTCCAATAAACCTGTGTCAGATATATTCATTGCTTGTGAATGCATTCGTTGCAGTTGTCCTTGAAGTCGATTTGTGCGGTCTTCTAAAAGTTTGGCCAAAAGTGACAATGAGTGCCCAGGTACCTTAAAACAATTTTAAAAACATCCTTATTATAATCAAATGACTTTCTCTACCTATTATTATTAATGTTTAAATTTCACTTGGTTTTAAAACTGAATTAGTTTTAAATTTATAAACTATGACAAATGTAAAAAAATATTAAATGTTGGCAAAAATGATTTTGATGCACACTTTTATGTAGTTATATAAGAGATATAACCAGATAGTCAAATGTTTAAAATGTACATTGTTATATGCTGGCCTTCACCCTGCATACAATTTGCATGACTAACAGAGGTATTGTACTTGAAGGCATAATGATTAAATATTGAAAAATATACAACCAAAGCAAGTATTTCAGAAATGCTTAATACTATAAAAGGTTTCTGGATGAGTCAACATGAAAAATTTAATGCCACGGCTGGGACTTGAACCATGGATTCTCCTGGTTTCCATCCTGTCGCTCTAACCCATTGAGCTACCATGGACAACTTGCCGTCATGACATTAAATTCTCCATTTGACTCGTATATTTACCTGATAAACCACTAGGGGCTCTCGCATTTGAGATACATCGTTTGTGGCGACTTACTATCGTAAGTACTCGAGTCCCAGGCTTCAATGTAGCTCAATGGGTTAGAGTGACTGGATGGAGACCAGGAGATCCATGGTTCCGGTCCCAGCCGTGGCATTGAATTTTTCATGTTGACTCTATCCAAAAACTTAGCCTATATACGGCTAGTATGAAGAAATGATTAATTTCCATCAATTAACTAAAATATATAAAATGTTATTTGGACAAAATTCTATATTTTAATGAACTTTAAAAATTTGTGTCTTATTTTTCACGGTTTCTAAGCAATGTAATGTTCGATGAGAACAAAAAGGACTGCAAAGGCTATCCATAGAAAATTTACAATATGTATTTTATTTACAAATATGTGGAACCAAAACCATTAGGGCCATTTTGAGAAAGTAAAAAAAAAACAATGTATTTTCCACATAATGCATTGCTTAGGGTGAGAGGAGTGTTTTTGGAGGAAGCAATAAATTTCACCTGACATTCTTAAACAGAGCTTGACTCATAAGGGAAGACCTCCAGCTCGAAGAGAAATTTATCCAAAAATTAAAATTCAAAAACATTTATTTCTATTATATGACTTCTTTGTTCTGTCACTATAAAATTTGAGGGGGTGATGGGCCTTCCTGGTAGTATAGTCACAATGTATTTGGTTTAGATAGGTAGAGTCAGACTGAAAAATTCAATGCCATAGCTGGGATGGATCTCCTGGTCACCATCCGGTTGCTTTTAACCATTGAGCTATTTATCCAAACCTTAGCCTACACATGCTAGTGTGGAAGAATAATTAATTTCCATCAATTAACATAATAGTGGTTTAAGTATGAAGCCTGGGACTTAAAAGTACTTACAGCATAGTAAGTCGCCAAAAATGGTGCATATTTCTTTTTTTATATGAGAAGCCCTAATGGTTTACCAGGAGAAATACAAGTCAGTTGGAGAATTTAATGTCATGCTGGCATGTTGGCCATGGTAGCTCAATGGTTAAGACCAGCCAGATGGAGGCCAGGAAATCTGTGATTCAAATTCTGGCTATGGCATTGAATTTTTCAGTCTGATTCTACCTATGTTAAATGCAATTTGGCACAACCAATAAGTTTGCCTTTCATTCTGAATTATATATATAATATGCATATAGTTAATTGCATGCAAGAGTTCAAAGTTCTTTGAGTCATCAAATGTTTTGGCTAAAGCATTTCCTTAAAGAAACAAAATAGTAATTACATAGAAAATGAAGGTAGCTACGGTGAAGCAATAAATATTACACAAATATAAATATTTCTAACAAATAACTTCACTTATCTTAAGAAAATGGTGTTAATTCTTCTTTCTAATGGAGATCGATTTCACAAACAGATTGCTTGTAACAACAATAATAATAATCATAATAACAATAATATAATAATAATAATAATAATAATAATAATAATAATAATAATAATAATAATATTATTATTATTATTATTATTATTATTATTATTATTATTATTATTATTATTATTATTATTATTATTATTATTATTATTATTATTATTATTATTTTATTGTCATTGAGCTTTACAACAATAGACAACGTCAAGAAGATACAATACAAATTATTACACTATAATACAGAGTATGTACAAAGTTAAGCTTAATAGCAATGAATGTCGAAGAATAACATAAAGATTACAACACAGAATGTTTCTATTCAATTATACAGAGACTGTACAAGAGAAAGTACAGTATTGTACAAAGTCAAAGTTACGATCTGTACTGTACAGGTGCCTCAAAAGTTTCCACTATATACATATGCAGAGTAACATAGATAAATGAATCAGTCAACAAGTGGTTATAGTGAGGGTGCTTACATCTCAAAGTACTTCTGTAATGAATAAAAAGGTGTGGCAGTAAGTCAGTCATACAATTTCTGCTTGAACGCTGTTGCGGGACTATGTTTTAGTGTTATTGGTAGTTTATTGTACATTTTAGAGCCTAGCACTTCAAAGCTTTTCAGTATCTTCAGTCCATCAATAAACTCCATTGATGGACTGAAGATACAAGCAATCTTTTTAAGATCGTAATGAATTTTGACATACCAGCAATTGATTCTGTTTTTAGGTTTGTTTCGTCTTCAGATTTTGGTAGTACGAAAAAACATAGTATCCTTGACGACGAAGTGTGTTAACTGACGATGCGAGAAAATGTTCGTGGAATCGATCTTAAAAAGA
The DNA here is from genome assembly GCA_030765055.1 of Mantis religiosa. Lineage (NCBI taxonomy): Eukaryota > Metazoa > Arthropoda > Insecta > Mantodea > Mantidae > Mantis > Mantis religiosa. The sequence goes on from CM060957.1 coordinate 55,614,052, forward strand.
AGAAAGAAGTATTAACATCAACTTCTTAAGATAAGTGGACATTAATTAACAAATATTTTTATTTGTGTAATATTTATTACTCCACTCTAACTAGCTTCATTTTCTGTGTCATAAGTACTCTCCTTATGTATTTGAACAGTTTACAAAATTTTCAAATAAAATATCTCCATTCATTTAACCAGTAATAAAAAATTTCAATTTCTCCACAAAAGACAGCATTACAACAAACATGTATACCAAATAAATTGCAAGTAAGTAGAAAGGAAATGTATACTGGAAAACAAAAATAAGACTAATGAGCACTTCAGACATTAAAAAGCAGTAACAAAACATTGACATACACCCCAATCCCAAGATGCTTAAAAACATCAAGAAGCAGACACAGCTGGGAACAGGTTTTCACTGTCAAAGTGTTCAATTTTTAACTGCCTCAACAAGTTTTTAGACTTTCAAGCAGCAAGGAACATTACCAAAGGGGGTATTTGAGTAGTGGTTGAAAATGGAGGCAAAGATGTCTCTGAAACATGTTTCAATTAAACAGATGTAAGTAGTAAATAATTAAATATTACAAATAGAAGCATTATTAACAGTTAAGTTTTCTTCATGTTGAAGTTTTGTTGAGTGAAGGTGAGTGTAAACAAGTGTGACTCAACAAAAGTTCAACAGTAAATAATTAACTATTTCTCCTTCCCATTGCCTCCAAGGACTTCATCAAATCAAAATTCAACAGTAGACATTACCTGAGGAAGTTAGGAAGGTCCTGACAAAACACGTTCTAGAGTGTGTGTGGTGTTTTAGGGCCCGTCGACAACAAGGTCATTTGGGCCACGTTCTAGCATTGAGTACTGCTTTGATTAAAATTATATTAATTAGCTGCTGATTTATTTACTCATTTCTTCACTGGTATTTAATTCATTTTTTTAAATTATATATGAATAACTGCCCTGTTCTTCTTTTAACATTCTTAAGGTAGGACGAAATGTCAGCAACACGCTTCTCAGAAAATATTATTAATATTTCCTTATTAAAAATCACATTACTAAGAAAAATATCCATCAATAAACATAAAAATGCATTAATTACCTGTCTTCCAAAAGAACCAATAGTTTGCAGTTGATCCTTAAATTTAGTTCTGTCATCTTCTTCTGTTTCATCTATTTCCTCTACGTCAAGTTCTTTACCCTGAAAATTAATCAATCTAGAATAATATGTAATCTGTACATTTTTATTCTCTTTAGATGACCACTTCCACACAATGTGTCTCTACCACTGCTAATATCAAAAATTATTTTATATCATTCTTGTTGGTATTCTTTGCTACTTGACAATTCAAACAAATACTTTTATTATTTTTATCTTGCAGAAAAACAATTTGAACTGATTTAGATGAAAACTTTATGTCTTAATTGAATCCACTAGAGATGACATTCTGCTTTACAATTTGTTTTACTTATTATGTGTTTAGGACATATTTTATGATCATTACTGCATTATTAGCTATTTGTTGACTGTTATGTTGCAAGAATCTATGTTGTGGGACAATATGCATCTCTGGTAGCACCTTTTGGATGATGACCACTTGAATAAATGCTCATCATCCAGAATGTAATATTAAAACACAGAATTAAAATAATGTAAATTTTCTCCTAGGCATTAAGTGTAATTGCTCTTCATATATTTTACCAGTTGTTAACAGTGTTGCCAATAAACAAAAGCATTTACCGCTATTTTGATACCAGAAGGTTGCTAACAATACTAAAAATATCCAAAAAGTCTCTAAAAGGAGAGAAGCTTATTAGCATTAGTTTTATGTTAGTTTTTGTACACATCTACACACTGTTGGAGAGGATAACTGCAACATTGTGATAATCATTTGAAGCTGATTTTTCATATAATTCGAGAAATTCGTTAAAATTTCCATATATGGAGATGTAATGCAAACCTGGCCCTCTGAAATTAATGAAAAGGTTAAATCAAGATGGCTTTGTTTGTGACGCAACAGATTGCCTAGAAATTCAAATTTTGACGTCAAGCCAATCAAATTCAAGTATTGGTCCCTTAGCAACAAGACATGATAGAATAAACCAATCCAAGTTCAGTAAAAATTTTATTTATTTATTTATTTATTTTTTTTTTTTTTAACTTGAGAAAGGTCATTCCTTAAGATTCTCTTGATATGATCAGACGTGTTATGGCTATCGTCTCGGACACAGATGCGCAGAAAAAGAGCATACTTAAATGATGAATGGCACGCTGTTGTGTTTACTACGCCATTAAAATCAAGAAAGATGTTTACAAATCTTGTTTCAAAACATCAGCTGTGTAAAAATACAGGAAGAAAATAAAAGCTCAAAAAGTGAAGCAGTGTTTTAAAATCAATTTTGTTGCCACCATCCAAAATTCCGTTGCTGGTGCAGTACCACTGCCTGAGATTACAGAATTCATCGCTCATCGACAGAGCTGCCAGCGAGTTATCCAGACCACATCATCGCAGTAACAAGGAAGCTGAAAAGATCTTTGACTCTCCATCCCGAGGAAGGTAAGTCGCCTCACCGGGGGATTGTAATAGGAAAACCTATTACACATTAACTTCCTGTTCTGCTGCCACTTCTTTCCTTAGGTTTCCTTTGAATTTTACACTTGAAGGCAAATGTTCGAGATCTTCTCGGGAAACAAGCCAGGTGAAAAGACGATTAGAAATAGACATTTTGGGAGCGTATATCTCTCCCATCATCAGGATATTTTAATAAATGTTAAAACCACAAATGTATTACTGGATATAACACAAATATAAACAAAGACAAAACACGCTCACTTTCTTCTCGGGCATCCCGCCAGGTGAAAAGATGATTAGATATCAACGTTTTGGGAGTGTGCATCTCTCCCATCATCAGGATATTTATTAAATGTTATAACCAAATGAAACATTGGATATAACCCAAATATAAACAAAGACAAACAAATATAGTTTAAAAATGTCTTTGTTTATAGTTGTGTTATATCCAGTATTTCATTTGTGGTTATAACATTTTATAAATATCCTGATGATGGGAGAAATGCATACTCCCGAAACGTTGATATCTAATCATCTTTTCACCTGGCTGGATGCCCGAGAAGAAAGTGAGCATATTCGTTGCCAGGAAAGCTTCAGGTCTTATTTTAAAGACAAAACACTATCAATACTCACATTACTGAACAAACGACTGCTTTCAGCAAATTAAATATCGGGTCGGGAGATGGCGTGAGTATAGAAAATTAACTGGGTCAAAGAAACGTAACTACTTAACTTGATGATCAAGCTGTATAGATCTGTGCTTCTTAAGTCAACGGATTTCCATTTTTAAGGCCGGTTTCCAAGAGGAGCTGAACTGAAATCCAGCATTACAATTAAGTGTGCTCCTCTCAGAGGAAATGGCCAAAGCCTCCTTCACTCTCTGCTCCCAGTAACTGTTGCATTTTGCCAACATTGTAGTCTCCTGAAAGTTGGCTCTATGGTCATTATCAAAACAATGCTCTACCAGTCCAGACCTCTTAGGTTGCAATGCTCCGTTCATGTTCGCTTATTCTGGTAGCGATGGTCTTTCCGGTTTGTCCTATATACGGTGTCCCACATTCACAGGGAATGCAGTACTCTCCCGGAACTTGGAAGTCCAGTGTGTCTTTCACCGGTCTCAACAGATGTTTTATATTCGGAGGTGGCTTGTGGATGGTCCTGATGTATTTGGCGAGAATTCTGCTGATTCTGCCAGAAAGGTTGCTGGTAAACAGGATGCAAGTTGTAGCAGTGGGCTTATCTGATGCTTGCTGTATTACAGGTTTCCCTTTCCTATCTCTGGTGATCGAGACTTCAATGTCATATTCGGAGTAGCCGTTTTGACGGAAAGTGAGTCTCAGGTGCAGTAATTACTGTTTTAAGTAGCTGGGATCAGAGATAGACAAAGCTCTGTGGGCCAGTGTATTGAGAACTCCCAGTTGTTGAGACTTATAATGAAAATTATAAGCGTTCAGATAGAGATCGATGTGTGTAGGCTTGCAGTATACAGCATGCCCCAGTGTATCATTGCTGTTTTTTTGACTCTCTTTTCAAAAATAAGGAATTTCAGTTTTCTTGCATTCTATTAGCATGCTTTACATCCATTTTAATAAAGACAATTCTTCAAAATCTATTTTGTGCAAATATCCTCAGCATAAAATATGCATTTATGAAGTAAAAACTGTCCTTTATTCTTTTCTAATGTTTACAGCAAGACTTTTAAGCTGTTAAAATATGAAAAAGGTATCCCTTCTACTTATGACATAAAAAAAGATGCCATTTGGTACTTGAAACTTTTTCTTAGTCTTTTGCAGCTTATAAACATGGACTGTCTAAGGAAATAAACAAACCACAACACAATTATATGGTGGTTTATGTCTTAACTGGAAGGGAAATACAGCTTCATGCAGTCACAAACAAACCCCAAATTTCACTTCCTGTTAAATAAGTACCAGATGAATGCTGTTACTAGTATTCATATGGAGTTATCAGATCAATAATTTACCATATGCATCTTACTTAGAAGCAATATCTCTTTTTAATGTAAGCCAATTTAATTTTATTATACACTATTCCTATAGCTAAGTAAGTTAATAGAATACCATACAAATTTTGTACTTTACCTGCCCTCGTGTTCCATCTGGTGGTGATAAATGGCATTTCAGGTAAGTATTGAAAATCTGCATGGAGGACTGCTTGCAGAAATCTTTGGGAAACACCTGAGAATCATGTAGGACAGAGATCCAAGCCTCCAGCATGTGGTCAAATGCTTCCATGTAGAGTCTGTCTTCTGCACATAACTAGTTAAAGAAAATAACTTAATTATTTAAATAAATATGTATGTTATATGAGTAAGAGTGTGTAAATTTTATAGGCTGACAAGCAGCAGTTCAATAAATTCTTATCATTAAAAATATTTAGAATTAATTAAAAGTTTTAAGCTTTCTTAGGATAAATTTCCCAACATATTCTCAACCTTTTGACATCACGTGGACTGATGTCTTTTCACTCTCTTACATTTTGCTAGTTTGAATCAAACCTTTATCTGATGTTTTAGTGTTTTTCTTAACACTGAAGGATTATGCTGATCATTTTGAATGGTAAGCATTAATTAAGGTTTGGTAAATATCTTAAGCCCTATTTTTGTAAACTTATATTTTCTTAGATGTAAAGAATTCAGTATTCTAAAGGAAAATATTTATCATTTATTGCAGCTTTTCTTCCTTTAACAAGTGGGGAGAGGCTATTTTACCAATGAGAACTGTACATCCATTTCACACGACTATATAAGGTGTGATCAAAAACTTCCGGAACATTCAAAATTTTGCACATGGAGTGTTGGAGTGAAATGCAGTTGGCATCCCTGCATGGCACATGCTTAATGTGTAACTGCCGGAAGTTTGATTACTATTATATGTCTGTTAGGAATTTTCATTGGTGTATTGAGTAGAATGTTGTGTCACAAAGTTTGCAAATTTTGAGATGGCAGAGTAAAAGGGGTAATGCGTCAGCATTACATTTTGCATGAAGCTGAAGAAAAACTTTACAGAGACACACCAAATGGTGTAGGAAGTCTAAGGCAATAAGTGCTTAAGCCATATTCAATGTTACAAATGGTTTACATGGTTTAAAAATGCCCATATGGAAGTTACAGATGACCCTCATTCAAGATGTCCAATTTCCACCAATGATATGTCAGAAGCATCAATGAAATTGTGCATACCAATGAAACACTGACTGTCCAAGAGATTGCAGAAGACTGTAACATTTCTGTTGGAAAGAAACGGCCTGAAATGTAGAGAGACAATTCATGGCTCTTGCAGCACAATAACACACTTGTCCAAATTGCTTGTGACAAGTACCAACATGTCTCCCTACTCTGTTAGAAAACTCAAGCCAGACATCTCTGTGGATGCAACTGGACTTTTCTTTAACCCTTTCACCAATATGGACATCACATAATGTCCATGTTAAAATATGAGTGAACCAATAATGGACATATACAGAGGTCTTGTGCATGCATTTAATTCTTATTTAACGTCAATTATTTTAATCTTTCTCTTTTACAATAAATTTAAATAAATTCTATAGGAGATAAAAACTAACCCTTAAAAATTTATTTTTGAGTGGTACACTTCAAAACATGGATAACACACTAGGGCATAACTTCACATTTACGGAAAATCATACTGGTTTCCTTGTGAACTCCTTTTTGGGGCACACAAGACATTTTCGAAATGGGCATGACTATTTTGTGTGGGTGGTATCCTTTTAGGAAAGTGTTTTCCTTCAAGTATGAAAGGTGCTGAGGTGCTGGTATGAAGATGCCTCTGAATGTTATAGTGCTTCAAACTATTGATATGCATAAGTCCAGGTAGGTCATTGTATTGCGTAAGCTTAGAGCTCTCCAAATGACTAAACAATTGTAAACAATTATATCCAGCTTGTGTAAAAACACTTTTTTATACCATTTAATTGTTTTTCCTTTAGAGGGATGTACTTGTAATATACCTGATCTACTAGATCCACATGACCCATATTTGAACTTCTATTTCCCAAAAAATTGAGTAGCTAGTATGCCATCTTTAGACCAGGATATGTCTAATGCAGGTTCACAAATAAATGCATAATGTCCACTTCTGAATTCTCCTCTTAGGCCCTAAATTGCGTTTATAGGTCAGGTCTTCCTTCGCCCTAATTTTTTCTGTAACAGTGAGAGACATTACGTAAATAGTAAAAAACAATTGTGAAAATGTCAGCTGGTTGGCTGTCAGAAGTTAGCTGTATACCACAGGCTAAGCTTGTGAAAATATGTCTATTTGAGTTCAAGTTACTTTGACCACTTCGCAATATTGTTTCTTCACGAACACCTGAAGGAAGCAGGTCATTTTCTTCCTACTGTTACTTATATCCTCAGCACCTCCCTCAAAATCTGAAAACCTGCCATCAACAACCAAATCATTGTCAAACAACAAAAAGTCCCCCACATTTTCTGAAGTGATATAAGAAGCCATACACATCTTATGCAAAGTAATTTACTTGCTACATTACTAGGATAAGCCATAGTTTACATTGAAATCTGACGATTTCAAATGTGCTAATGGTAACTCTCGATAGCTAGCAAAAATCACTCTGAACCTCAAGAGAGTTCATAAATTACTGCATGAAAACAACAGCTGCATGAGATCACCATCAACTTGGTTGTGAAATACTCTAAGAGGTACATACATATGCTGACAGAGAGGTTTCTTTCTTTACAGCGTGTGTGTGACACAAGATATACTATATGCGCAAGATTTCTTGAGCGCTGGATTTACAGTGTGGTGCGGGCAGAGGGGAAGAAAAGGGAGCTAACATGCTTTTGTTTCTGCAATGTGGTCAAACTAGAAAAACATAATTCAGCCAAATTGCGGTAAGATAAGCAAAGATATGTGCCAAAGGTATGAGATGTGGCAACAAACATTGAACTCCATCCGATATGCTGTATGCTTATATATTTACTGTTATGAAACCAATAAAAGTAGAAAACAAACATTATGACAGCTATAAACACTCACTCGCTTTGTAATTCTTCGATTTCCAAATCTACTGCATCACTTTCATCGCTGGTATCCTATAATGTGTTAATAATTTCATTAATTGCATTTTCTATTACACCATTGTTTCTCCAATATTTCATTTCCAGCTCTTGGACCTTCTTATCATATCCTTCCCAATCCGTCGCTTCTACAGCAAGTTTCCGCAGATTTATGGCTCTCGTTAACATTGCATACTATACTTTGTAAACATTCTTTATTTTTGCCCACGCCAGCTCAATTGCATTCAGATCACAGTTATACGGAAGTAGACGAAAAATATCCCCTTTTGAGAGCCATTGCTTTTAGATTTGTTGTAAACTGGTTAGCTAATAACTAACCTCAAAATTGCTCAAAATGAGCACACACACAACTGGACATTGAAGATCTGAATGTCAGACCTTCGGTCTCAAGCCAGATCAGGGCTAGGCCCTCTACTCAAAATGAAATGGCATACGTGTGAAAGCTTAGCATATTAGCCACTAGATGTCGTAATGTGTAGCACATTTCCTGTTTTAAAGTTGTCATCTGCGTTTACGGAAATAGTCGAAACCTCCGAATAAGGATTTGGGACCCGAACGCTCTAGAAATCTTGCGCATATAGTACATTGATAATTGTGTGGTAGCATAAACTGAACCATGAACCAGAGAACACTTTACTTACACAGCTAATATATACGTATTTTGTATGCATACAAAATAAAATGACTCACAAATTAGATGTGTTCATTGCAAAGAATGGTTTTGCTACCGTGAAACAAAACTGTGAAATGTTAACGATTTATGAATATAGTCTCTACTTTAATGATACTGTAGTTGTATGTTACCTTTAATGTGCTTTAAATCAGTTTTTGTTTCATTAAAATTACTTAATAAACATGGAAGATATGTGTATTTATGAAGCATTTCTACAGCATTTAACAATTTAAATGTCTTGGGCTGTTTATTGGGTATCTGTTCCCGGCCCATGCAGGGTTTTGGCCATTGCTGAAACAGTTAAGCATCTACCAGATAAAACTCTGGCCTTTAAAGGTGATAAGTGTCACAGCGGAAAAAGGAGTAAAGACAAAATTGCAGTAATGGTAGCAGCAAATCTAACATGAAGTAAAAAATTGCTACTTAATGGTAAATCTACTAACTGAATGTCCTGCTAAGGCACAGTAGCCGTGGATTACTGTGGCAAACAGCATATACACTTACCAGCTGCACCCACCTCCTCATTGCTGGGGTCCATATAAAAACTAACTGGTATCCGTGACTGAGTAACAGAGATATCTGTATTTTAGAAACCAATGCAGAAGAACCAATACATTTTTTCAGGGCTGGAATAGTGCTTGGACGAGTCAGAGCAAATAATAAAACATTTATACACAAACTAAGGTGGACATAAAAAGTATGTATATATGTCCTTTCATGGAAGTGTTGAAAACAGTGTTGTTGTATAAATTAAATTAATTGGGAGTCGATTAATAACACAAAACAACACTCACTTTTAAATTTTCCCGGAACCGGTTCCGGGAAAATTTAAAAGTGAGTGTTGTTTTGTGTTATTAATCGACTCCCAATTAATTTAATGTATATATGTATTTATTTCAAAGGAATTCATACAAAAAGTTTAATTTTTTTTCCCCGTTACACAATACTAGAGTTGCTATTTTATCCCTTAGTCCACCATACATTTTAGCACCTTGGTTATTTATGTATGATGGACCTTAACTTAATTCATACTACTTTTCTTTATTTCTCGATACCATTTTCCCTTGCTCTTCTGATAAATTCCCCTAGCATTTTTGTATCTTCACAAAATTACTATAATTTTCTACCTTCTTTGTTAGCATTTTTATCACTACTTTGTCGCCTGTCTATTTCTTCTATTACACAATTACGCTCCTCAGCTATTAGGTTACATAATAAGTAAGAAATAAAATAGTGTCACCCTGGCGGTAGATTCGCAAAGCCGATGAAAAATGATGGCCGTTGGAGATTCGAAAAACTTCGGAACCAATCGTTACCGGTAGCGACAGACAGTTGAATGTAGAGTTGGAAAAATAAACAGTTTTTAAGGTTCTAGCAATTTTGTAATGTTGAACAGTGTATTTCGAGGAGAATAAAGTGTAGTTTTTGTGTTTCGTAACCTCGTTTTATCTTTTCACGAACCCACAAAGTCACAACTGGTGTCAGGAAGCGGGATAACAACATCACCGAAAATTATGGTCATGTAATCGGCATTGGAAATGCTTTTGCAGAAGATGAACGAATTAACAGCGAAGTCGGAAGCGGCAAATAACAACTTGGCCGCGAAGATGAATGAGTTAACAACAAAAACAGAAGCGGCAAATAACAACCTGGCCGCAGAGTTGAAAGAAATAAAGACCGAATTGACCACAGAAATGAAGGCAGCGAACGACAGTCTGGCCACGGAAATGAAGGAGGCGAACGAGGTCCTCGCCGCCAAATTTGAGGAACAGTTGGCCGGTGTGAGGGATGACGTGACGGAGCTGGGCAAGCGTATGGGCCAAGTGGACGAGCGCGTCGAGGACCTGGCGAACCGCTTCAACGACCTAGAGGAAAAGGCCGACAATAACGCCAAGTCCCTGAACGCCATGGTTGAAGACGTCGAAGACCTCGCGAACCGCGTAAACAACCTGGAGGGAAAGGCCGACAGCAGCGTCAAGTCCCTGAACGCCATGGTGGAGGACGTCGTCGGCAGGAGACTGAAGGATTTGAAGGCTGACGCACCGGGACGCGACACAACATCGGCGCGCGTCAAACCTCCGAAATATGACTGCGCGTCAACATTCGAGGTCTTCCGCCGCCAGTTCGACACAGTGGCCAAGCACAACAGATGGTCACCGGAGGAGGAGGCCACACAGTTAATAGCCAGCCTCCAGGGACGGGCCGCGGAAATCCTAAACGCGGTGCAGACGACGGCGGCGCCCAAGGACATCTGGGAGGCCCTGGAGAATCGTTTCGGGAACCACCGCTTAGCCGCAGCGTACCGCAGCCAACTAAAGGCAAGGTCACAGCAGCCGGGGGAGACGCTGCAGGAGTTCGCCATAGCGATTGAGCAGCTAGCTGGCAAGGCCTTGGTTGACCTGCCACTGGAGTTCGTATCCCGGGAAGCCGCCTACAACTTTGTCGACGGGGTACGGGACACGGAGATTCGTTAGCGCCTAATGCTCGGCGATTATAAAACCATCCACGAGGCGCTGACAGCGGCATTAAGGATGGAGGCGGCCAAGGTAACAGCTATCCCGTCGTCGAGAACGAGGAGTGTGTGCTACGCTGGAAACAGAAGACCAGCTGAGGGACGCCGGCGAACACCTAGTGGCCTGTGTTGGGGGTGTGGACAGCCCGGACACCTGCGGAGAGACTGCCCACACCAGGAAGAGCAGCCGGAAAGCGAGTAAGGGCCGTCGTGGAGAGGGGCACGTCGGCGCCATTACCACCATCCCCTCGAGTGACAATCCGCGCCGTCAGCCGGCGGATGGATGACAACCTCATCGCGGACGGTTGGGTAAGAGGAAAGCCGTGCCGCGTGCTGGTGGACACCGGGGCGGCCGTGACCATCATCAGACCTGACGTGGCGAAGGGTTTGCCGACGAGGAAACCGAGCCGACCATACCATGCCTGTGCAGAAGGAGGCCCTGCTGGAGCTGAACTTGGGACGGAGTGCCGTGCGTCTGTGGGTGTTCGTCGCGAAGGTGGCTGAGGAGGTGATTCTGGGACTGGATGCCCTCAGGAGCCACGAGGCGACGGTCGACGTCGGCAGGAAGGTCCTGAGGCTCAACGGAGAAGAGGTTATACTCCGTCAACCAGAAGAGCGCCTTGGAATTGGCAGGGTCATCTTGAGCGAAGACGTGGTTGTCCCCGCGAGGAGCGAAGTGATAGTGACGGCGCGACCGGAAGGCCAGACAGCAGGTGGGGTCCAGAGGCAGCAGGAGTACGACTTCACCTCGGAACATCGCAGAGGGAAGAGTCACGGTAGCGCGGACGCTATGTCCCGAAGACCCTGTCCAGAAGAGTGCGGCCAATGCACAAGAGTGGAGGGGAAGGAGCGTGCCGCAGCAGTTCAAGTAGTAACGGCAGTGCCTGCGGATGGCTGGGATAGCGCAGGCCTGAGGAGGGAGCAGCTGGCGGACGCAGACTTGGGGCCACTCTTGAGGGATGTGGAGAACTTGGTGGACCACCTCCACGACATGCACGAGATGGTTCGCCAGAACATCCAGAAGGCGAGCGACCGCATGAAAACCCGATACGACAGGCAAGCCAACAGCCAAGGGTTCCAGCAAGGTGACCTGGTCTGGTTGTACCGCCGGACCCGGACCAAGGGACGCTGCCCGAAGCTTCAGCAGCCATGGCAAGGACCGTACCGTGTGGTGAGGATTAACGACGTGGTCTACCGCATCCAGAAAGTGCCTCGAAGAAAGATGTTGTTGGTACACCTGGATCGCCTGGCCCGCTACGAAGGCGCTGTTTGGGACGACCAGCCTTGAGGAGGGAGCAGTGTCACCCTGGCGGTAGATTCGCGAAGCCGATGAAAAATGATGGCTGGTGGAGATTCGGAAAACTTCGGAACCAATCGTTACCGGTAACGACGGACAGTTGAATGTAGAGTTAGAAAAATAAACAGTTTTTAAGGTTCTAGCAATTTTGTAATGTTGAACAGTGTATTTCGAGGAGAATAAAGTGCAGTTTTTGTGTTTCATAACCTCGTTTTATCATTTCACGAACCCACAAAGTCACAATATTGTAAACAGCTCGGTAGTAGAAACAAATGTGGCATCTGAAAGGCAATATTTTGAACCTTGCCGTTATAGATGAAGGTGCAACCTGTAGTACTGCCAACAGGAAAATTGAAACTGGAGACGAGAAGCATACGTAGATTACTGCAATGGGCAAGAGAGAGAAGGGCTAGCTTGGATAAGAACAGGAACAATATTCCTAAGAGGGATAAGAGGTCGGGAAAAGGGAATTCATGAATTGTGTGGTGGAAAAGAAAGTATAGAACACTATGTAACAGAATGCGAGGAAGTTGCAATATGGAGAAAAAAGGTTTGGGAGGAAAAATGGGAGAAAGTACAGAAGAGGATAGTAGCTATATAAATGTTAACAGGAAAGGAGGAAAAGAAGGTAAGAAGTACTGGTGAGTTCTAACAGAAAGTAAAAGAAAAATGGGCAAGAAATGTAAAGAATATAAAAAGGCAGATGGGGGGCAGGGGGGAAGAAAGGGGCTAATTAAGTAACAAGGAGGCATGGAGGTTAAGAGCTACCTGGCAGAGCAGAAGACCAGGGTGTCTTGTAAGCCAAAGTAGCAACAAGGTAAAGACAAATAAATGTAGCCTAAAAGTTGTAAATTGTAAAAAATTGTAAAATTTTGGAATATGCACAATAAATAATTCATTCATTCAGCCCAACAAGAAACTGTCAGTAAATACTGAAGTAAAATTCCAATAACGGCCCAGTAGTTCGGTGAAAAGTTAATAAAACACCAACTGCAGAGTAGTGATCTTAGCATTATTCGAAAGTGCCAGGTTGAACTGAGCCATAGGGATAATGGCCAAGAAAGGACCTCTCTACAGGAGGCAGTCAGAGGGCATGTGCAGTGATAAGTTTGCAAAATCGAATTCCTCTGGGGCGTGTTGTAGTACTATACTGCAAGATTTGGATGTAGTGCTGATTTAAGAAGGGCGACCTGGATGAATTGCCAATTTTACAACACATGAACAGAGTAAAACCAAGCAACAAATAGGCAGTTGAGGTTTGCCTGAATTGGCATGCAAACATTCAACATGGCTAGCGTGGAATGCCCCTAAGGCAAGGCAAATACCAGTATGATACATAGTATCTAAAAAGGGAAGTTTAGAGATGGACTGTTCATAATAGCTTAGGATGTTAGGAAGGTCCTAACATAACACGTTCTAAGTACACACTAGCAATATATAGAGCATGAAGTACTAGTTTGACTCAAAGTTATATTAATTAATTCCTGTTGTAAGACATATGAAGTGAAAACCAGGAGAGATGAATTATTATTTATACCAAGTTTTTAAAGGTCATGGTTATTTTAAAGCATACCTGCAACATTTCTATATTTGTGAAACAAATGAATGTTTAAACTGTGGTCAGAAGCATACTGCAGAACATACATTCTTGTATGTGTAAGATGGCATAGAGAGAAAAACAAGGTAGAAGACCAACTAGGAAAAATTACATGGAGCAACCTTGTATCTAAAATGCTGGCCTCAGCCAGTAACTGGAGAACTATAAATCAGATAGCAAAAATCATTATATCCATTCACGGATGAGATATGAATGCCTAATATTGGTGAAAATCTACAGCCACTTCTTTAAGTAATACCGCTAGGTGGTTCCAAGCAGTTCATTATGGCTTGTAAGGATTTTTTAGTCGGTGAGAATCCAACTCACTCTATGGATGTCTTTATAAGATTTTTCACCTGCTAAAAACTATTAAAAAAGAAAAAGAGAAACTGTGCTTCCTCGAATGTGTGAATCAGCTATGCCACTGGCTATCACTATAAACAGATTATAAACATATCGAGATTTAACTGTATTGGAACACCACAGTGAAGCGAAAAATTATTAAATTTTAGATGAGTCGTATTTCTTACACATCTGCTTCACGAAAGTGAAGCAGATGTGTAAGAAATACGACTCATCTAAAATTTAATAGATTATAAACAGATTATTATAATTGGTTTTGATTGCATTGCTGCATGTAACTCAGGGTATAGTTGCGCTGCTCGAACCATTACCATGGATTTATCTTTAGTAATAGATACCTCTCAGATAATGCACTGATTACTCCACATGGAGTGAACATATATCTGTCATTTGTGATTCATGCAAATTCCATTGGCTGAAGTGATGCATGCATTGGTGCTTAGCAGACAACCGGGAGGCACGTCGTTCCCCCCTCACTCTTACAAGAATAATCAGCGTGTTATCTGACAGGTTTCTATTAACAAAGGTAAAGCCATGGTAACGGTTTGAACATCACAACTATACCACTGGCTGATGAATAACAGTGTATGAGGCTTGTTGCCATGGCAATCATATTTAAGTGAAGCATTAACAGCAGAAGTGTTTCGCCTACTACAATAATAAAATTTTGATCAGTTTCTGTTAAGACCAGTGTAAGCTTATCATATGTTTGCTTCCTTTGCCAGTTGCTTTTATCTAAGTTTATACAAATATTGAAAATGAACTAGGTACTTTGGCATAGTATGAAATTTAGTGAATATTAAATTATTTTTACTTCTGAATTTTCTGAGATGAAGGTGTCCACCTGAATAACTGCTTTAGGTATATCATAAATCATCATTGATCATTGTCATCGTCCTTGTCCTACTTATGCTGAAGTTCACAGAAAATCCCTCTTACACTATACTTTTTTAACTTTACTATGCTAATAATGCCTGCTAATGCTACATGCCTACTCTGCAAACAAGGTTTAGTGTGATTAAATATTTGAATGCTATAGTTCAAAAAATACTAATTTGCAATACATACAGATTCCTCTTGTGCTGCCCCTTCAGAAAATCTGCATGTTAGCTCTGTTAGCTGCTCAAGAAACGACTGCAGGAGATCAGCAGACAGTCCAACCAAAAGAGGTGGAGGAAAAAAGAGCGTTAGTTTGCGAACAATATTTGAAATGCCCAAGGCTTCACGGTCCATAATGTCCACACTGCAACAGAAAAATTAAAAGGAGCATATATAGCAAATTATTTATTCAGCTTTCAAACCAAAAATATTGGTAATTTTAAGAAATAGCACACAAACAAAATAAACAAAATCCACATGTTTCAATTTAGACATTACTACAAAACAGCCAAAACCACATTTAAACCATGAGGTTTCATTTATTTTAAAGTAAGCATGCAGTCCTAACTACATAAATATGTTTCTGGCATAGATACCCAATTTGGGCTGTATCCTTCCCATCAGTTCACACAGCAAAGTACAGTGATGAGATTTATGTGGTCAGCATGTCAACCCCCATTACTTATATGCAGTTTGTGAGACCAAAGCAACTACTTCATCATTTAGTAGCTCCTTGTCACTAAGAACTTCATGAAGCTCATTACTCTCTGTACCAGACCTCCCGGGAGGGATAAAATATCTTTGCTAGTATCAGAAATCAAACAGAGTTTACTAAATAAAATAAGAGGAATTAAAATATATCAGCAATTTTATAGTTTTTGGTTTGAATGGATATGATTTCTTATTTTTAGATGCATTCCTCTGCCTTTTTCTTTTTTTCATTCCAACTGAATAATATTCTCAAAATACTATTCCAAAGATTCACCCTGTACTAAGAATCTGCATAAAATAGGTATCCTTTATAAGCGTGAATTCCACTTAAAACAAAGCAGTGTAATGCTGACATCTTTTTTTTTTTTTAAACAATTTTCAACTATCAATGTTTAAATATGTAAATCCTTCAGAAGACATCAAAAGAAGTCACACAACTGGGAAAACAATATTTTTGAGAATGCATCTAAAAACACTACTATAAAAATATATATGGATGCTCAATTTAAAATAAGATCGGGGATCCCTTTCGGTACAACAAAGTATGGTATGATTAAGTAGTTTTTAATTTATTATATACCGGTGCCATGCTGACTTATGTGGTGATGTAAACAAAGCGGGAAAACGTATTACTCCACTGGCAACTGTGATTGGAAGGAAGAGTCCCACTATTTTATCCAACAAATGGCGAACATGTGCACTCAATGAACTTCTATGCAAAGTTTTGCTTTGCCATTTTTGATGTTTGAATAGGTTATGCAGTAACACTTTTACGTTAAGATTAAATGCAAAGGAATGTCTAGTCTGTAATACATTTTCCCTTTTGAGGTTAAGTAGTGACTGCTTATAACAATTACTCAATATTTGATTTCTTCACATAAAACCACTTCATTTATAAATTAAAAATTAAGGCATGGTTCTTTTTGCAGAGTAATAGTTCTAAATAACAGCCTGCAACCACTTTGGAAATGGCTTAAAAGTTCTACTGGCATGCAACTGGAGAGGGGGGTGGGAGGAAAGAACATTATGCACCTAATTGGAATATGACAACGAATGAATTCCTTAACGACTACCACTTCCGAATTTTTCTTTGATAACTCCTGCACCACAACAATATATCTTCATGCTCAATAATTATATTTTTTATGTTTCTGTTCACAAATTCAAAACCTATGTCGCAAAGAATGATGTGGAAGCTCATTTTTCTAAACCTTGGCAAATCAGGATCATTGTTTACTACTTGGTCACTTTTGCAGTTGGTGGCTCATTCCTTTCATATGCCCTTGCAATGAATAGCACTTTTAAAAAATTCGCCACATTCACCTTACACCTTCTTTCTTTATGATGTTTTCCTGGAGGGAAAAGCTGCCCATTTTCACAACTTCACTTCGAGCGGCATTGATACTTGGCACTGAAATACCAGTTCATTCTGCTGACAAATTAACAATGTCCTCCACTACTAAAATCCGGTATTTGTCACACAATTTGCAAAACATGTTGAATATAATATGTTTTTCACCACTTTTTAATGGTTTCATTCTGTGATATTTCATATTGCACGGAAGCAGCCATGTTGTACAACTGATTCTCCCCCTTCCTTCTGCTTTTAAACTGTGCAAGCACAGTGTATACTCTAATTAATACACACAAATTATGCTTACATATATCAAATAAAATAATTACTGTTTAACTGTTGCATTTGTAACAATGCAAAGTTGTTTATATATTTTGTATTAGATGGAAAGCCTTTAAAAATGATATGCAAACTATATTTTTCATCTGCAAAGAGTTACAGGGCTAAACAGGCAATGGTATTGCACATGAGCACATGCCTTTGTTTACATCACCACATAAACTAAGGATGGCCCTGTATAAGTATTTTAACTTCTGTCTGCAGGACTTTCATGCTGTATACTAACATGAATCATTCATATAAAAATTATTTGTGGTTGGTTTATTGACACTCGTCACTTACTTTTTCATATATTTATGAGAGACTAGTTTCAAAGGCCCTGACCTCCATTTTCAATCTCTTCCCAACTGGCAACTGTTGTTATCTGCTCTCTCTGGTGGTGGAACTATGAACTTTGACAAAAAAGTTCATAGTTCCACCACCAGAGAGAGCAGATAACAACAGTTGCCAGTTGGGAAGAGATTGAAAATGGAGGCCAGGGCCTTTGAAACTAGTCTCTCATAAATATATGAAAAAGTAAGTGACGAGCGTCAATAAACCAACCACAAATAATTTTTATATTAATTTTGACGTCACTGTTACTAAATTCCTCCAAACACACACATGAATCATTCAGTTAAAAATGCAAGTTTATGCTTAGTTTAATGGAGGTTATTTATTATACATTAGTACTTCATAATTTACTGCAAGTAAATATTTTACTGCATGAATACATACCTTTTAACAAGATTAAGAAATCCCTGCATGTAATTAGCAAGGTACTGCAATCTTACTTCTTTATTTACAAATACTCCTCCATTCAATGAAGCCAACTGAACCAAACAGCTCAGAGAATGATGTGCCAACTGGGGATTATCACGAACTTTCCAGTGAATCTAAGTTTTAAAAGGAAATGAAATGCATGATAAATTCAGTTACATCGCATAAGCAGGCATGTTAAGAATACTAAACTGTAGAAAGAAGCTTCTGAAGTCCCAGGAATGGGTTACTAAAGGTATTATACTCATTTAATATGCTTTTAATATTATTTTTAATTTTACTATAATATGAGAGATGCAATAAATTATTAAAATAATTTAAAATTATGCATACATTTGGAAATATTATATCCTTTTTAATTTAATGACATGTCTCAATAACCATGCTGTCATTTTTAAGCTTGGATCTCTACAGTGTTCCTGTCCATGGAACACATAATGGACTTAAACATTAAATTTTTTTATTATTATTTTTGCTTGGAGAAAAACACTCCTGTGGTCAGGATGCATATTTGCTAGATTTTTTTTTCCAATTTCATTTTCCCAGCCTGCAATTAGAAAGAGTTCTTGGTGCACTTTCATGACATGGCGGTCTATAATAATTCTTACAGTGAAGAATCTCATATACACAATATAGATCTAATATACAATGTCCAAGAATGAGAACAAAAAAATTACAATCTGACCAAGTTATCTTTTTTTTTTATTATGAATGTCATAAAATGTGTATTTTAATTTGTTTCCAGCCTTGTTTTGATTATTACTGTTCTTGGTTATTGTGGGCTATCATAAATCTAAAGCTCTGAATTTAACAATTGAAAGTTCGCACAAAAGTGAATCGAGAAGATATTGACACATTGCTTCACTCACACTGTTTATTCACAGGACATGTTTCAAGAGCTTTTGCTCTTATCATCAGCTGGTACTCGATTAGTGCAAATTGTGGTGGTTTCCTCTTTCTCCGTATTGTCAATAGATGGCGTGATGTACTTGTCAAAGATGTCCGGTGGTGGAGTTTCTATGACGATTTTTGTTAATGAAGATTTTTTCCCATACGGGAAACTCCACCACCGGACATCTTTGACAAGTACATCACGCCACCTATTGACAAAACGGAGAAAGAGGAAACCACCACAATTTGCACTAATCGAGTACCAGCTGATAAGAGCAAAAGCTCTTGAAACATGTCCTGTGAATAAACAGTGTGAGTGAAGCAATGTGTCAATATCTTCTCGATTCACTTTTGTGCTAATTTGTGCTTCACTGTCCCTACGCTTCTTTCAAGTTCATACTTTGAATTGTAAGTTTATTTAAAGTATGCATTCTAAAATAAACTTCAGTAAAAAAGAAAATATTTCTGAATAATTATATTTTTTATAACTTGAAAGTTTTCTTTAATGAAAATAATGCTATCTCACTGACACAAGTTAAAAGACATATTCAAAATATAGTGCCACTAGGTTGAAAGGACCAGAATATTAATTCACTTGCAATACTTGATTTAATTGCTTTGATGTGCACACAATGTAAATGACTAGGTTAACATACATAGCTAGTGTATTGTAGTAATGATCATTAATAACTGTGAATCTACACTTCTGTTGTTTTGTATTATTGAAATGTCAGTAATTTTGTCACTTTATGTAAGAATTCATTGGATTCCTGCTTCCTGTGTTATATTATACTTTTTGTAAGAAAATACTACAAAAGTACTAATTTCATCAAATTTTAAAAGTGATGTCCTCTATTCTTCTATACTTTTAAATTAGTTCACACTTTTATGAAATTTCAAATGTTAGACAGATCAATTTTGGAAATATGTTCATCAAAATCTGTTATGATTGAGCTCTGGTTCTTGTTTTATAGAGTTGCTGCAGTGAACATCCTTTTCTTAAATTTTTATTTATTTCATTTACACAGCCACCTATAACTAATGTGTTGATGTCCTTGAATTTACAAATAATCCTTTGATGTTGACACACATTGAATTTTTACATTAGTTTTCATCATTTTGTTGCTTTGAAATACATCTCATTCATTTTCTCATTTACTTTACAAATACTCTGTAGAGTACAACATAATTCTAACCACAGAAACCATACCAGGACTCAAACTCACAATCGAAATTCAAAATCACATATCTACTGCTATGCACTTGTTAACCTTGTCATTATGTGCAGCATTTGAGATCAAGAAAATCTGCATGACAGCAGGATCTTTTAAACTCTTGGAACTATACAAAAAGATGTATTCTCTCTTACCGTAAAAAATAGATTCACAACGTTTGGATCCAAAATTACTTCCCTCCAATGTGCATTCAGTCGCAGAGCTGGGCTTTGATCAGACTCATACACTGCCTCAAACACACCAATTAATCGCTTGGGCAGTAAATCTTAGTTAAGGAATAACCAAAATACTTGTATATCTCTGCATTAATCAATTTCTCTCTTTATGCTAATCAGAAACCAGTGTTAACAAGACCATGCCTATCCACTTAGACAAACTTAAAGTGTCTGAATGCATTATAATTGAAACAAAACTTAAATGCTCAAGAAATAATGGAGCCTAAAAGGTGTAGTGACAGACAATAACACAGAAAAAGGATATTTCTTTTCATTTGAGTAATAAGGGAATGTTTGTTTAGTAGAAAAACATTCAACAAGATAAATATTGAAAAATAAATTTAAAAAACTAGAGATTAATTTTTACCTTGTCAGGTGTATGAACACATCATGTTCCAGAATTCAAACACACAAATTGCAAGAGAACAGGTAAACATTTTGAGATATGTAATCTATGATCCTTTTTGAATTAATGAATATTTCTCAATTATATATGTATATGTGGATGGTTTACAAGTGATAATGGAGCTGGAGCAGGTGGCACATGTCAGCTTTTCTCCTTTTACAAAAATGTGGGGAAGTACAAATTTTTATGGAGAAATTGATGCAATCTATACTTCTCTAAAATATCTGTTTGTTTGGCTACAAGAACATAAAAATATTGTTATTTTATCAATTCTATAGCGGCAATCCAAGCAATAGCTTTAACTCAGAATCCAAAAAATGAAAAATAAGATAAATGTATTGTTTGGTTAAACATACAAAATTTAGGTAAGAATATGGTCTTCCAGTGCATTCCTGCACATTGTGGATTCTGTAACAATGAGAAGGCAGAAATCTAGCAAAAAAAGGGAACCAAAATTAAAAATAAGATGTAATCAAAAGTACCTCTGGAATCAGTTAAACGTATCATCGAGAAGAAAATGAATAATGATTATAAAACTAAATTAACCATAAATATTGTCGCGAACCTGTATCTATGATCGCACGGCTTGTTTACACAAAAGGAACTGATAGGCGGGCAGTGTGAAAACCAAGAGCCGGCAGACGAAGATAACATGCAGATAAAGTTCTGCCGAAACAAACAAACTGAGATAAATGGAAATTTCAAGTTCCTTCTTGACTGATAGACTGTTCGGGTTCTAGTTTATTTTCGAATAATCTAGAAATTATCAGTGAAGTATTTAAAGAGGCGACGATTGGCCAAGAGGTGAGTTGCAAGTTGTGAAACAAGAGTGGCAAGTTGTAAAACAGTTGTGGGAGAGGTAAGCGGAGAACAGCAGAGAGTTATTAGTAAACAGTAAACAGTAAACAGCTGTGAACAAATGCTGTGTAATGAGAGCTGATTGTTATTGCCATCAATCTTGGTAGATTGTGGTGTGTATATGTGATGTAATGTTATGTGAGAATTGAACGGAAATAAAGAACATTTAGAATTTCGGCCAATTGGACTTTTAATTCTACGAACCCACAAAGACACAATATGTTAAATTCCAAAGGAGAAAAGGTCTTACAAAACTAAAAACTAATTCCTGAACTACCTCAAAAAACAACTGTTGCCATGTTCGGACTAACCTCAGACATGACTATCTCAGCAAACACCTGCATAAAATTTTATTATCATCTCCAAATTGTTATGTAACAAGGCATTGTTGGATTCTTATAGGTTACCTCTATATAAATTTTATTAATTTGTTTTGTTATTGTTTTCACACTTAACAAGTTGTCCTACTCATATTAATCTCTAATATGTTAACTAAGATTTAAACTATGGATGGTAGACAATACATCTTACAAAAAATATGTAGACAAAATAAAACTTACTGATATCCGAACTATGATAGGAAGTAATTTTAACTATGATAGGTTCTTAAAATAAAATAAATAAGTTTTGCTGGAAGGCTCATACTTGATTGAAACCTATTAAAAAGTATAAATGATAATACATAAAAAATATTACGTTTACATCACAGGCACAAACTTAAAGACATGTCACCCTATTTTAAAGCCAATAATTTATCAACTGAGCTACAAATAGCATCTAGCTTCAGAATGCATATAATATGAATACTGCTGAATACGTATAGTGCCTGATTTACAAGGAAGCAAGAGAAAATGTATCTGTAGTACACAGCTGAACAGGGATAGATTTATCCTTACCAGAGTGCTTTCTAAATTATTCCTTCAGTACTTGGGGGAAACTAGAGTCTTTAAAAATGCACAGATTAATACCAGGACAAGGTGAAAGAACTGTTCTCCTGCCTTTGAAGAAGAGGTGCTTATCATGAATTGGGCAGGAACTTCACCAGCAACCTGTATAATTGCAAGGACCACAAATAAAAACAAATATAGCATATGTTGTATTTGTATTCTACAAGAAGAAGACCCTACATCCATCATCCTTCTGAAGTGCAGTCTTTGGATTTTTTTTTTTTTTAATTAATGTCCTCCAACGTTAAGTCATATCGGATGATGAATGGAATGGATGAAATGATGCTCAAATGAGTCCGGGGTCCATGGAGCTTAGAGTTACCCGACATTCATCTTACAGGATAAGGGAAAACCCCGGAAAAACCTTATCCAGGTAACACACCCTGACCGAGATTCGAACTCGGGACCGCTTGAACGTGAGGCAGACATGCTACCACCACGCTACCAAGGTGGGCTCAGTCTTTGGATCCAGTGGACTTAAGTCTCAGACTGGAGTTTTGCTGATGTAACTTGCCACCTGACTGCTGCTTGGCAGCTTTCTCCACCAATAGACTATGTTCACAAGAGACGGGGTAATTCTGAACCTTAGTAACATTGTATGAGTACAAGCAGCCAAATACCTGATAGAGACTAGTTATACCAACACAGATTCCGCATCAAAGTGGGAGTAGGCATCATGTCCAATCAAATAACAAAACTGGATCCTAAACACACACGCATATATGCATGCACACATACACACACTCACACACATTTTTTTCTCAACATCTGATGTGTTACTTTAAGATGGTTTTCTCTCTTTTTTTTTTTAGTGTTTAATGCCCACTTTTACTACATGTGGCACCACAGGCAGTGACACTACATACATGAAATAAAGATGGAGCACCGATGGAATGAGATGACGAAGGAAACCGGAGCACCCAGAGGAAACCTGCACTACACTGTTTTGTCCACCACAAATCTCATATGCGCTCCCCTGTGATCGAACCTGGGCCACTTTGGTAAGAGTTGAGTGGTCTAACCACTTGGCCATGGCACAGCCAACCCACTGTTGATTATTACTTTACCATGCACATAGTAAGTAGAGAAGGTATTGTACTCCACATGATGGAATAGATACTGAGATTTCACTGGATATACATCTTGAGGTACCTGAATAAAAACAAAAACAATTTTACAAGGGTGGTTCAATAAGTAATGCAATACATTTTTTTTTTTCTGAAACAGAGGTTTCATTCAGCATTCAAATACGCCAGGTTATTCCCCAATCTTTTAGCTACACAACATTATTTTTCAACGTTATCTCCGCTCAATACTACGGCTTTACACCACTTTGAAATGAGGGCCTGTATGCCTGCACGGTACCATTCCACTGGTCGATGTTTGCGCCAACGTCATATTGAATCAATAACTTCATCATTCACGTAGCGCATCCCACAGACTGTGTCCATTGGACCAAACATATGGGAATCCGATGGTGCTCCATTGGGGCTGTAGGGAGGATGTGGAAGAATAGTCCACTGAAGTTTTGTGAGCTCCTCTCGAGTGCGAAGACATGTGAGGTCTTGTGTTGTCATGGAGAAGAAGAAGTTTGTTCAGATATTTGTACCTACAAACACACTGAAGTCGTTTCTTTAATTTCCGAAGAGTAGCACAATATATTTCAGACTTGATCATTTGACCATGGGGAAGGACATCAAACAGAATAACCCCTTCAGCATCCTAGAAGACTGTAGCCATGACTTTATGGCTGAGGGTATGGCTTTAAACTTTTTCTTGGTAGGGGAGTGGGCGTGGTGCCACAACATTGATTTCCGTTTTGTTTTGGGTTCAAAGTGATTAACCCAAATTTCATCGCTGGTAACAATGTTTAACAAAAGCTGTCACCATCAGCCTCATGACGAGCAAGCAATTACGCAGAGATGGTTCTCCTTTGCTCTTTATGGTCTTCGGTTAGATATCGAGGGACCCAGCGGGAACAAACCTTTGAATATCCCAACTGGTGAATAATTGTGACAGCACTACCAACAAAGACGTCAAGTTGAGCACTGAGGTGTTTGATTGAGATCCGTAGATCATCTCGAATAAGTGTTCCCATGCTCCAACGTTAAAGAAGTCACAGCTGTGCACGGCCACCCAGCATGCGGGAGATCAGTTTTGCCTGACCTTGCAGCAATGATGACACATGCTTTGACAACGACTCACTGTGCTTTTGTCCACTGCCAGATCACCGTAGATATTCTGCAAGCACCTAAGAATATCTGAGATGCCCTGGTTTTCTGCCAAAAGAAACTTAATCACTGCATGTTGTTTGGAATGCACCTCCATTACAGATGCCATTTTAAAACCTCCATATAGCGCTGTCACCTATCAGAAGTTAATGAAACTTTCGAGACAAAGTGGAAATGTTTGAAAATGTTCCAAAGAAGTGTCAGGTTTTTCCAACCAAAATTGGCTGAGAAAAAGCATGTGTTGCATTACTTATTGAACTCCCCTCGTAAAAAAGGCATTTCCAGAAAACCATACACACGTGTCAATGAACCGCATTACTTAAAAATGAAAAAACTAATTAAATACTAAGTTCAACATCCTCAAAGGTCGTGAAGATTTTAAAGAAAATTCCACCATCCCAAATTACCCTTTACATGCAAAAAAATTAAAAAATTTTGATTATTCTCAAAATTTATCTAAAGATTTTAATTGAAGTACCATATGTTTGAGATATTTTCATGAAAAATGATATTCAATTTTCTGGGAATGCTATTTGAAATCAATTATACATGTTTGGAGGAATTTAGTAACAGTGATACCCAAATTAATTGAAAAACTATTTGTAGTCAGTTTTTAACACTCTGTCACCTACATTTTTATTTTTTGAGGGACTAGTTTCGGGAGCTGTTGCTTCCATTTTCAACCTTGAAGGTTCCAACTTGACTGTTGTTCTTGCCTGTCATCTTTCAACTTCTTTATTAAATTATCAACTGGTGGGATTTGAAAGTTCATTACTCTATCCTTATTTTCCCATATTAAGATGTTCTCTCATGTTGTCAATTTGTTATGGTTTATCACACTTTTTAATTATTTTGGATTTGGGTCGAGGTCATGGTTTTTGTTCCAAAACCAAAATGTTACTGCTGATTTATCTTCCTGTTTAAAGTCAGAAAGTTCCTGTTTCAAACCACTAAGGGCACTAAGATAGCAATGTTTATCATCAAGTATTTCATGTCACCTAGTTTATCAAAACAACATACAATTAAGGAGTTTGGGGATACATGAGTAAGATTGAAAAGCAGTTAGCTATTTTTCAATTACACACTGCCTATACAATAGTACCCAATATACTAACATGTGTATCCATAATTACTTTTGAAAGCGGTTTCTGTATTCATGTAGTATATTGGTATAGAGTATTGAATTTAGAAGAGGGGAATAATTGAAACAATGCCTGAAGTAACAAGAACTAAGTTTACCAAATAAAGGATTGGTAAGTAATTTATGAAATAATTTAGAAGATAACGGTATGGATGATATTTGGAGAAAGAGAGAAACTAATTATAAAGGTTTTTGGAAAGGGGCTAGAATAAGATTTCCAGAAACTGTTTAATCAATTAGCACAGAAGAGATCACTTGTTTTCTATATTCCAGTGAAAGATAGCTGGGGGAGGAAGAGGTATATAGATAGCATGAGCAGTGAAGAAAGAAAGGGGTTAGCATGGTTAAGAGCAGGGATATGGAGATTAAGAGGTCAAAGAAATGGATACCCGCAAGAGAGTGCCCATTGTGTGGGGATAAAGAGGATATAAAACATATACTGTTTGATTGTAAGGAAACAGAGATGTGGAGGAAAGAATGTCAAATACCAAAGATGAATAAGAGAATCAGGTTAATCAAGGTTTTAAACAAAAATTATAAAAACATAGGGCAGTTTTTAAGTAAGGCAAAAAACAAGTGGATATGGACTGTAAAAAGAGAGAAGGAATAATAGGTGACTATTCTGTAATAATACATATTATAACACGTCTGTAAATATACTTAATGGACTGTCCTGTATAGCAGTGGCCTGGGCCAAAACAGAGGGTAGTCCAAAAATTGTAAAAGCTTAGTACCTCAATAAATATTATTATTAATTATTATTATTATTATTATTTATATAGTTTACAAAGCATACTGAAATTTGCATGAAAACAAATTCATATTCAATATGGCAATCCCTCTCAAATGATTTGAATACAACATATTTAGCACTACTCAGATTAAATTTCTTGGCCATATCCATCATGGCAACTATCTTCACCATGCTAGCCACACTCTTTTTCAACAGAAACCCATACGCTGCCTGAAAAGCTTTTGTCACATCAGTCAGCCTCTGTGGCATGCTGTGTTACCAGAGTTTTTCATTACTATAGTTTACAAATGTACTTCGTGTAGCATTATGCTCAACTAATGATTTCCAGCATGCTTTGTTTCACCAAACTGCTGCATACAGACCACAACAGTGTTATGAAAATCAACGCCCCTTTTGGTATTTGTCTTGATGCTGTTTGTTGACCATCACCATAAGGTCAGATATTTATTCTTCACAATCCTGCTTGCTGACTTACTGGGCATTTCTGCATGTATGTAAATCCAAAATACTCCCCTGTCAATAATTTTGACACACCAGACAATTATTAAGGGACAGTGGTGTAGTTCTTTCGGTGTCATCTACTGTTCCCCAATATAATTACATATTCAGGTGTTAATTGTCTCCCAGAGTGCAATGGAAGGAAATACCAGTATCACTGGTTATTATTGTCTTAATTTTATCTTATTCAAAGCATAGATATGTGTAAACGATAAATATTTAAATGAAAACATTTATACAGACAAAAATAATTTGATTTTCTAATCATTCATACTCTGAACAATCTTGCACTTATATTACATCCAACTAGTATACTAAAAAAAAAATGTTACTAAGCTATATTTAAAGGATATAATTAGATGAAATGAAGCCCCAGCTTAAGACACCTTCTGCAATGACCAGTAAATGTTTCAAGAGGGTTGTAATCTCATCAGGGAATGGTGTTGTCATGTTCATATGCCTTCCAAGGGCCTGGAGACAAAACTGGAAGATCCTTTTCAAATCTGTAAGCTGTGAAGGGAAAAGAAAATTGAAATGTGTTAAAAGTTGAGCTTTGAATTTAAGCCACACATACCTATTTATAACATTGCCAAAAAGTTCGTATTATGGCCAAAAAAGTACAGGAAATCTTTATATTTAACTTATATTGCAGCAAACTGCAATATATATACTGCAGAGTATGAGGTATCACACTGCTGGCACTTTACAAAATCATGCAGCATCCACAGTTTATTAATTTTATAACTTAGCAACAAATAACTTAACATATTGTAAAGGGTGATTCTAAAGTACAGGAGATTTTGAAATAGTGATTAATGGAAAACGGGGAAAAAAAATTAAAAGCATTTATTAACTTTTAAGAGAGTCAATTAAAGACACTAGACAACACTTACTTTTAAATTTTTCCGGAACATGTTTCTGAGGCTTTGCCTCTATCATCAGCCGGCTCTCGATAGATGATAGAGGCAAAGCCTCAGAAACATGTTCCGGAAAAATTTAAAAGTAAGTGTTGTCTAGAGTCTTTAATCGACTCTCTTAAAAGTTAATTTATCATAACAACTCTGTTTTCAACACTTCCAAGAAAGGAATTTAAAAGCATTTGTTTACACCAGTTTATATTAAAGTATGTTATTGCTTTAACATATATAGAATATTTATTTCTTGAAAAGATTACTACCATTTTTACACATGCATTCTTGCTTTCTCTTAGACATTGTGCATGATTTGATATAAGACTTTATGTTCTTTCACTGTAGTAGGCTGATATGTCTTTAAGGCAACCTCACAAGAAAAAATCACATGCTGTAAATGTTAGGCAATCTTATGGGGCATAAGAAACCACTGATCCTTGAATTGACATGTTTTTCAAACAACTGCCATAGACATTCATACACTGTATGTTCTGCTGGTTCATTGTGTTCAAACCAGGTATAGTCACTCTGTAGTGGAAGTCTGAACAGTTTACACACAAGTTTTTCACCAACACTGAAATAACTACCAGTTCACAAAAAAACTAAGAGCAGTAATCAAAACAGAAAGAAACATGACCATATGCGACTTTTGATTTCAATAGCCTGATAACAAGAACAGGAATACATATTAATAGTCATACTGAACACAAAAATGAAAGTTGATTTTGTGCATTTCACCTGTTTCTGACAATGATATTTTTCCATGTTTTTAATTCAGCTAACATAATGTAAATCAGCCAACATCAAAATTTGATTCAATAAGCACTATTTAAATGCATATCCATTATGATTTCCAATTCTTCTGGTGAGTCTGGTGCACCAAGCTTTCATTTCCTTTATTTATGAATGGCGTACATTAAAGTTGTTTGTAGTTGTTTATTGCTACCAGTTTTTACTGGATCATTCTTTTGCTATGAACATGTTTATACAACATAATATATCGAGATTTAACTGTATTGGAACACCACAGTGAAGCGAAATAATTATTAATTTTTAGATGTGTAATAAATACGACTCATCTAAAAATTAATATCATAATATATGTTTACTTAGTAATTATAAAAAATAAAATAACTAGTTACAATTGTATCGAAATTTAACTGTATTGGAACACCACAGTGAAGGGGAACAATTATTAAATTATAGATGAGTCATATTTTTTACACATCAGCTTCACTTACGTACCTATATTGAGTACATGGTTCGCAAACTATTGTTCACATCTTCAGTTCATATTGCGACTAAAGCTTGATCCAGTGGTGTGGGTAGTTCTGAAGATGCTGCTGCCATCTGTTGATTTTGTGATTTAAATGTGGGGTTGTCTTCTGGCAGGATTTTGAAGTTCATTAGCTGGTTTTTTGCTTTTCTATGTACATTTTCTTCCAGATCATGAGCTCACTATGTTTTTTACCTATTTTAGTAATTTGGTGCTATCTTCAATTTCATGATTTTCAGACCAGAAATGAACTGCAATTGCGGACTTATCAATATGTATCCATCAAAACTATTTTATCTTCGGTGGAAAGTATTACAAACAGATTTCAGGACTGGCTATGAGAAGCACGCTATCACTATTTCTGGCCAATTTATACATGAACTTTTTCAAAATACATATAACTAAAGCCTTTCCTCATATTTTTAAAACATGCTTTGAAATTACTCAACCTCAAGAACCCAACACACAATTCACAGTAGAAACTGAGAGGACTGTACTCTACCTTTCTTGGACCTTAAAATCTCAAAAAACAATGAAAAACTGGAATTTGGTATACACAGAAAATCAACACACACAGAAAATTACATCAAAGCAAAGAGTTTCAATCTAACACCACACAAACATGCCACCATCAACAGTCTTACACTCAGATTACACTGGTCAACAATGAAAATGTTAAATAAATAACTTCTGCTGATTCTTACGTATTTGTATGTACATTAAGTTAGAAATGCTTTAATTTTTTTGTAATTAAAAAAAAGTTGTCATTATTATTAGCATAGGGTATTAAATGAGCTGATTAAAAGAAAGTAGTTTTATCTTATTAGGTCAGCAAATACAGCAATAAATGACATATTTGCTTTAGGTGAGTGTCAACCAAGAAAAACACAATTCATCAAATTGTGGTAAGATAAGGTATGTGCCACAGGTGTGAGATGTCTGGACAAACAATAAATTGAACTCAGCTGGATGCTTATGTATTTCCTATGTTATGAAACACATAAAAGTAGAAAACAAATATTACAACAGCTATAAAAACTTGCTTTGTAATTCTTTGATTTCCAAGTCCAGTGTATCACTTTCATCGCAGGTATCCTCTGATGTGTTGATGACAATTTCATCACCTGCATTTTCCCATTTTAATACACAAATAATTTTTATATTAATTTTGACGTCACTGTTACTAAATTCCTCCAAACACACATCATTCTATGGATTTGCTGAGTGGGAACATTAGCTGGTTATTATGCTTTTCTAATTCACAGCATTCTACAACATTCACTATTAAATTGCTACCAGTTACATATATGTGCTACATATAGCATATATATGTATGCTACCAGTCGGATAACTGCTGACGATGGGGACAAAACGTTCTCCGAAACATGTCCAAGTAAGGATAATTTAAGTGATGTTTGTGTTTGAATTACCGACTCATTACTTTCAAATGTTAAATACATCACCATTACTAACCTTTTGCTTCAATTAATATTCACTATTATTTTGTGGCCATCAATATGTTTGGTTGTACGTGCAGGTTGGAGTTTGTTGCTCCGGAGGTATATATGATGAATTGGTGTGGCCTCAGCCATAATTGTAACATCATTTTTCTCATCAGACATTTTTCAGTTTGACTCTACACTTTCATAGTGTGTCCTATGCATGGTTAGTGTGAAAGAACAATTAATTTACATGATTGTAAACTGATTAGCTAATTAAACTTGAAATTGCTCAAAATGAAATATGGCACATAGAGAAAGAAAGAGGCTGCAAGAGTTTAGAATATTAGCCACCAGATGTCAGAGTGTATAGTGTATTTCAAGTTTCAAAGTTGTCACCTGTGTTTATGGAATTACGCAAAACCTACTGAATGAGGATTTGGGAGCCGAGCGCTGGAGAAAAT
Organism: Mantis religiosa; assembly: GCA_030765055.1. Taxonomy (NCBI): domain Eukaryota; kingdom Metazoa; phylum Arthropoda; class Insecta; order Mantodea; family Mantidae; genus Mantis; species Mantis religiosa. Next base: position 55,645,433 of record CM060957.1, read on the forward strand.
GTGTGCGCATAGTACATCCATTCTTGCATGGAGATAGTTAACTATAGACACGTTCATGCTTGACAGAACAAGATAGACATCGAATGTGAGGAGTGGAGTAAACATTCCTATGCACTGAAATAGGCATAGGATAAAGCATCTACCCACGAGATATTAGAAGTCAGCTGTGGAAGTAAAGGGGCTGCAGTAGTGCACCCAGATGGTTATTTGTTGTTTTGCTTTAGGAGAAGCAGAGTAGATACTAATGGAAAAGTCTATTGAGAGGGACAGCTTTGTGCAGTGAAAGCAAGTATATATTATTCTATGTATAATAATTATTACATAAATTTATTATACACAGTAAAAGATGCAAATTGCAGTTTAATGTGGTGGAAGTAGCAATATTTGTTTCAAAACTTCTGTCCATCCTATCTTCTTCACTAATACTATGTCACTTATATACTAACCAAAACTTAGCAAAGTACTTTGTTTTTCATAACACTGAAACCGAAACACTATCTTAACCTATGATTTCATGAAGAGATGTCTTCTATGTGTATCTGTAAAATAAAAAAAAATTGTGTAACACTCTTTCTAGATACAGATGAAGATGAAATAATGAAATAAAATAGCTTATTAATTAATTTTTTACATACCTCAAAAAACTTTTTAGCTTTAAAATGTGTTTCCCAGGTAAGTCCAACATCTGAAGATTTTATTGTAGTTGCATATTCTTGCATTAAAGCAGAAATAATATTACATCCAAGCACTTGCTGCAAATTTTTATGAAAAAGAAAATATTAGCATTATATTTATGCTGTAGCATTAAAAATAAAATATTGAGAAAACATTGCATTTCAAAAACAGTTCCATCAAACGCAAAATTCATTTCTTTAAACTATGACTAGAAATTAGGAAAACTGAGTTACTTATGCAGTGAATGAGCATTCATTGTCTTTGACTTACAGAAAATAACAGGAAACTGACAGGACTTACAGGAAACATGGGGTAAAAATCATTTAAATTTATCTTGAAAATTATCACTTTCTACATTACAAATATATCAGTTGTAAAATATCAATTTAGTGGGGGACCATATCTGATGAATGAGCCAAAAAATTGAAATATTGAATATCACTTTTTACACATATCTTGAGCATTATTTCAGGTACTGCTTTACTCATCCTTTTCTGATGGAAAAGTTTGTTGTTTGTTCTCTAAAGTGGTGACAAGTTTGTAATATCTGCTTTGTCAACAGATGATGCACAATTTTAATTTTAATAATTGTCTATTTCTACAACTTGAATGCCTGTCTGATTCAGCCATCTTTTTACATTTTTAGTTCTCTATTGGGATACTGGAAAACAAAGCTACTGCATCAAACGAGATTAAGTTGTACCAATCATTTCCTAACAATGCAACTGAGGAAACTTAAATCAAAGCAGCTCCTACAGCAATATGTGAATAGTGAACATCAGAGAGTCCTCTTTTTCAGTTTGAAAGTCACTGAAGAGAGCTTCAACCAACACAATAATAGAGTATATGTGGCAAATTCCTGAGAAGTTCACAAGAGCATTCTTAAGGCCCAGAGAGGTTACCACCTCTCCTCAAAATGGTTGGTTAGGAAGAGCTATGAGGACTCCATCAAACTTCATTTTTGTGAAAGAGTGTAAAAATAAGTGCCAAAATGAGTGTGAAAATGGTTTGAACCTCTTGTAAAGGACCTGCGGAACACAATGTTCAATAATGAGTACTGGATCTTTTACCAAGGTTCTGTATTAACAAGGATGACATAACATGGTTGCAGGCCAATGTACTAAACTTCAACCAGTTGCTCTCAACCATTGAGCAGTCACGCCAACATGCCATGGTAGCTCAATAGTTAAGAGCAATTGGACGAAGATCAAGAGATCCATGGTTCAAATCCTGTCCATGGATTTGAATTTTTCAGTCTGACTTTACCCATCAAAAACCTTGTCCTACACACGGCTAATGTGGAAGAACAATTAAATTTCATCAATTAACCTGATTAAATAAAGTCTACATTTTAAGACAGTAGGATATCTTAGGAAGGGAAAATGCACAAGAGATTTAAATGGACTGATAAAACATGGTGAATTTTGAGAGAACATAAGCTTTCATGGCCGGAGTCAATATTACAAAAAATTATTTCCGGGCTGTACTGAGAATATAGTTCTTGCACCTCAAAATAGATTCAATATCAAGAATTTGTTAAAAGGTCCCACAAAAAATTCAATCACTTCAAAAGAAAAATCAGGATTCTACGATACCAAATGTAAAACTTGCCCTAAAATATATTATAGGAAAAACAAAAAGAAATATTTACATCAGAACTAAAGAACTAATACACAACATTAAAAACAGTGAAATAGAAAAATCATCATTTTTTAAACACAAGACACGACATTAACTTGGAGGTAGCTTTAATAAAACAGGTTAGTCATCCTAAAGATCCTTTCGTACGGGAAAAGATCTTCATTTATAAAAATCATCATAGAAACATGAATTTTATACTCCACCAGCAGACATCTTTGACAAATACATTATGCCATCTACCTATGACACGGAGAACAAAGTAACTACTACCATTTGCACCAGTCAAGATTCAGCTGATGATGGGAGCAACAGCTCTTGAAACATCTCCTGTGAAAAACAATGTGAGCAAAGTAAGGCGTCAATATTTTTTCAATTCACTTTTATTTTAACTTGTGCTTCACTGTCTCTATGCTTCTTTACCTTCCTGTTCTTGCCTGAAAGATATCCTAAGAAGATATTCTTAGATTGGCATAGCATCCATAAAATAATAGGTACAATAAACTGAGAACTGAGTCATGTCATGTCTAAGTCTATTATTATTTATTAGTGCTAACCTATATACAGGTGAATATGACCAGTGTATAGCCATCTCAACTAGTCACTCATAATTTTAAGATATAGTGCATGAAGTAAACAAGTAGACAATTAAACTGTTCTTACCGTTGAAGGATCACCGCTTGAAATTAATCGCTCTACATCAGTTAATATTTGGCCACGACGTACACCCAAGTCTTCAACACTTCCACGCTTCACCATTATGGCTATCACCTGAAGCACAAAATCTGTATTTGAATAAGGTGCAAGAAAAGTTCTTCAGGATATTGAAATGCAACATAACTAATTGGTTTCTTTAACTATCCACTGGCACAACTGATCTATAAAACATTTCCCTTTACTCCCCAACATTATTAGGCAAGAGCACTTCTCACATTTTATAACGTTCTTTCAACTGGTATATCTCTTCAAACTTTTTGTTCTAAGAGACTAATTTTGCACATTTGTTATGCAAAATGCTTATGAGCATCCTGAAGATTAAAAAAAGTTACTTTTCAGTTACCTTCTGTTTATTGTAGAAGGAAATTACTTATGTAAATAAGTCATTGGTCAAGAAACATTCCTATAAATATTTCTATTACTCTGCAATGCTTTTAGTGTAAAGTTACTTAAACATGAGTGCAAAAAGAAAAGAACAAAGCCAAAGTATAAAAAATTAAACATATGATCACTACAGATAGTCAACATGAAAAATCCAATGTCATGGCTGGGATTTGAACCACGGATCTCCTGGTTTCCGTCCAGTCACTCTAACCCATTGAGCTACCATGGCCAACGTGTCATACTGACATCAAATTCTCCATTTGACTCATATATTACCCCAGTAGACCACAAGGCATTCGAGATACACCGTTTGTGGCAACTTACTATCGTAAGTACTTGAGTCCCAGGCTTCATCATTTAACTCTTATTATTTTAGTTACTTAATAGAAATTAATAATTTCTTCACACTAGCCATGATCTTTACTAGATAACTGGAGAACCTGATGTCAGGACAGCACGTTGGCCATGGTAGCTCAATGGGTTAGAGCGACTGGACGGCAACAAAACCAGAAGATCCATGGTTCAAATCCCGGCCATGGCATTGGATTTTTCATGTTGACTCTATCTATGAAAGATCTTAGCCCATACACGTCTAGTGTGAAGAAATGATTAATTTCCATCAATTAACTAAAATATGATCAGTATGTTCAATGGAAATCAAATATACAACTAAAGCACTTTAAAAAGGATTAAACAAGAAAGGAATTACATTACACACAGTGAACAGAATTTAAAGTAAATATTGAGATCAAAGTTCTCAAGAAAATTACTCAATGTTTAACACTATATGCCAATTTGACCTATAAGAGCTCGCAATTTTTTTTCTGGAAATAAATCAACTGAGGTAACAGCACATAGTGACAGTTTTGATATTACAGTGTGGGCTTACCAGAGGAACTTCTGCTTTTGTTTCACTGCTAGAGTTTAAAACCCTTCTTGGACAACATATCCACTTATTATGCAGAAAATGAAGCTAGCTACAGTGAAGCAATAAATATTACACAAATAAAAATATTTGCCACTTACGCTTCACTTATCTTAACAAAGTGAACACCTTATCAATTCAAACTGAACAATTTGTTAAGATAAGTGAAGCCTAAGTGGCAAATATTTTTATTTGTGTACTAAACATATCCACTTGCTCATTCCAGAAATTCTACAGTGGGATGGAATCCACTGAAAAGCTGTACATTTACGAGAGTCGGCTGATAAGTCCCGGGCCTCACATAGAGATGGCACCACTGGACCAGTTTGACAGATAGCATCATATAGTTTAACTCTAGATTAGCTTGTATCCATAGTTATAGATCAATAGCTTTAGCTTGTATAGTTTTTGAATAACAGCATTTTAAACAAGACAAGTGTAGAGGTTTCATGAAAATGGAGGATTTGGAAAAACGGGCAGTGATTAAATATATATGTTTGGAGGAATTTAGTGACAGTGATGTCAAAATTAATTTCAGAAACTATTTGTAGTTGGTTTATTAATACTCGTCACTTACTTATTTATATTTATGAGAGACTAGTTTCAAAGACATTCGCCTCCATTTTCAATCTCTTTCCAACTGGCATCTGTTGTTGTCTGCTCTCTCTGATGGTGGAACTATTGGTGGAGTATTAATAAACCAACTACAAATAGTTTCTGAAAGTGATTAAATACTTTAATTTGAAAGGCTTATCACCTAAAGAAATCAAGGATAAAATGAACAGTATATTGAAGAACTCTAGCCCTCCATATACAATGATTAAAAGGTGGGTTGTACCATTTAAAATGGGATGTATGAGCACTAGTGATGATCCTCACTCTGAATGCCCTCTGGAAGTCACAACTCCAGAGATTACTGAAAAAATTCATAATTTAGTACTGGAAGACCACAGATTAAAATTGTTTGAGATAGCAGAGGCTATAAACATATCAAAAGAACATACAGGCAATATTGTAAATAATATGACTTTGTGGTTATGTAGAATTAAAAGTCCAAATTGCAGAAATTCAAAATTATTTTTTATTTCCGTAGAAATACACTCTGGTCAATCCTTACAGTAGCAGAATTACGTCACATGCACAATCACAATCCACCAAGGTTGTGGACCACAACAAAGAGCTCACTTTCAAAACACACCAGTTTCAATTACAACTCTCATTATGCTTCTGTTTACGACTACTACACTGGCGTGTTATGATCCCTTATATACCTCCATTGATAATTCTAGACTGTTCTGTAACAAACAAGAAATAGAATCGAGATTCAACTGTATTGGAACACCACAGTGAAGCGAAAAATTATTAAATTTTAGATGAGTCGCATTTTTTACACATCTGCTTCACTTTCGTACCTATTTTGAGGACATGTTTCGCAAATCTTCGTTTGCATCTACGGCTCTTGTGCGACTGACGCTAGATCCAGCGGTGTGGGTAATTCTGGGGTTGTTGCTGCCATCTGTTGATTTAGTGATGAACTGAAATGTGGGATTCTCTTCTAGCGGGATTTCAAAGTTCATTAGTTGGTTTTTATGTTTTTCTATGTATATCCTCTCCCATATGACGAGTTCACTATGTTTTTGTACGTATTTTAGTAATTCTGTGCTATCTTCAATTTCATGATTTTCAGACCAGAAATGAGCTGCTATTGCGGACTTATCAATATTTTTGTATCTTAAGTGCCTGAAGTGTTCTTTCTTTCTAGTGCCTATGTTCCTTTTTGTCCTTCCTATGTAAATTTTTTCACAGTCTTTACACTTAATTTTGTATATGCCTGACTTTTCCTCTGGTTTTATCTTATCAGTATTATTACTGTGAAGTAGGTTTTTAATGTTGTAATTGTTTTTTGGTGCCAATGTTATATTGTATTTCTTGAATATTTTTTGGAACTTTTTTGTGGCCCAGGGGTGGTAAGTAAATTTAGCAAATCTAGCTTCTTGTTTTATTGGTGTGAGAGCTGTGATCTGTTTTAATTTCTTTTGAAGTTTGAATAATTTTAGTTTTTTATCTACAAGGTTTTTTCCATATCCATTTTTAATTGCAGTTTTTAAGATTTGATGGTATCAAAACGAATACCATCAAATCTTAAAAACTGCAATTAAAAATGGATATGGAAAAAACCTTGTAGATAAAAAACTAAAATTATTCAAACTTCAAAAGAAATTAAAACAGATCACAGCTCTCACACCAATAAAACAAGAAGCTAGATTTGCTAAATTTACTTACCACCCCTGGGCCACAAAAAAGTTCCAAAAAATATTCAAGAAATACAATATAACATTGGCACCAAAAAACAATTACAACATTAAAAACCTACTTCACAGTAATAATACTGATAAGATAAAACCAGAGGAAAAGTCAGGCATATACAAAATTAAGTGTAAAGACTGTGAAAAAATTTACATAGGAAGGACAAAAAGGAACATAGGCACTAGAAAGAAAGAACACTTCAGGCACTTAAGATACAAAAATATTGATAAGTCCGCAATAGCAGCTCATTTCTGGTCTGAAAATCATGAAATTGAAGATAGCACAGAATTACTAAAATACGTACAAAAACATAGTGAACTCGTCATATGGGAGAGGATATACATAGAAAAACATAAAAACCAACTAATGAACTTTGAAATCCCGCTAGAAGAGAATCCCACATTTCAGTTCATCACTAAATCAACAGATAGCAGCAACAACCCCAGAATTACCCACACCGCTGGATCTAGCGTCAGTCGCACAAGAGCCGTAGATGCAAACGAAGATTTGCGAAACATGTCCTCAAAATAGGTAAAAAATGCGACTCATCTAAAATTTAATAAGAAATAGAATGTTCTGTAAGACGGCACTAGACGAAACACGAACATTCCAGACGTCTAACTTTATCAGTGTCAGCAAGCCCTTTTTTTTCTCTGCGCTATCTTTATCTGCAGGCTCTTTATCACTGCCCTGCACTATCTGTTTGTGCGCGTCACTGCACTATCGTAAATAATGGGCTAGTGACAATAATGTTTTCGACTTTCACAAGGTCTGCAAGATGGGTTAAGCATTTGTTGACAACTGATCAAAAATTGCAAAGAAAAACTGTTTCTGTTAAGAATTTGGAGCTCTAACATAAAAATTCCAATGAATTTCTGAGACCGCTTATTACCATAGATGAAACTTGGATACATAACTACACTCCAGAAAGAAATCAGTCAAAACAGTGGACTGCACCAGGTGAACCAACTCCAAAAAAGGCAAAGTCAATTTTCAGCTAACAAAGTTATAGCAAGTGTTTTCTGTGATGGACAGGGAATTATTTATTGATTACTTGAAAAAGGGTACAAATATCACTGGTGACTACTATGCAAGCTTATTGCAACGTTTGAGTGATGAGGTGAAAAGAAAAAAAAATCTCATTTGACAAAGAAAAAATCTTGTTTTCTTCACTACAATGCTCCGGCACATCGTTCAGTCACTGTAATGGGAAAAATGCAAATTAAAGTTTGAATAGCTTGAATGTCCATCTTATTTGCCAGATCTAGCACCCAGTGACTATCACCTGTTCCCAAACCTCAAAAAATTTATTGTAGAATGAAGATTTCACAGCAATGAAGTCATTGATGCAGTAAACAGCTATTTTGAGGACAATGATAAATCACACCACAGAGATGGTTTAATTAAATTAGAACACTGATATGACAAATTACACTGGTTGACAAAATTTAACTTTTTTTCTTTCACTAGAATTAAAATAACAGATTCTAAAAGTATTTTTCGTGCTGAATTCAAATATAATTACAGTTTTTCCCCATCGGGCAAGAGTTTTGTGTGATATTCATTTGAATTTTTTATAATATTCAAAAAAATCCATAACTAGCTATTTAACTCAAAATTATAACTACTGATTCTGACTTACCTAGAAAGTGGTAGATAGAGATTTTCGGGTATATTTTGCATCTGGAACGTCTCTCATTTTAGTCCAACAGTAGTCAGCCAGCATATTGGAACTCCACTTGCCTTGGTACCTCTTCTCTATTGTAGAAATTTGCTGATGAAAACGCTCACCGTGTTCATCGCTGACAGCTCCAAGGTTTTCGGGGAAGAAGTCCAAGTGAGAGTCCAAAAAGTGAATTTTTAAAGACATGTTGCATCCCATAGCTTTATAAGAATGCTGAAGATCAGCCACTATGTCACGATAGTTTTCTGCTTTATGGTTTCCAAGAAAATTGCAACACAAACTTTTGAAAGACTGCCAGGCTGCTTTCTCCAGTGGATTTAACAGTCCCTCGAAATGTTCATCAGCCATTAATGATCGGATTTGTGGTCCTATAAAAACTCCGTCTTTCAATTTAGCATCACTGACTTTGGGGAATTTCGATTTCAAGTACAAGAACCCATCAGAAAGTTTATCCAAAGCTTTGACAAAATTTTTCATAACTCCTAACTTAATATGCAATGGAGGTAAAAATATTTTTTCAGGCTTCACTAAAGGGACACATGTCACATTTTTCTGGCCAGGGATAAGAGATTCACGTTTTGGCCATGACTTTCTAACGTTGTGAGACTTCTTATCTCTGCTGTCCCACTCGCACAAAAAACAGCAAAATTTGGTGAACCCAAGTTGCAAACCAAGCAATAAAGCAATGACCTTTAAATCACCACAGATATTCCATTCATATTTTCTCTAAAACTAGTTTCATATTTTCATATGTCTCTTTCATATCAGCGGCATGTGCTACCGATATTGATGGCAGTTTATTGCCAATATGTAGCAGCACAGCCTTCAAACTTACTTTGGAGGAGTCTATGAACAATCGCCACTCATCTGGCTGGTGTTGAAGCCCAAGAGTTTCCATAACTGAACAAATATTATTACAAAACACAATACCACTTTCTTCAGAGAAGTATACTTTGAAAACACTATGGCAGCTACGATATCTACTAATTCTTACATCTTTTTGGAGTAGATTCCACCCTTTGAGTCTGGAAGCTAAAACTTCCACTTGCTGTTTAGACAGATTTAAATTGCGAATCATTTCACTAAGGTCTTGCTGATTGGGAAAGTATGGTTCTGATGAACAGCTACTACCTTCATATGTAAGATGATTTTTATTTTCATCTGAATCATTTGGAGTTTGTCAGGTCAGAACCAGAGTTATCACTTAAGGTCGTATTTGCATATACTGGTACGAGGAACTCTTCACTGTGTAAGACAGGTCTCATTGCAGATTGAAAATTCGGATACTTAACTGTATATTTTGTTTTAGATGTGATTCCTTTAATATTTGTCAAACAAAAATAAGTCAGTTAAATGATCCTTCGGTTCCCTCCAAATCATGGGAATTGCAAATGGCATATGATGTATACCATTTTTCCACCCAGTCAGCAGTCTGACACACGAAACACAGCATGTATTTGGGGCCCAGCTCTTAACAAAATCACCAACTTGACAGCCAAAGTAAAGTTTATAACACATCTTTACAAGTGGGGTCAAATTTCGCCTCTGAGACTTGAAGGTCAGCTCACCACAAATATAGCAGAAATTATCTGCATGATTTACACAATTTCTTGGCATGATGAAAAAATAAAGCACAGAAATACATCATGCACAACATACACTATACACTTCTAAACAGAAAGGAAGGAAATATTTCACTGCTCAACAATCTCACAGTCAGCTCAATACTGACACATCAGAATGCCAAACAGGTCTGAACATGTCTAAACAACAACAATGAACCTGCACAGTCATGTTTTATTGCGCTTCAGCATGACATTGGAAATAATTTCAATAATACAGCTTGAGTAAAATAGCTACATATGAGGTAACGGTTCCTATGACAGGTCAAAGAAAACGCTAAAATCATATTTTGAAAAGTAGCTTTTACAGAAAAACTATGCCTAATGGGAAAATTCTGACTACATATCTGAATTCAGGATGTAAAATGCCACTAGATCCACTATTCAGATCTCTTGTGAAAAAAACCTTGTCGACCAGTGTTATTAGCCTTTCTGGAGATTATGTTGAGAAATGTTATAAATGTTTTTTTATATTTTATTGTGAGGCCTGGTACTTATCAGCCAACCCTTGTATTTAACTTTTTGAAGTGTTTAATCATATTATGCATTTCATTCATTTGTTCCATTTTATGTCAGTTGAAATAATAGCCTGAATAACTGCTTTGAAATCTGGTAAGAAAACTGTTAGAAACTTTATTTGTCCAGAAAATTTTTTTTAAGAAGTATAAATTACATCAATTTCTCCACTAAAGCTTGTGAAATAATTTGTAACATGCTTATACAAACAAAATAATTTACAGGTAACTCTTGCTCCAACTTTTTAGTTGTAGTAAGAGCCATCTGTATATATGAGTGCATTTATCATCTGGATATCTTACATTTATGGTTTCAAGGGCACTAGTTTCTATAGATGAATTTTCTTTCTTTTCAAAATCTGCAATTAAATTAAGCTTTCATTCTGTTCAATGATGTTCAGTGGATTGCTTAAGAGGCATGAGAGGTCCTATTTCAGATGGGCAATCTAGTTGATTTCTCAGTTGTCAAACTTTCTATATAAAGATTGAGTTTTCAAATTGAAGATGGATATGTGGTGTTATATGTCTTTTTTTTTTCTTTTTTTTTTTTTTTTTTTTTTTTTTGTAATTTTATGACCTCCAATGTTAAGTCATATCGGACGGTGAATGAAATCAGTGAAAATGATGCTCAAATGTGTCCAGGGTCCATGGAACTTAGAGCTACCCGACATTCGTCTTTAAGGATAAGGGAAAACCCGGAGAAAACCTTATCCAGGTAACTCACCCTGCCCGAGATTCAAACTCGGGATCTCTTAACGTGAGGCAGACACGCTACCATCTACGCTACCGAGGCAGGTGTTTTATGTGTGACTGGAGGAATTTAGTAAGTGACAAAATTAATTTGCAGTTGGCTTTTTGACACTATAGGTTTAAATTTTTATATTAAGTCCCTCAATAACATAAAAATGTAAGTGACGAAGTTTCAAAAAACTAACTACAAATAGTTTTTTTCAATTAATGTTGTGTTTTACCCATTAGTAGTCAAGAACCGCTGTGTTGTGTTTTACCCTGCAGTCAAGAACTTGCAAGAATTTTTTCCAGTTCCATTTTCCCAGTTGCAACTATAAAAAGCTCTGGAAGTATCTAATATACTAGATATGTTAAAATGCTGCCAAGTCTTCTTTCAAATTCCTGCAATAGTACATGTATTTTAACTTTGTCATTCTTCTTCTACTTATTGCTTTTAGTTATTGTGAATCAGCCTTAAAAGACAAATTAAATGACATATGAATGGTGCCAGCATTGCTATTTCTGCAAAGTGTTCTGTGGTATGGATGTACCAACTAGCTTTAAAATTCACTTAGCTCAGCAATATATATATGTCCTTGAGCTAAAGCCAAGATAATTACATTAACTGATCCATAATTTATTGTCCTATACCTACCTCATAATCCAATTGGCCAAAATAGTGCAACTATTCATCATGGCTTTTGAATCTTTATATTTTATTCCATCTAGAAGGCCTGCACTAGTTGATCCCGATCACAAAACAAAAAGTACTGACGAACATCAATTTAGAAATGTTCTGTTGGTGCTCTGAAGAGTTTTAATTTAGCTATCCCTGGGTTTTAAATTTTGATCTTAACTATTAAACCAAAGGTAATGATTATGAGAACAGTAATCACACTTGCCTGCAGTATTCTCTCACGCACAAATGGCTGCAATCTCTTCTGTATTATGTATTGCAACAAATATTGCTGTAGAGAAATAATATCCTCTTCTTGCAAAAAAGACCATTCCCTGATAAGCGCATCTTTAAGAAGCCCTGCTGATTCAAATAATACATAGTCAACTGTACTGGTTTCTGAAAACAAACAAAAAGGAGCTAATTAACAGGTCTATCCATGATTATAATTGTAACATCTTCAATCTAAGCTTGCATGAAAATCTGCTTTAACACATATTTGAATTATGTAACTATAAACTCTGCAAGAACAGATTTGAAATTTATCTGTTACAAACCTCATAGAATTAGTATGCATGGTTACAGGAATATTGTGAAAATGAAGCATATTTCACAGTCATATTTCTGTGAATACATTTAGTTTTCAGACAATTTTTTGTGCAGACTAATAATTAAAGATTTTAGAGCTGTAACAAATTTTTTTTTTTGTTTAGCATCCTTAAACTGGTTAGGTACATCACACAATAAAATGGGTGAAATACTGCTCAAACAAATCAGACATCCATAGGGCTTAAATCCAAAATTATCTTTTCAGAATAAGGGAAAACCTCAGAAAGAGGCCTTATCTGGGTAATTTGTCCTAAATGAGGACCAACTTGGGACCTCCATATGTGTTCTGCACTCTTATCTACTGGACAATATTATATACTTATTAACCAAAGAACCACAACGAATAACATACATTAAAAATTATAAATAAATTTCTCAAAATTATGCTACTTGTTTAGTGAACTTCATAATTATAATTATTACTTTATCAAACAGATCTAAGAAGAATATTTGGTAAACTACTGTCATTTATAAGGGCAATCATAACTGGTTGTTCTAACACACACATACCATGTGTAGACAAACTCCAAAATGTAGAATTACTTTCTTGTTTATATTCAGACATGATATAATCATATTGAAAACAGAGTACAATGCTAATTTCAGAAACTATTTGTAGTTGGTTGATTAATACTCGTCACTTATTTATTTATATTTATGAGAGACTAGTTTCAAAGACATTCGCCTCCATTTTCAATCTCTTTCCAACTGGCATCTGTTGTTGTTGGAAAGAGATTGAAAATGGAGGCGAATGTCTTTGAAACTAGTCTCTCATAAATATAAATAAGTAAGTGACGAGTATTAATAAACCAACTACAAATAGTTTCTGAAATTAATTTTGCGTCACTGTCACTAAATTCCTCCAAACATATATAGAGTACAATGCTTTTATGTAAGTTTATTTCATAAACATTAAAACCCAAGCTATAGATCCTATACGTTTAAATATGTATATTATAAGAAATATATCTTTACAGACTACACAAATAAAAATATTTAGAGAATATTCTCCACTTATCTTAAGAAGCCGATGACAATACTTAATAATAGAATACAAACATAAATAATAAATACAAACATAATAGAAGTATTGTCATCGGCTTCTTAAGATAAGTGGAGAATACTTAATAATAGAATACAAACATAAATAATAAATACAAACATAATAGAAGTATTGTCATCATAAGTGGAGAATATTTACTAAATATTTTTATTTGTGTAGTGTTTGTTACTCCACTGTAAATAGCTTCATTTTCTGTGTAATATCTTCACAGATTTTGTCAGTAACTTATATTTTGTGGATTGATGCTAACAAACCTTAAATGCATATTACTGTTCATACAAGAAAGATTAATGCAAGTCAGTTACAATTTCAACAGCTCTACCTTCATATTGCTGTAACACATACTGCAGCAACAAGCAGAATTACAGCATATTCAGTTCATTCACATATCATCCAAAAACATTTAATAAATTTAAAAAGATATTCAAGGAACAAAATATCATCTTGGCACCTACTAATAGATACTCAATTTTAAAATTACTAAATTCAAAAACAAAAGATGAAATTCCTTCAGGTAACAAATCTGGAATATACCAAATAAATTGTAAGAATTGTGAAAAATGCTACATAGGTCAAACAAAGAGAAATTTAAAAACCAGCGTCAAAGAACACTTTAGAAACATCAGATTGAAACAAGAAGACAAGTCAGCAGTAGCATTTCATTTTTGGAATGAAAACCATGACATTGATCCAAATCCAAAATTATTAAAAGGAGTGATAAACCAAAATAGATTGACAACATGGGAGAACATATTCATCTGGAAAAATAAGGATCGCGTAATGAACTTTGAAATCCCGCCAGTAGATAATTTGACAAAAAAGTTCATAGTTCCACCACCAGAGAGAGCAGATAACAACAGATGCCAGTTGGGAAGAGATTGAAAATGGAGGCCAGGGCCTTTGAAACTAGTCTCTCATAAATATATGAAAAAGTAAGTGACGAGTGTCAATAAACCAACCACAAATAATTTTTATAAGAATTACATTCGCTATTAAATCAATGAGGGAGTCTGTAAACACAAATGTGTTGAGAATTATTTATTTTGCTTATTTTCATTCTGTAATGTCTTATGGTATACTTAGCTGGGGAAATGCTAAAGATGTATCAAAAATATTTAGACTGCAGAAAAGGGCTATTCGTTATATAGTAAATATTCCTTTTACCACCAGCTGTAAACCATATTTTAAACTACTAAAAATACTTCCATTACCCTGTGTGTATATATATGAAGCTCTAGTTAGGACAAGAATTGTACTTGCTCAATTTGAAACAAATTCGCAGATACATACACATAATACAAGAAGTAGATCAGATCTACGCATTATAAGCCACAATACAACTTTATTCACACATAGCTTTGAACATAAAGCAGTATTATTATATAACAAACTACCCGACTGCATTAAAAGTATAACATCGGAAAAAAGGTTTAAACTGTCTGTAAAATCATTTTTAAGAGAAGGTTGCTATTATTCAGTGGAAGAATACTTAAAACATGATCAACATATCAATGCTTCCTAAAATGATGTTTGTGAATAAATACCTGTGCAACTTCGGAGGTGATACTTGTAATATTCAGAAAAGCTGTAAAAAATATCCTACTAAAAATAATGTCACAGACAACAGATGAGTTTCTAAGAAGTAAAATTAAATAATAAAGTAAATATTGATTTTTTTTGGTAAAAATTATGTCTCTTACAGCCTACTTCTTAAAAATGTAATACATTAAACTATTATGTGACCTAAGTTGCCTTATTCTTAATTACTATTTGTATTATTATTCTGTTAATTACTACTGCATTACTTTAATCACTATTGTATTATTTAACTACTATTGTATTATTTAATTACTATTGTATTATTTAATTACTATTGTATTATTCATAACTGTATTACTCATAAGAAATGTATTATTCTTATGGGTACAAATTTGACGAAGCCATGAATATTGTATATTCCTAAGGTGAATAAAACTATCTATCCAACAAAACAAGAAAATAGTCATTCAAATAGTATCTTACCCAATATGTGTTTACACAAAGCATATGGTGATTTAGTTTTTCGAAAGTTCAAGAACATCACCTCAGCAGAGTGCCGTTGTTCGCTGGTAACTACTGATGGTGGAGCCTGAAACATGCACATGCATATTTCTCTTACACTCATTAAGCTCACAAATTGTTTTCTTTACATTGCTAAAACATAATTATATAAATAATTGATGTGAATTATTCATATCATCTAAAAATGAATTATTGTGCTAACTCTACTTTTGCATTAACCACATCTTATAATATCTCAACTTAGTTTTCAATCAAGCACAGACTGTTTTCACAGGCATGTTGAGGTATCCTATATGTGGCTGCAGTTCACATCCTGCGACAATAGCATACTACAAGACAATCAGCACCTCTCCAGGGCAAATGCCTTACTGTTAGCTTAACTTATGATAGTGGAATCCCTACTTATTTCAAATATCTCTGTCAAAGGTTTCCACAAACCAGTATGTCAGGAAGTATATATTTTGATCCAAACTGGGAAAATGAGCTTTTGTGTCAAAACTTCGGCACCTGTGTACTTTGTCTCATTTGCAAACTATTGCTACAAAGTAAGACTTTCTTAATGTTGGCTACAAAGTACAGGATAATTATGAGACCAATGTTGACTGCTACCGACATCAGTACAGTAAGTACATTTGGACTTAGCTTTTATTTGCTTTATATCATATTAATTTATATATTTTTGAAGGTTTAAAGTATTTCTTTTATGTTTGGATAATTTTTTAGACTTTGTATAGGATACAATATCGCAAGTGAGTTTGGAACTTAGAAAAAGATTGTTGCAAGATGTAATGGATAAAAGAACAAATGTACAACCATTAAATTTAGCAACCCAGCTTTTAATCATTGAAAACCAATGTATAGATCCTTTTACATAGAAACAAATTCCTTTTATACTTCTGTTGAGATGAAATCTTTTAAAATAAACTCTTTAACAGATTTTACTTCAACTTGGTAGAAAATTCTACCATTTGGTAGAAAATGTTAACACTAGTTTGTTATGATGATCATCATAAACAAGTAAAAATGTTTATATATCTGAAACTTTGCAGCACTATCTACTTAACTATCATATTAATTTAACCACCTTCACTACATCTCAGACTGATCAAGAAACTTTGGAACTCTGCTTGTACAGCAGCTTTGCCCCTGTCACATATTCGTAAATGATAATACATGCATGTTTGCGTTTATTGTTGAGTGTTCCATTGAGTGTTACAGACTGCAAAATATATTTAGTATCTTTAGCATTGCTAACTGTGGGATTCTACAAACAAAACAAATGTAAGGTTTAATTTTTTTATGCATATATTTTTTTATAGTGGATGCATTTGAAGACAATCAAAGATTATAAATGAAAAATCTTTGTACAGAAATACATAAAGCGTAATAAAAACAATGCTACCAACTATTATAATTTAATTTAATGCTGACCTCGAAACAAAGATTCTAACTGAAAGTTAGAGGAGGGCAACATATTTTTCAGGACACAACAAATGTTCTGCATCAAACTTTCAGCAGAAACTAACAGCAGAACAGAGATGTTGATTGGACTGTAAGAGCTTGAATACTACTTCATGTGTCTTTACAGTTGTAACTGAATATAGCTGGGACTATAAACAATCAATCTGCAGAATAGAATTGATTTGATCCAGAAATGACAGATAAAGAAAGGTTTAAACCCAAAAGACAACAATGTATTAAGTAGTCACAACCATATCAAATAAAGCAGAAAAGACCAATTCAGACAATTTATGTATCACCCACATCTCTTTCATCAATTTGAGAAAACTTTCAAGAACCACAACATCCTTGCTTACAACATTAAGAAGCTCATTAAATCATGAAAATCTGATCCCAACCCCCAAGAGAAAAAATAAGGAATCTACCTCACCGATGTAAAAATTAAGTGCAGGTTTAATAAGGAAAACTGAAAGGAACATGAGCATCTGCTCCAAGGATTGGTGTTGCATCAAATTTAAACATATTGAAAAATAAGCAGTTGCTTCACACTTCTAAACTTACAATCTTCCAACTTCAAGTTATTGAAGCCAAGAACACCAAAGAACTAGAAATATGGAAGATTTACTTAAAGAAATTTGAAAATCAGACCACCCACCACCAACGAAACTTCTATTTACAGAAGCAGTCAACTCTTCCTTCAGATTCATCAACAGACTTATCAGAGAACATCCCAAGCTATCAGCACAATAACTTGAGAGTAGACCCAGCAATTAACAGACAACTGAGGAAGTGAGCTCATGGTCACAATAAGTGTTGTGTATAACAAATAGGTGAGTGAAGATATTAAGAATGCCCACACTAATCCACCTTTCTAGTATACACTTTTTTATGAATTTGATTCCAAACATTTCAATATTATTGGTATTTATATTCTTGTTTCTATTTTAAAAGGTGTCTTTGTCATATTTGGAAGCCAAACCATTGCAACAGAAGTTGAAATCAATGAAATGATTAAGCATTTTCATTTCACATGCACAACATCTTGTCATGTAAACATAACACAGATTATTTTAAGGACTCTCAGTAACAAAACAATACACATACAGCTAAAGAGCTTCACTAACCATAGAATCCACTAACTTATGAGAGGTATCTTAAAAATTTCTCAAATTTCCTGCCATTCTATCCTCATATGATCAGTGAATATGTCATATAATAGATAGAGTAGGGGTTTAGAGCATTCTGCCCACCTTGGTAGCGTAGATGGTAGCATGTCTGCCTCACGTTCAAGAGGTCCCGAGTTCGAATCTCGGTCAGGGTGAGTTACCTGGATAAGGGTTTTTCTGGAGTTTTCCCTTATCCTGCAAGACGAATGTCGGATAACTGTAAGCTCCATGGACCCCGGACTCATTTGAGCATCATTTCACCAATTTCATTCACCGTCTAATATGACTTAACGTTGGAGGATGTAAATTACAGAAAAAAAAAAGAGCATCCTTTTTTTTTCCCCTTATTAACCAATAATTTTACTTTCATATGATTTAAAACACCTTAACTTACTTCACATAGTTTTTGCCATTACTGAGGCATCAGGAGACCATTTTGGCATCTCTGACACTGAAGCACCTGATGCATAACTAAATTCCTTTCACATAGATAACATCCAAGATTCTTGTTCTAGTGCCTAAGTAAATGATGTAAATGTTAAGATTAATGCCTGTGTTAATCTCTAGAACTATTCTGGTGGGAAAATTGGTTGTCTGAACCATGTTGACTACTGTTCATAAGAAGTTAAACATAATCTTTCGATCCATTAAATAATCTATACCAAAATATATGTCTCTTGAATTGAGCTGGTGCTTAAGAGCATTTTCTAGCTTCTTCAGAAGTTTACTTGAACTGGAGTTTGATATGTGCTTATTAAAAATACATTAATGGCTGTTAGTAAAAACTTAATGTATATACTTCTATATCTTTTATGCAGGATGAATAGATTAGTGCATTCACTGGGCACAACCTTAATTTATAACAAACTCTACTTATTTTCACACTTGTTCTGCAGAATTCTGTTCCTATATATTATCCACTCAATGACAAGTACTAGAGTTCCTGCTGTACACAATGCTACTCAGACATAGTATTGCAAAGCTTTCATTTAAAGAATGAGGGAAAACATCTAACATGTTGAAGTAGAAATCTGGCAAATGTGAGACTTGAAAATCCACTCATTCCACATTAAACATACTGCTAGGCATTAAGTGCTGAATAGTGATGTCTGAGTAAATATAGTCAATGCTATCTCAGAACTAGTTGGTACCTTAAGTACCTACTTTATTTGCGCTTATTTTCGTAGGTAATCTGAAATTTACAACTTTGACTGCAGATGTTAGTCAATATTTGGATCAATAATACAATAATAACAGTTTCGTGTCTTATACGATTCAGTTTAGTATTCGTTTACTTTAACCTAAAAACAAATATTCCGCAGTTGACTTACCAGCATTACTTGTGCTGCTGACTCCAGTTCCAGTAATATTTGCTCAGCCATTATGTTAATGCCTTAAAGACAACAACGTGATAAGTGTGCTTCTCATGAGGTGTTAAATATAACTTTCATTACTGTTTTTATTTCACATATCTCTCTCTGCCTTCTTGATCCATTGTAGAAGCCAAAACTGTTCTCATGCAACAATGATACGCGACATGCGGTTTGTTGTTTCCACTGGGAGCCACAGAACACTAAACTGTCAAGGAGAAACACTGTATTTTCGTCTTCAAGCTTGGCAGAATATACAATAATCCAGTATCCAGTGACATTGTTCCTTTGGTAGAGTTTTATACTCTCTGGGTAGAGTCGAGGCATTTTGGTTTCACGACCATTGTTTCTTTCGTGTGACGTGCGTGTGACACTTGTATTACTTATGCCAGCCTGGTGGGAAGGTCAACATTTTTTTCTATTTTTATTTATGGCCGGGGCGGATTCGAAATATTCAATATTGTGACTTTGTGGGTTCGTAAAATTAAAAGTCTAGTTTGCAGATATTCAAAATTCTCTTTATTTCCGTAGAAAGACGGTTTGTACAGGCTTTTGGAGCAGAATTATGTAACATACACAAACGCAGTCTTCACGGTCGTCTGCCACACGCCCACACCGCTGCACACTCAATTCACAAGCCCATAGACAACTGAATAGCTGTAACTAGCGGACAGTTAAACCACCTACTCACTCTTTCAGGGTAACAGAAACCCCGAAAAAAAACCTTAATCAGATAACTCACTCTGAGCAAAATTCGAACTCGCGACCTCTTGAATGTGAGGCAGATGCGCCACCACTATGCTACAGAGGCAGGAAGATACACAAATGACAGTACTTGGGATCCCATTTTGGAACCTAAGTTTGTTTGTTGTTTGCACATGAGGCCAACAGCAACACGTTTAAGTTCTGTTGTAGAGTGAAAATCGGAATGTTAATTTCGTCGATTGTCGTGGGCGATTTGGATACTAAATCATTTGCAATTGTAATACTAGAGTCAGTGTCTGCATAAATATTCATAGCTGAGTTGATCTGTTATTTTACTCAAGTAGGTATCTTAATGTATTTCAAGTGTTTAAAGTACTTTGTGTAAATTATATCTAAACTTTAGATTGTAAATACCTCACAGATGAATTGTAAATATTGTTAAATACTCTAACTATATTGACAATGCCTATAATTCTGTATGAATTCCTGTGGCTAATAAACATTGTATTGTACTACAAAAAGGAGTGGGCTGGTACGAAAAGGGAGAGTGCTAGGTTCATATATGTAAATTACAAACATTCGTGAACTGTGAAGGAACCTTAAGGAAAATCCTGTAACAGCGGGCACTGTGATATAAAAATGGGGCGTAATTGTAATAACCGGTCACCAAACAGGCTATATATAAGGTGTATGAGCAACCATGGCTGGGTAAGTTCCTGTAGCATTGAAAGAAGTATGACAACGTACACGGAATCATAATCACGTGAAATATCTACCAAATCGGCAACAGTCCACGGTTAAGGTAGCAATTGATATGCACGTGGTGAGTTAATTGTAAAAGGTTTGAGTAGTAAAAAATAACTAAAGCATATCTTTCCATGTAAAAGAAACATGGGATTTCAACTTTGTTCAAATGGTTTGATATGATATTTATAAGCAAAATCAGACGATGATATGAAGCCAGGATTCCGGTTTTACTGTGTGTCTGAGATGAAATGAAATAGAAACGGCGCCAGTTATCTGGAATGAGTCCTTGTGTATAAACGAAAAGTTACTTATAATGTGTTTTAGTTCAGAGGAAAATGTTTAACGTATCAGGTCATTGCTGATACGTTAAACATTCAGAGAAGTGGATTTGTGTTTGTGTATATTATTCCGTTGGAGTAAATAGAGATATCCCTCAAATAAAAATTCGTCCTATACAACAAAGTCGAACACGTAGCTCAAGCAACAATTGATGAGTATGTAGATTAATGGATGTAGGGGCGATCAGTATATGTCGTAAACTAAGACAATTTTTTACACGTATCACTACAATTCGGGCTGTCAACTGAGCGCAGAAATTAGCCCAGTCTCTATGTTTATGAGCCTGTAAGATGCGATAGGTGGATGTAAATTATAATTTTAAGGTGAAAATGGGTTCTGGTTGACTACCGACTATACCGACATAAGAATCATTGACGTTTGACCAACGCTCCCAAGCTCTCTGATAGCCGCATAAGTTTTAACGGTGAGATTTCCTTTCAAACTGAAAGGGTTATGAGACTATTGGTTTAACACAACTATTACAATAGAGTGCATTTGGTTAATGGAATGGGAAGTGAGAGGATATGTCACAAATATCAATAGTTCTGACGTAAGTCGTTGCATAAGGGCTTGCGAAACGTATATCTTAGCATTATCTGCGAATATTGGAAAGCACAGGTTTGGCTACTCTTGATAAAAATGAGCCAATGGTCACTACCCATTAAGTCAAGATTCATTTCCCAAGTGGTTTTGTGTGTAAGCAAAGAAGCGAGTGATAAATCCCAGGATGTTCATATATTAATGTTTAGGTGAATAGAATAGTGTTGTGATTAATTAAATGGTGAAGAAAGTAACAATAGTGGGAGGAACACATAAAATAAGGAAGAGGCCAAGATTAAGGTCTTCTTTATTAATTTTACGTCCTCCAACGTTTAGTCATATCGGATGATGAATGGAA
The DNA here is from genome assembly GCA_030765055.1 of Mantis religiosa. NCBI lineage: Eukaryota > Metazoa > Arthropoda > Insecta > Mantodea > Mantidae > Mantis > Mantis religiosa. The sequence continues at coordinate 55,667,724 of CM060957.1, forward strand.
TAGATGAAATGATGCCCAAGTGAGCCCAGGGTCCACGGAGCTTAGAGTTACCCGAAATTCGTCTTTCAGGATAAGGAAAACCCCGGAAAAACCTTATCCAGGTAACTCACCCTGAGCGAGATTCGAACTCGGGACCTTTTGAACGTGAGGCAGACACACTACCATTCACCCTGCCGAGGCGGGCAAGATTAAGGTCGGCACAAATAATTGTAGTACCGAGTACCAAATGAATATAGGTATTCTTAAAAGTATGAGGAATATAATGTTGAGTAGCATTATAAAGCGCCAATGGTAATTGCAAGAGGATAGTTTGAAAATAATCACTTTAGCTAGCAACGGAGTGAAAAGAACTGGCCGTTAAGGAGAGATATATAAGAATACTGATGTCCCCGTGGCCAGCATCCAATCTATACTGTATTAAAATTTGGAACGGAGCTGACTTAAATGGTGTCATCCATATTCTTTCAAGCGGGGTCTACCGCATCCAGAAGGTGCCTCGAGGGAAGATGTTGGTGGTACACTTGGATCGTCTGGCCCGCTACGGTGGTGTTGTTCGGGACGATCAGCCTTGAGGAGGGAGCAGTGTCGCGGCGAAAAGCACAGAAAGTTCGGTGCCAAGAGATAAGCGCGGCTTGTGTACACAAAGAGCCTGCAGATAAAGAAATGAGTGGGATAGTGTATCACTGAGATAAAAGGCATGCCAAAATAGATAAAGTTAGAACATTCTGGTAACATCTTAATCAATGGAGAGCGTTCGGTATCATGATTGTTCTGGAACAGTCTGGAATGATCAGTGGAGGAATTTAAAGAAGCGACGACTCACCAAGGGAGTCGTAAACAGTCTGTAGTATAGAAATGTTGTAACAGGAGTGTTGTAAACAGATGTAATCAGACCGCTGTTGTGATCATCGACCTTGGTAGATTATGATGATGATGATGATGATGATGATAATAATGATAATAATGATAATAATAATAATAATAATAATAATAATAATAATAATAATAATAATAATAATAATAATAATAATAATAATAATAATAATAATAATAATAATAATAATAATAATAATAATAATAATAATAATAATAATAATAATAATAATAATAATAATAATAATAATAATAATAATGATAATGATAATGATAATGATAATGATAATGATAATGATAATGATAATGATAATGATAATGATAATGATAATGATAATGATAATGATAATGATAATGATAATGATAATGATAATGATAATGATAATGATAATGATAATGATAATGATAATGATAATGATAATGATAATGATAATGATAATGATAATGATAATGATAATGATAATGATAATGATAATGATAATGATAATGATAATGATAATGATAATGATAATGATAATGATAATGATAATGATAATGATAATGATAATGATAATGATAATGATAATGATAATGATAATGATAATGATAATGATAATGATAATGATAATGATAATGATAATGATAATGATAATGATAATGATAATGATAATGATAATGATAATGATAATGATAATGATAATGATAATGATAATGATAATGATAATGATAATGATAATGATAATGATAATGATAATGATAATAATAATAATAATAATAATAATAATAATAATAATAATAATAATAATAATAATAATAATAATAATAATAATAATAATAATAATAATAATAATAATAATAATAATAATAATAATAATAATAATAATAATAATAATAATAATAATAATAATAATAATAATAATAATAATAATAATAATAATAATAATAATAATAATAATAATAATAATAATAATAATAATAATAATAATAATAATAATAATAATAATAATAATAATAATAATAATAATAATAATAATAATAATAATAATAAGATATTCATTTCTTATAGTTACATATCTCGTAATCTATATTCCTTTCTCCCACGATTTAGTAATTTTAATATATGATCACGTATTGAAATAATTGTTTGGGGACAGTCCTATAACCTTGGTACCCATAAGCATTATACAGTAAACATTTACCACCCTATCTCTTACTAGTCGGCCAGGATATGAATGCACTTGAAGGAGGGCGCCACAGTATGTTTACTACATGAAGCTTGTGAACTGCGCGCAGCGAGGGTTAGGGAGGGGAAAGGCGATACTGGGAATGTACAGTCACACAATTAAAACAGTCCACGCCTGCTGATGTCTTCACGTTAGTTCTCGAAAGCAGCTAGTCTGGGAAAGTTTGTTTCAAGTCCTTCATCTGTTATATCCGTGTAACTGTTCCCTTTATCAGCTGTATCAGTGGCACTGCGTCCTTTTGCTTAAATATTCGTATTCTCGAAATAACATTCAGCACGAGTGCAATCATCATCGTCGTCATCGGTGCTTTCTACAACCACGTTTATAATTATATCTTCAATTGTTTTCTCCATTAACCCATCTCGGCGCTTAAAATCTTGCTCGGTTATTTTCACGTGTCTGCATACTTCTATCCAATCATTTGTGTAATTTAGCTATGCAGCTTGTTGTCATAGCTTTCAGATTACTCAAAGTAATCGATGATACATCTTTTGTTTAATTAAATTCCAGATAGCTCTATAGGATTAAGGTCACAGTGCTGCGGAGTAAAGCGTAAGACTGTAATGTCTCTTTGTTCCATTATTCTATCAATCCAATAAACAGGATTTTTTAAAATTAATTTTCACCATCTCTAGAAGTTCATTTTTTTTGTCATTTGCGGATCATGTTTAGTTTTCTTTAGTGTTAGACGATGAATAACCTGTGCTTTTCGAGATGAAGTGTTAGGTGCTTTATCTTCCTGTACGGTATGGCACAACAATGCTTTCAATGGAATATTTTATATTAATTTTTCTTCTACCTACTTTTTATAATTTTGCATCAAGGTAATTCGCTGATTTGGATTTTGAATCGGAAATCAATTCGGCTCCGTCAATAAATCCCACTGATCCTCCTGCATGCACAACAATTGCTCTTTGATCAACACTAGTCTTAGTCAAAACAACTGGTACTTCGTAATATTGCCAACACTTCTTGACGGCTTAGTATGGACCCAAGTCTCGTCCGTATAAACTACCTTTTGCATTTTCACTGATATCCCTTAAGTACTCTGTAAGTTTTGTAACAATTTGTGGTTTCTCCATAAGCACAGATAGTTTTTTGCATTTCTTACATTGAAATCTCATTTTTCTTAATATTTTTCTAAATGTTTCTTTGCCACCCTGAATATTTATTCTTTAACGAAGTTCAGGAGTTTCCTCAAAGTAGGAATTTCCCTTTTCTGTTCATAGTACTCCAAAATTTTTCAGTGCACAACGCACTTATCAAACTCATCAAGAGATACGATTGTGCGTTATTTTCGATTTTTCCTCGAAGTAATAACCTTAACCCCAGTTGCTGAAGCATTTTCTATTCATAATGCTCTCCCAGACTTTCCCACTAGTTTTGCTGTTCTATCTGTTGTTTCTCAAGGAGTACGAGTAACCTTTTATCCCTTATTTCTTGTCTTATACTTTCCATCAGAATGGGATACGTTTCTTGTTTTTAACCTTGTAAGTACCTCCGTAATTAAACTCTTCAAAGTACACGCAAATTTTGTCAGAACGAGCACTGCAACTGCCACTATACCTGTGCACTATACTATTAGAATTTTAACTGCACAAGAAACGGTTTAAAGAATCACCATGTTGAACTGCACTACATCTGCACGTCGCATTGGGAGCATCTCGGTATTGTTGATGTTTGCGTTATCCAACTGTACCTGCGGTACTTCGCCCACTTGTGGCGTAACTGTTTAATAACTCTTCTCGCCGAGTGCATTCATATTGTGGCCAACTAGTACAATGTTTGTCAACCAACTCACTCCCCCGCCCCCCCTATGCTGCATGATCACTGCCCACATAACGAGACCTTCGGGCAAAAAGTGTTCGAGAACAGCACTCAGGACAAATGCAAAGTCCGCCTTGGTAGCGTGGTGGTAGCATGTCTGCCTCACGTTCAAGAGGTCCCGAGTTCGAATCTCGGTCGGGGTGAGTTACCTGGATAAGGCTTTTTAAGGTTTTTTTCCCCTTATTCTGTAAGACGAATGTCGGGTAACTCTAAGTTCCATGGGCCCCGGACTCATTTGAGCATCATTTCATCCATTCCATTCATCGTCCGATATGACTTAACGTTGGAGGACGTAAATTACACACACATACACAAAAAAAAAAAAAAAAAAAAAAAAAAAAACTTTGCATGTCTATTCGAATACACATTCAGATTTCGAGAACACCTAGAGAACTATCAGGAATCGAATGAATCGATGTTTGGTATTCGAATTCGCCCATTAGTACTCTCAGTATATATTCTGTGGTTCTGTGTGCCCCCACCATAGGCCCCCACCAACAGAATTTGTTAACACCTAACAAAATAAGGTGGTGATGCATTACTGAACATGTAATTGTATACGCTATATACAAGTTAGTAAAAATGAAGTTTATGTTCTTAACGAAAAGATGTTTTTCATTCGATTTGAGACAAAGTATCTCAGCATGTAAAAGCAGAAGTAAGTACATTTGGATGCGTTAGCGACATAACCTCACTTTTATATGACTTGAGTATTACACATGAAGAATTAAACAATTTTAAAAGGATTAGATCTAATATTTTTAATTTAAATATTCATTAAGTACGAGGTTACATATTAAGGTGTAGCAGACGTTAAAATATTAAAATGCAGAACCGGGACTAGTAAAGATGCAGTTGGGCGGCGTACGGATATCGTGGCTCTGTTGTGCGTTGCCAACATCCACAACATACCAACGTGGAAAATACCAACTTTACGTAAGCAAGCAAACCAGCGATACTGTAATACGAAAATAAACTGGCGTAAAGATCAGTGGATCATTGCCAGAGTTATCATCATCATCATCATCATCATCATCATCATCAATCTATCATGTATCAATTATCATTATTATTATTATTGTTGTTGTTATCCTTGTCTTCTTTCGTGCACTTTCACCAGCCTTTGTTCATTGTTTTGAACTTCTCTTTTGACTCCGGTGTGTAAAAGTAGATCTTACACACAGTTTTTTTTTTATTGCCAATTTTTCACTCAGGATATTGTGCACTCGCTCAGTTGAGATGCCTACAGCCTCAGCAATCTTACAAATTTTGATTCTGCAGTCTTGCATAAACAGATCGTGGCTCTGTGTCCTGTGTGGTGATCTCAATTAGGCGACCAGAGCACGATTCATCTTTGGTGCTTCACAACCTCGTTTAAATTAATTGATCCAAAAGTAAATGGTCTTCAATATTGGTACAGAGTCCACATAAACTTCAATTCAGTTTTGACTTGTATGGCAGTCCAGCCCTCAAATGAAAATGTTTAATTACAGCATGAAACTCTGTTATTTCCCATTTCCAGTTGCAGCTATCACACTGACCAGATCAGGTGGCTGTCAACAATGGTAGCATAGATGGTAGCATGTCTGCCTCACGTTCAAGAGGTCCCGAGTTTGAATCTCGGTCAGGGTGAGTTACCTGGATAAGGTTTTTACAGGGTTTTCCCTTATCCTTCAAGACGAATGTCGGGTAACTCTAAGCTCCTCGGACCCTGGACTCATTTGAGCATCATTTCACCCAATTCATTCATCGTCCAATATGACTTAACGTTGGAGGACATAAATTACAAAAAAAAAGAAAAAAAAACAAATGGTGGTGTCCTGCGTCTTTAATGCAAAGTTGACAGCAGTGAACAAATGACTGTCGTACGCTGTCTAAAATTCCTTGTGTGCATCGAATAACTTCACATGCTGCTATTGTTCGGGCAGTTAGGTTCTTGATAGATAGTCAACATGAAAAATTCAATGCCATGGCCAGGATTTGAACCACAGATCTCTTGGTTTCCGTTCAGTCGCTCTAACCCATTGAGCTACCATGGCCAACGTGCCGTCCTGACATTAAATTCTCTATTTGACTCCTATATTTCCCTGGTACACCACTAGGGGCTCTCGCATCCGAGATACACTATTTGTGGCGACTTACTATCGTAAGTACTTGAGTCCCAGGCTTCATCATTTAACTCTTATTTTATTTTGATAGATAGAGTCAACATGAAAAATTCAATGCCATGGCCGGGATTTGAACCCCGGATCTCTTGGTTTCCATCCATTCGCTTTAACCCATTGAGCTACCATGGCCAACGTGCCGTCCTGACATTAAAAACCTTAGCCTATATACGGCTAGTATGAAGAAATTATCAATTTCCATCAATTAACTATAATAAGAGTTAAATGTTGAAGCCTGGGACTCAAGTACTTACGATAGTAAGCCACCACAAACTGTGTATCTCGGATGCGAGAACCCCTAGTGGTCTACCGGGGAAATATATGAGTCAAATGGAGAATTTAATGTCAGGACGGTACGTTGGCCATGGTAGCTTAATGGGTTAGAGCAACTGGATGGAAACCAGGAGATCCGTGGTTCAAATCCATTGAATTTTTCATGTTGACTCTATCTATCAAAAACCTTAGCCTATATATGGCTAGTATGAAGAAATGATTACTTTCCATCAATTAACTAAAATAGTTAGGCCGTTATCTGAGGTTTCATACACCAGAGACTTGAGGTGGCCCCAGAAAAAGAGTAGTAGTGTTATTCCACTGACCAATCAGATTCACATTCTTAGTTATGAATCACGCCATTTCGTCCTATTAGTATTTACACATTAAAAACACAAAGAAAAAAATTAACTACATGACAGGAACCAAACCACTGACCTTCGAAATACCAGATTTTGGCGTTAACGGATTGGGCTACCAGAACAGTTACAGAAACACCACTAGGGCAGGCTATCTGATGTAAGAAGGCAGTTAATTGCTGTTTAGTGTCGCACTGGCAAGTGATTAGTTCCAGATTTGAGACTTCTTTGAGGCATTGAATCTTGAGAATGCGAATAACGTGCTACTAAGAATCAATGTTTCTACACTTGGGAAGCAATTTTAAAGACATTCTAATCCAGTAATTTTGCCCACCTTGTTTAAATACCAATTGACCAGCTTCTGATGCCAATTAAGTTTTACACAATTAACTGCATTATGTTTAGACACAGACCATGCATTGCCTATCTCAACTTGCTTATATTAATCACGTCTACAGTTGCTGAAATTATTTCTGTGTAGTTCATTAACACTCTGTATAATGTGAGTCCACACAGAAGGATAGAGCTGAACTTGGAGCAGAAATGGGCAACAAGCATAAACTTAGAACTAGGAACTGCTTAGAATGATGATTTAAAAACTATCACTACAAAAAAAAATGCATTAATTAATATGCTAGAAATATATGTAGTACAAGTGTGTTTATCAAGGTAGGTACATAGTTTGAAGTTATTTCTTTGAATGTTAAAATTATATTTTTGTTTACCTGCAGAGATCCTTCATAAAGTACATGCAGTACATGTGGTGTATAGCAAATATAGTTTTGATTCTCTTTCAGAATAATGAGGGAGCCATGTCATACTTCATTATCAGTAGAAACAATACTAAACTGATAGCTCTTCCAACATATTTTTAAAAGCTTATTTTTGCAAAACAAGTATAATTTCATTTCAGGTTCAAGATCTGCTTCATCAGTTGCCTCAAATTTAGACACTAACAAGGCAGCAAACTCGGAAGAACAAAAATCAAAAGGAGCGGGACAGAACAATGCCATTCCTCTTGAATGCAGATTTGTCTATCCAGAATTTTTACCTGATCCAAAGGTTGAGTGGCGTAATCCTCTTCGTGAAAGATTGGAGAGAATGGATATGTTGAGTCGCAGAGTAAATATAGACATACCAGAATTCTATGTTGGTAAGCAATAATTATTGATTTCATTTAACTCTGACTTGTAAACACATTTCTGTGATTAAATCTCAGTTTATTTATTCACTCATATTTCTATATAGTAAGCGTGGACAGTTAGTTATTTTGGTAATTTGTGCGACTCAATAAATTATAACCTAATTAATATACTTCTACTAATAACTTTCAAATTTTGTATCCATTTTATATTTCATGAGAAGTTTCATACTATTCATGTACTTTATCTTGAGCCTGGGATTTTAATGCTATGTACAGTCTTAGTCAAGGTGGCCTGTGCTTTGCCAAAGTAACATTGATCATTGTTGTCCATATTTCAGTATGTGCATTTCATTGTATTTTGTCACCATTTTTGCTGTTCTCGTGTGTTATACCAATTTACTTTTATGGTTAAATAACTCTCAAACAGTAACAAGTTAAATATTAAATGTCAAACAAATCCAGCATTGACACTGCAAACTCCTGTAAATAGTTTAAAAAGAATTATTTCAGACAGTGGAGGCCATTGTTATTAAAATTAGGCAAATGAGTCAACCTTGTCTGCACTATTTATTCTCCATTTATGAGTTTTTTATGAAGACAAGTTATTGGGAACTAGTCTTCTTTAAAAAACTCGTAACTGGAGAATAGTACATACAAGGTTGACTCATTTGCCTAATTTTAATAATCATAATCCTCTGTTATATAATTTAAAGTACAAGTCCTGTTCCTGTGTTCAGCCACAATGCCAAATGAGAACTCAAGATAAAATGTGTGAACAATACATAGCTCTGTATAGATTTAGCCTTTTATACACTTTCAAATCTATGTTTAGCACTTAAGACAAATTAGTAAATTTATATACAATTTATGAAAACTTTATTTTTGTGTAAGTATGTTTGAAAAAAATATTTTGTGACTAAGAGATATATTTTAACATCCATATTTGGAAAATTGGAAACCTACCTTCCCAGAACAACACTAAGATTGATCATCTGCACAGCCATTCGAGTAGATGATGATGATTGGGTTTAAGGGCGCTCAACTACAAGGTTATTAGCGCCCTTACAGTGCCAAAAAGAATAAAACGAGTTAAAAAGCTAAAAGATGGTCATTTAGATAAAAACTATATAAAGCAACTGCTCAACAATACGTCACACACTAAAAGAAAACTTAAAACCGGTGAAAGGCTAAAATGACTAAAATGCCCAAATGGTTTGGACCTATATTCTAAAATTTAATGATATAAAGAAAGCGAAAACCTTGGTCACTGCTGTCTCGTCATCTGCCAGTACCTCTGCCAAGCTGGCCGGCAGCTGGAGAGACCGGCGAGGACGTGCTAATCTAAAACAATCTAAAACTACGTGTCGGACTGACAGGTAATGACCGCACAGGACGCAAATCAGTTCTGGGGTCCAGTTTACTAAAAAATTGTGACTAAAATAGCAGTGACCAATACGTAAACGTGCTAAAACAACTTCCTCCCGCCGGGATGCACGAGAGGAAGTGGCCCAGGGAATCGGAAGCCCTTTTACCTCTCGAGCCATTCGAGTAGAACTTGTACTTTAACAAGTGCAAGTACAATTTTTTCTATTATTTTTGTAATTTTCAGTCCTCCATTGGATTCTGTGACATACTACAACTTTTTATATGCAAAATAAATGGCTAGGCAAATTGCAGAAAAGGAAGAGAAAATACTTTGGGTCATGAGGTAGAGGAAAATATTGAGTAAGTGAGATGAAATAATCGGTAACTGGAAGGACTGAAAAAAATAGCATTGAGGTTTAATAATTGTAATACAGAAAGAGAAGATTATAAGTGAAAAATACTGAAAAAGTGAGGTTAAAGAACTCCAGGCGCAGTAAAGTGATATTAATATGTTGAAACAATAAGTAAATGATGGAGAGGGAAATAGCAAAAACTGATGATGCAAGATAAACAAACAATAGAAAATCAATAACCATTAGAAGGGGAAACAACAACATAAATATGTTTCTGCAAGAAAATTTGATTTATTAGTCACACTTATCCATGCCTAGTATCAATTATTTTCAGATCTATTTTGCTCACTATTCAAAAGCGTGAGTTTCTATCAGCTTCCTGTTGCCATGATATATAATTGCAGAAATGATTTCCATAGGAGTATAGAGGAAGTTAAATGAGAGTCACATCCTTAGAAATTGAGCATACTTTTTGCATGACCACTCAAAGAGACTAAAGTAAGGTGACCTATCACATCGAAGCGTATTAATTCTTTAAATGTTAGAAAATTCAAATTAACAACAATTTTCATATAACAGATATTGTGTGTGTGTGTGTGTGTGTGCGCGCGCGCGTGTGTGTGTGCGCGCGCGCGTGTGCGTGTGCATGCGTCGTGTGTGTGAGCAGCATGCATGGGTGTGTGCATGCCTCCATTATAATGTGTTTTTAAATCAACAAATGTTCTTGCAAAATCGTATTCTTCATTGTTCTAAAACTTAATTGCTAAAAAAAGTAATTATTACACAAACATAGCTCAAAATATTTTAAATACTAGCCTGCAGTATAATTTGTCAAAGCCATATAAGATACCCAAAGCAATGTAATAGTATGTATTTAACTCCAGTTACACAGGAGCAATTGGTAGCCATCATTAAAAATTTAAAATATAAATTGATGGTATCGATAAATTGGTATCGATGAAATTCCTGACAGCCTTATAAAGAAGTGCTATTGGAATATAAAACCCCTATGTTATATTATAAATCTTCCATTTTCAATGGGTGAATTTCCAGAAAAACTGAAAGTAGCAAAGGGTAAATCTCTATATAAGAAGGGAGCTGAATCTGAGGTAGGGAACAATTGTTTCAAAAATATTTGAGAAAGTAGTATATTCAAGACCTACAACTTAGCTTATAAAGTATAATATAATATGAACAAACAATATGGATTTTGTAAATACAGAGGTCCATAAACACAGCAATAGCAGATTCTTTTGTAGGTGTATATGGATCAATGGATAAAAAATAGGAAAATATTTGTATAGCTTTAGACAGATCAAAGGCATTTGATTTAGTGGAATATGTATTTTATTGGAAAAATTAACTCTTATTGGCATGTGTGGAACAGTGAATAATGGTTTAAAGACTAACTTCCCAGCAGCAGATGGTAGAAATCTCATATGTGCATCATAATACAGGTGAAATTGCAACATACCATCCAAGGTAGCAATGTAATAAAGAGTACCACTGCATTCAGTCCTTGGTCCTGCTTTGTTCCTTATTTACATAAATGATCTAGAGCATTCCTTAAAAACCGGTTACCCTACATTATTTGCTGATGACACCAGTGTTTACATATCTGGGATGCAACATGAAATCCTGCAATGTAAAGTGGAACAGGATATAGGCAAACTGCTTAACTGGTTTGAGGTAAATAGATTATCAGTAAATACAGAAAAAACAACAATATCATTCCTCACAAGCAAAACAAATGTATTAGTCAATCCAGTATAAGGCTCAAGGACAAATGTATTAAATATACAGATAGCACATTTCCGGGAGTGTGGGTGGATGAGAATGTAAAATAAATGGTTCATATACAAAGGTTATCAAAAAAATTGAATAAAATAACCTATGCCATTTCACTAATTTAAAAAATGTATTGGATCTAAAATTTTTTCGTTGCATCATGCATCCGAGGGGAGAGTTATTTGAATCAGTGAATGTATCCCTGACTGCCATGGATTAAAAGGAGAAGAAAATGTGGAATCTGGCACAGCAGATTGAAGAAGAACTATGTCAAATGGGTCTCTGTATCTGATAATTAGCAAATTTTGTACTTGGACTTTATTACACATTAAGAATTTGTATGATATTTATAGAACTATTTTCTGTTTGTGATTTAGGTTCCATTATGGCTGTCACAGTGGCAAATCCTCATGCTCCTGAGAAAACAAGCCGATTTGTTGGAATCTGCATTGAACGAACAGGATGTGGTTTGAGAGCCACCTTCACTTTGAGAAATGTTATTGATCATCAAGGTTTGTGTTATTACAGTTGTAATCAATTTAAAAAAGTGAAATTATTGACAAGGAAATATGGAAGACACATTGATTTTCTGATGCCTGACATTTTTAGAATATTTAATTACATGCATCCAAAAATGTATTTTAATAGATTGCAAAGAAAAGTGTACATGAATAAAAAAAAAAAGCTATAGTTTCCAGAAGGTTATATATATATATATATATATATATATATATATATATACATAACATTTTTTGCAATATGTATAAGTTTGTGCACCACTGATACCACATCAATGGGATATGCAAGCATTTGCTTCACTGCTTGTAAATGAATGTGTATGACTTAGTGATAATTAAGACCTGGATTTTTAGGTTTTAACCTAATTTCACCTAAAATACCTAAATGAGAGTTTGACACCTAAAATAACCTAAGTAGCTGCTTTGCCTTTTTGATACGAAGAATGTTATTTTCCGATTTTCAAAGTTAATTTGAAAGATCATATTAGAGAGTAAATTAATAAAAGAAGTGAAATGCACCCTCAAATGACTTTTGGCTCAATAAGGAAAAGATGTAATGGTAAATCTGTCTGACTGAGCTTTCAATTCTGCTCCTCGGAAGCTCTTTGGTCAAGAAGATTTTCTTAAAAGTTCCAACAGGTTTACAATTGTTCAAAGAGAAAGTACCGGCAACCCCTCTTCCACCTGAGTTGATACTTATCTGCTGGGGAATTTGGCTATCTGCTGTCATTTACTATGCCGAGAACTTAAAGGATATTAAAAATGTTGTCAATGAATTAGATGAAACAGAAGCTTCCTCCATTGCCAAGGTTGAGGGATCACTCGAATGTTCCACTCTTGCAACTTCCCTTGCTTAAATTAACACGTATTTTGGTGTTCTACCAAAAGCTATTCTCCAGTTGGAAAGTATAACTTTGCCACTGAAAGCAGCTGTAGATATTGACAGTGTTTTGAGAAAATAAATACCTGAACCAGTGGGAGCTATAATGTCTTTTTTGGAATCAGGGAACCTTAAAATATAAAATCTTAACGTAATATATTAGGGTAAAATGAAGTACTTTTGCCTACTAAAGTTGATACAAATATGAAGATGGTGGCGATCAAGGGTTACCACAGCTCCATGTTGTGCGCCAGTTTGATGCAAATCAGATTGGTGAACGATGACAAATATGATTGGCGAGCAATGAGGTTTCTCTCAGGGTATGCGTGGATGTGTGAGAAGGAGATTTTCACAACACTGGAATGCCCGTCTCCAAATTATTTATTCACTGCTTCTTCTTTTCAAACATCGAAATGGAAGTTGCCGACCGAGGGTTACCAATCTCGGTTTAGAGTGACTGAATGCTAATCAATAATCAATAAACCAACAACAAATAATTTTTATATGAATGCTAATTGTTTATTACTCGATAAATTTTGATGACCCGACAAATATTCAAGACAGAACAAGTTGACCGCTCTAATAGGCTTCACGTCTCAGACTCCTCTTTCAGTGGCTGCACGCCGAAGACCCTTCTGATCGGCTTCACGCCGAAGAATGTTTATAATGGCTTCCTAGCCGCGAACTAGCCAAATCGGCTTCACGCCGAAGAGTGCCCTCTAACCACAGCTGCGCGTGTATATATCTCTAACTTTCACTCTCAAAACTCTTTTTCAAACAAAGTCCCTTTGTGGCTGTTTTGGTCGCCATTGTAAATGAACCAAAGAATTCCCTATTCATACACGTCAAGTGACAATTCCTTTAGAAATCTTCTAAGGACATTGTTTCTTACACGGCTTTGTTATACACTTTCCCCAACTCAACTGGCCTTGCCCTGGTCATAACAAAGAACCAACATTCCTTTGACATCTATCTTGACTCTTTGCTTCTGGCAAACCATAATTTCGGTATCAAAGTTCAGAGAAAATAGAAATATTGCACTCAGTTTATACTGTATAATGACATCAGCCTAATCTTTTATGATAAAGGAAGTAACAAAGAAACCATTAATGTTATATAAATGAAATGCTTTTTAGCTTTGCTGAAAATGTTTATTAAATTCAAATTGAACTAAGGCATTTATTGCCTATAGTTTGAAATAATTAAGAAAGTGACAATAAACAGGCTAGCCTTCACCGAGTATATATTTTATGTACCCAATCTAAATTTTAATTAAAATAATTGATATTATGATCTGTTGAGCTAAAAGATTGTGTTTCCAACACATGTTCCTTTCACTTTCCTCAACTTAGGTATTAGAAATTGCAAAATTTGAAATATTTTTATCTGTTCTTAATAGGTGTGGAAATGTTTTATGAAATGTATAACCCAACAATTCAGAAAATAGAAGTGCTGAGACTAGAGAAAAGGCTGGATGATGATCTTCTGTATTTGAGGGATGCTTTGCCTGAATACAGCACATTTCCTTTAGATATGGAGCCAGAAATTCTGCCAGAAGGAGCTCCTGTACCAGTCAATGAAATTAAGGTTAGTACACAATAATTTATAATAGTATATAATCATAATTAACTCCCTCCAAAAGAAGTTGGCTCTACCATTGGTTAAATGTATCTTTTGTGAAAAGGTGCAAACGAAAATGGTCTTTTTAGAACTATCACTCATTCATGGGTCAATGTCTGATCACTGAATTCATACATACACACAATACAATTGGACACAGATAAAATGAATTCATTCACATGAATTATTAATCTTGAACTGTTTGTCATATTTTTGTATTAAGAAGTTAATCAAAGTCGCAGAAGATTATTGCTCAGTACTCAAATTAGGTAAAGGGCTTAAGCAATGGAGTAAACTGAAAACCTTTTTTTGTTGTTTGTATGTCTTTTTTGTGGTGGTTCATTTCTGACTTCATTTAACATTTATGGTCATATTGGGAACTTAGACCAAAATTTAACACTTCTGATGGTTTTACGCTGAGCTGTTAGGTTACTGCAGGTTTTTTCACATGCACATTCACTCTCATCTACACTTTCAGACTTTATAGAGAATAGGAAGGACAAATTTCCACCTCCTTGTCAGAAATTAATTCTGAGACTTCTTGTTGACTCAATGCATATTCTAGAATTATGACCAGCTAAATTATGAGGTGCGTTCAAGTTATAACACCTCCTATTTTTTAAAATACACGTGGACTCTTTGTGAATGCGTGACACAGATGGCAGCACTGTACAGTGCATAGAACTCTAGTGTCAGCGAAGAGAGTTAGGACTGTTTTTTATACTTAAAATGGTGATGTTTTCATTGCAAGAACAGCATGTAATCGATGTTCCATTCATGCTGTCATTGATTGATTGAGTGATTTGTTGATTGATGTTTATCTCCAAATGTAAAGCTTTTTACATGTATCGTCAATTTGTATATACATAAAATTATACACGTCACACGTCAACATCGCCTGACAATTTGCCATGTGCACAGCCTTGTGATCATCCATCAATCAGCATTTGTGGCACCCACCTGGAAGACACAGACACATTTCGCATTTTCAGATTTTCATGCAGGATTGTGTGCACAGATCCCATGGAAATGCCAATTTTGGAGGCGATGTCTACAACGCTCAATCAGCGACCCTCCAAAACAATTTCTCCACTCGCTGGATCTTGTCGTCAGACTGGTTGATACGAGGCCGTGACTCTCTTGGTTTGTTGTCACACGATATTCTGCCTTATTGAACTGTCACATCCAGGAATGCACATTAGACACATACATGGTACCATCACCACATGCCTCACTCAACTGATGATGAATTTCAGTAGTTGTCACACCACGGAAATGGAGAAAATGAATGATTGCACGCTGTTCTTGCAATTAAAATGTCACCATTTTAAGTATCAAAAACAGTCCTAACTCTCGTTGCTGCCACTAGAGTTCTATGCACTGTACAGTGCTGCCATCTCTGTCACACATTCACAAAGAGTCTATGTGTATTAAAAAAAAAGAAAAACAGGAGTTGCTATCTGGTCCCAGCCCTGAAAAAAAAATAGATGTTACAAGTTGAATGTACCTTGTAAATAACTGATATGATATGGACCTAAATGCCTGAAGTTGTTTTAAATCTTTGAGGGATTTAGATAGACCATCAGTGTTGAATAAAGCATAATTAAAAATGAACAAATAACATTTTTCTAAGCATTAATAGCATTAGCCTGAATAGCTACTATTCCTTACATTGACAAAGAAGCAATAGAGAAATGCCACATTCTGACCAAACTGTGCATCAATCAGAATTACTTTACATTCAGGAACAAACTATATTCCCAGGTGAATGGTTTAGTAATGAAGACTCCACTTCTCACACCTCTCGCAAACTTATACATTAATTTTAGAGATATACATGTAGCACAATTCTTTCCGCACATAGATAAACCATAGAAGAGTTATGTAGATAACATTTTTTCCATAGTAGACAAGTTTATGAAAAATGCAACAATTCTATTAAATTACCAGATACAAGTCCAATTTACATTGGAAACAGAAGCCAATAATATACTCCCCTTCCTTGACAAAAATTATTAGGAATCCAAATAAAATAAGTATTGGCATCCATAGATACCTACATAAAAAATGACAGCTACAGCAACCCAAGGTGCCTGCCTCGGTAGCATATATGGTAGTGTGTCTACCTCATGTTCAAAAGGTCCTAAGTTTGAATCTCGGTCAGGTGAGTTACCTAGATAAATTTTTACTGTGGTTTTCCCTTATCCTGAAAGATGAATGTTGGGTAACCAGGCTCTATGGACCCTGGGCTCATTTGAGGATCATTTCACCCATTTCATTCATTGTCTGATATGATTTAACATTGGAGAATGTAAACTTCTTCTTTTAAAAAAAAAAAAAAAAAAAAAAAAAAAAAAAAAAAAAAAAAAAAAAAAAAAAGCCAAGGAATCCCAAAAAATGTGTAGTAAAAACAGCCTAACATTCAGATTAGTAAAATATTCCTATGACCATGAAAGAGTACAAAATATACAAGAAATTATATAAAAAATGGCTTCACCGAAGAAATAAAGAAATTAAAAATAAAGGAAATGAACATATTACTGATGAGCAACGTAACAGAAGCTAAAAAGTTAAAAGAAATCACAATCCCTCCATAAGCCTTTCAGAAATTTGATAAAAGATTCAAAGAGCGTGATTTAATCGTAAATCTGTTAACTAGCTAAATTAAATAACATATTCAAGATTAACACAAAGGACAAAATTCCAGTAAATTGTATTATATTCATAAATTTGTAAATTATATTCCTAATATACCTTTTGGTAAAATAGGAATCAAAAAATTGGATAATAAATTCCAGTAGAAAAAACCTTTAGTATTTATAAAATTGGTAGTAAAGGTTGAAAAAAAATTACACATAGGGAGGACAAAGAATATACAAGGTTTAAAGAACGTATGAGAAATGAAATATAAACAGATGGAAAAATAGGCCATTGCATAGCATAGAAACACCTATGCTTTTAAGGTCCTTAGAAAATCAATAGGACTCTCCATCTAAGTAAAATTATTCACACACAAAAATAAGTACAATTTATTAAACTTAGATATTCTGTACGAAAAGGATCTCATTGTACAGTTAATACAGTCAACATGCCACTTACAAGTCACAGGAGGAAATACGGCAGAATCATCACTGATGATGGGAATAACAGCCTGCAAAATATGTTCCAGTAAATTGAGGTAGAAAGTGAAGTAAGAAATGAAGTCCAAATTTATACAGATAAATCATTATCTTCATTGTTACCTTCCCTTTATATTTTTATGTGATTCTGAATAATGTGTGTGTGTGTGTGTCTGTGTGTGTGTGTGTGTGTGTGTGTGTGTGTGTGTGTGTGTGTGTGTGTGTGTGTGTGTGTGTGTGTGTGTGTGTGTGTGTGTGCGTGCGTGCGTGCGTGCGTGCGTGTACTATGCAATGCTCAGGAATTGATAACCAAGTCATTCTCCTTCTAGCCTCCCAGTATTTGGTGACAATATCAGGATATGTCTTCAAAAATTGGCATGATTCTAGATGTTCCATATTCATAATTTCTTTTCTGGTACACAATAGTCAGTATGGAGAGCTTGAAAGTCCAATCCTATAAAGATGGGCATTCAGACAACCATGATCAGTTATGAGACGAAACATGGCAATAGCTGCTTTTCTTGGTAGTTTTGGAATTATTTTAGGGTTTTGTGCAATTTTGAGTTCTTATTTTGTTGTGTTATTTTGTTTATATATATACCAGACAATATACAGATTATTTGATTTTTACACTCTAAGTAAGCATTGATCAGAAAAATTTTGTATCTTATTTCAGGTTAAGCTAAAACCAAGACCATGGTTGCAACGTTATGAGCGTATGAATTTGAAAGGGATAGAAGATTTAGGGCTACCCCAAAGATTTTATGACAGAGCAGCAAAATTGGCTACTCCTTGGGAGAAATATGACCTAATGAAAGAATACAGGTAAAGTATGCAAATGTTTTAACATTATTCTGCTCATGTATTGATAATTAATTGGGCATATTAGTTTAGGAAGAGTACAAATCTAAAGTAGTCCAACTGCGTGGTATGGTGTAGCATGCGAGATTTGTGATGGACAAATGGCATTGGGGTAGGTTTCCTCTAAGTTCTCTGGTTTCCTCCACATCTCATGCACCCATCTTCATCTCATGTATTATCAGTTTCTTTACGGTCTGCAGTGCAGCATGTAGTAAAAACAGGTGTTTAAAGTTTGCCTCTCATTCAAGGGATCACAAATTCAAATCTTAGAGTTTCCTGAGTGATGCTTCTTTCCAGGTTTTTCCTTTTCCTGAGAAGATAAATGTTGACTAACTACAAGCTCCATAGCCCCTGAGCTCATTTGAGCATTATTTCACCCATTTTATTCATCACCCAATATTATCTAGCACAGGGGTGAGAAGCCCGCCTCGGTAGCGTGGTGGTAGCATGTCTACCTCACGTTCAAGAGGTCCCGAGTTCGAATCTCAGTCAGGGTGAGTTACCTGGATAAGGTTTTTCCAGGGTTTTCCCTTATCCTGAAAGATGAATGTCGGGTAGCTCTAAGCTCTATGGACCCCGGGCTCATTTGAGCATCATTTCACCCATTCCATTCATCGTCCAATATGACTTAACATTGGAGGACGTAAATTAATTACAAAAAAAAAAAACAGGGATGAGAATTACATATGCAAAATGAGTGAATAACGAATGTTAAATCAAGACTGGGAGAAAAATTATTTCTTTGTAAAACTATTTGTAGTCGGTTTATTGACACTGGTCACTTACTTTTCTTATATTATTGAGGGACTAGTTTCAAAGGCTATTGCCTCCATTTTCAACCTCTCTAAATTCTTGCAAACACACATAACTATTTCTTTGTTTTTCATGATGGTAAAGCATTGCGTTTGATATGTGCTACGAACATTAGATACATTACAAACTTCATTTTATAGTGAAGACAAATTGTCAGGTTAGAAACTTTTAGTAGATTTAAAAGAAAAACATGTAGGTAGGAGTGGCTCAGCTTTATCTCAGATACATACTGCAACAAAAGTTTTGTGTGGTACCTACAAAATCGCGAATTATGTTGATAAAATATTAAATGGTAGATATATGCTTAGCAAATGTTTCTGTGAATTGGATTGAATGACGAAAAGACATTTTATTCCTTGAGCACTTCTGCATAATTTTGTCGTGTTTTGTTCAGTTCTATTATTTTCATTTCTTTCTCTAGTGGCAGTTTAATTACAGTTTAGCTCCCATACCTCTTTTATATAGTTTTTATATTGGTTTTGCTGGAGTTCAAAAGTTGCAACTAAGCTTTCAAAAGGTTGCTACATAACCCAGTGTTTCAGCTTTAAGTAATTTCATTAGGTTTTTAAAATTTCACTGTAAATGCACAAATACTACAAGCTGGTCATGCACTCAAGTGCCTTTAGATCTGGAGTACACAATGGGCAGCTTTCATCTTAACTAATGTTTTACATTGCAATCTCAGCCATCTTAAGTAAGTTGTCATGCACTTGTAGAGCAGATGTATTACATCGTTGCGCTTTAGCTACAGTGATTTTCTACAAATCTATGAGAATGCTTTTAAATCTTTTTCAGTGTAACAGTGAAGTATTGCTCCGGTTTAAAGGGTGAAATTTATACCCCTTCCACTCAATATAAAAGCTACTAACATCCTCAACAACTATTGTTTAAGTGGTGATGATATGTACTATAAGAATTACAATATTGGTTGTCTATTTCAGGAAATCAATACCAGAAGAAGAACAAAAAGAAATATTTGCTGAAGTGTATTCAGAACTGCAGCAGCTGGAATTAGCAAGAAAGAAAATGAAAAGGAAAAGAAGTTTTGTTAAACCAAAGAAGACTGGCTAGTTTATATTCTACAAATTTAAAAGTGCATATTAAATTAAAATAAAAATTTGTAAAATCCAAATAAATGTTAGTTTTTTCTATCTGTCATAAATCATTAAATAAAGAATTAAACCCAAAAAGTATTGTTCAATTTTAAATTTAGGTATTCAAGGAATTACAATGTACTACAACCATCCCTCCCAGGTATTTTTGAGTTGTAGTGTTACTTGACAAAGACAAAACAGTCTTTGAAAAAATTCTCATAACAGTAAAATGGTACCCAAAGATGATGATCTAGAGCAGTGGTGTCATTGAGGGAAAACAGGGTGGTTACCTTTTCCCCCTCCTAGTTAACCTTCACATGTGATGTAATAGATATTGGGGTGAGGAAGAGCGTGCGGAAGATTCAGTGGTGGGTTGTTAAACTATTTGTTCTTATTTTTATGTGCATAATGTGTATGGAATGCCATTGTGAATTATATTTTTATAGCTACATGTTAATAATTATTAGTTCATAATTTAAGTGGAGTTCTTATTCTTCCTGGCTATTAGTTTGTCGATGTCGGGCTCTGTAACGGGATATGTTGACAGTCCGCCGCTTACTTGCATTTGTTTTAAAACACAAAGGGGTGTAGACGTACCACAATAGCCAATGCCAGTCAGTTGTTTCAATGCACCTCTGCGACACTAAGCGAAAAGTTGAAGAAGGGGAAAAGGATGGGAGTCACCCTCAGTGACACTCATTGGCACCTCTGATCTAGAGCTATCAGAGGCAGCAACATGTGCTAAGGAAGAATATCTGTAAAGTAAATACCACTACAGTGAACTACTGGAAAGTAAAAAATCCCATTGGAGACAAAAGAAAGCGGATAACCTAATCACTACTATTTCTAAAAATAATGTGAGTAAAATATGGAAGGATATAAAGTCACTGTATAAAAAAAATGTAATCAAACATAATATAAGTCAGGAAGAATGGTTAAGTTACTTCTCAATTTTATATGCATGTGAAAAGTCTAACAAGGGGAGTATAATCCCAGAAATAGAGAATAACTTTAGTGACATATTTGATAGGGATATTACAGGAGAGGAAGTAATAAACCAGGTTAGAAGAATTAAGAGAAATAAAGCCCCAGGAATAGATGGTGCGAAGATGAGAACAGGGTCAGATTATTAACATCATTGTTTAACTCTATGAAAACTAATGGTTATATACCGAAAAGTTGGAGAAAAACAATTATATAGCCAATATACAAGGGCAAAGGGGAGTTGGGTAAACCCAACAACTATCGGGGAATAGCATTGTTGTCCAATGTGGGTAACATTTTTACAGGACTACTGGCTGATAGGATGCAAAAGTGGATTGAAGAATTCAATATTCTTTCAGAATATCAAATGGGCTTTAGGAAAGGTAGGAGAACAGTGGACAATGTGTTTATTATAAAAACACTAGTGGACAAGTATTTCAGATATAAAAAAGGTAAAATATATATGGCCTTTGTTGATCTCGAGAAAGCATTCGATTGAATAGAGATGAACTTACTGTGGTATAAATTATTAATGAAGGGGGTTAGTAACAAAATGATAACCATTCTAAAAGAGCTATACAAAGAGAACACATTTTGTATAAAATATGAAGAAGGAGCAATAACTAGGGACATACACCAGGAAAAAGGGCTAAGGCAAGGGTGCAAGTTAAGCCCAGTTTTGTTTAATTTGTTCATAGATGATATATTGAAAATATAAGCAATAATAACAATTTTTTGCCAGTAATTAATAATATACAAATCCCTGGATTATTGTTTGCAGATGACTTGGTGATTGGTGCTATTAGTATAAATGGGTTAAAATATCTTTACAAGAAATAAATAAATATTGTGCAGATTGGGGCCTAAATGTGAATAGAGGTAAAACCTAAATTGTAGTTTTTAAAAAAGGTACCAAACTGAGTAAACATGAGAAGTGGCAGAAAGAGGAAATAGAATATAAAGTGGTACGTGAATGTAATTACTTAGGAATGAAATTTGATGCAGGAGGGAAATGCGAGAAGCAAAAAAATTCACTGGCAAAAGGGAAAGCAGCAATGGCAGCTGTAAGAGGATGTTTGTATAAAACACCTGAAATGGAAATAAAATGGTTAGAAAGGGTATATAATTCGGTGGTTGGGGCACGAATACTATATGGTATTGAGATATGGGGGCTGGAAAAGGGATGGGAAGGCTTAGATTAAGTACACATGGGGTTTTGTAAGGAAGTTCTAGGGCTGCCAATGCAAATGAAGTAGCTCTAATTGAAATGGGGAGAGTTCCAAGATAAGGGTTAGCTTTAGAAAGAGCACTAAAATATTAGTATAGAGTATTGAATTTAGAGGAGGGGAATATATTGAAACAATGCCTGAAGTATCAAGAACTAAGTTTACCAAATAAAGGATGGGTAAGTAGTTTATGAAATAATTTAGAAAATAATGGTATGAGTGATATTTGGAGAAAGAGAGAAACTAATCATAAAGGTTTTTGGAAAGGGGCTAGAATAAGATTTGAAGACATGGAGATCCAGAAACTGTTTAGTCAATTAGCAGAGAACAGATCACTTAAAATCATTTCAAACCACTTGTCAGAATATCAAATGGGCATTTATGAGATCACTTGTTTTCTATATTCCATTGAAAGATAGCTTGGGGGAGGAGAAGGAAATGGAGATGTGGAGGAAAGAATGTCAAATACCAAAGATGAATAGGAGAATCAGCTTAATCAAGGTATTAAACAAAAATTATAAAAACATAGGGCAGTTTTTAAGTAAGGTAAAAAATAAGTGGATATGGACTGTAAAAAGAGAGAAGGAATAATAGGTAACTATTCTGTAATAATACATATTGTAACACGTGTAGCAGTGGCCTGGGCCAAAACAGAGAGCAGTCTAAAAATTGTAAAAGCTTAGTACCTCAATAAATATTATTATTTGTCAAGTAAATATGAAGGATTTCACCTTAGATTGAAGCCTGAACATTCTAATAAAAATTGAAAGAAGTGCAGAGACAGTGAAGCACAAGTTAAATAAAAGTGCATCGAGAAGATATTGACACATTGCTTCACTCACACTGTTTTTCACAGGGCATGTTTCAAGAGTTGTTGCTCCCATCATCAGCTGAATCTCGACTGGTGAAAAGTTTAGTGTTTCCCTCCTTCTCCATGTCATCAATAGATGCATGATGTATTTGCCAAAGATGTCTGGTGGTGGAGTTTTGAAATGCATGATTCTTTGATGATTTTTATTAATGAAGATTTTTTTCCCATATGGAAAGATCTATTGATGACTAACTTATTTTACTAAAGCTGTCTTCAAGTTAATATGATGTCTGGTATTTAAAAAAATGAAAAGCAACTGCTGGTTTTTTTATTTCACCATTTTTAATGTTGCGTATATGTTCTTTAGTTGTGATATCAATATTTCTTTTTGTTTTTCCTATATATATATATATATATTAGGGCAAGTTTCACATTTGAACTCGTAGATTTCTGCTTTTTCGTTTGCAGTAATTGAATTTTTGGGGGACCTTTTAAAAATTCTTGATATTGAATTTATTTTGAGGTGCAAGAAGTATGTTGTGTGTTGAGAAGATTTTTTGGAATTTATTATGAACTGATGGGTGGAAGGTAAATTTCTTAAAAATGTCTTCTCTTTTTCCTCTGTACGTTTCAAGAGGGTGGTTTCTTTTATTTTATTGGCTATGTTAAGTTTGTTATTTATTTTGTCCACTAAATTTGGGTTGAAACCATTGGATATAGCAACCGTTCTTATCTGTTGGTATTCTTCTTGATAATCTTCTCTGCTCAGTGGAAGGTTGATCATACGAAAGGTTAAACTGTTGAATCAAGTTCATCGAGCATGACAAATCAAGTACTCTTGACACATGAAGAATACCTGCATAGCTAATGGAATGCATCCTCGACTTTAACGTGCTGAGAGCGGCAAGCTCACCAATCAGTACTGCGCATGCGTACAACCGTCCCCTCTTGCCTCCTTGATAAACCAAGTTTCCAGGATTCTCGCACAAATGCGTACTGCAGATCTGTGTAGCGTGGTATTCATTACCTGCACTAAAGCATATTCTTGGAGCAGGTGAAGCATGGCCACCAATACTCATAGATCTAGAACTTGAATTTGCATTGAAATTCATTAAACACTATGTCATTACTTTACATTTAGTTCTAGAAACCAACTCCATCCTTCTTACGTAAACAGATCCAATACCTAATGGTTATTAAATTGCAGGGCAGATTGCTTGTGAAGCACATATAAGTGCACCTATCATGTGAAGCACCTATCATGTAGGTATGATACTCCATTCCCGAAAACATAACAATCGTCCCTAAGTGCACGTGGCTTGCATACTTGCATTCTATCTAAATATTCCTTTGTGTAAGTTATTCAGTAGCAGATATCAGTTTCTTTATTTTGTGTGTGAGTGTGAAACTAAGTTTTATAAATTTACTTCACTCATTATACGAGTAATTTAATACTACAAAAGCTTTAGCCAATAATGAACATGGTTAATGAAATACTGTAAAGTGCCTTTTCAAGGCGAGCATTAGAAAAAAAGATTGGTATAAAAAGGTTAAGGCAACCTACACCTGATCTAAAAATTGAGCAAAAAGTAACAGGAAGTAGAAATTCTGTTTGTACCAGGAAACTTAACACCAATATATATAACAACAATAAGTGGATCCGTGGATGTGAAATTAGAAATGCCCTGTTTTGCTTTCATTGCCTGCTGTTCGGAAGTACTGTTTCATCATCTAAGACAAATGTTAAAGATCTTGGTCACATTAATGAGTACATAAAAAAGCATTCAAATAACAAGAAGCACATGAAACTCATTTGACCTCTCAAGATATATATATATATATATTCAAGGATCATAGATTGCATCAAATTTTTTGGAGCATTTGAGCTTGCTTTGCTTGGACTCGATGAGACCAAAACATCATTCAGTTGACTTTAGTTTATAGATAAGGGGGGGAAAAAGTTTCATACATGAACGGTTTTGGGTTCTTTTTAATCTTGCAGATCAGTCCACCATTTCTATTGCAGGTTGTATTTTGAAAGAAGTTGACACCATTTTCAAGGACGATCACCTTAAAATAATTGCTGAAACTTATCTCAGAGCATCTGTAATGAGAGGCAAGACAGGGGGTATTCAGATCAAAGTGAAAGAACACTACCCTCTCACGTGGTATGTGCACTGTTATGCACATCAGTTAAATCTGATAATGGAGAAAGCAGCTTCACAAAATAATTCTGTTAGGATATTCTTCTGCAGTCTATCGACTTTCCAGCATTTTTTTCAAGATCTACCTGTATGGCGGTGTAGGAAGTAACTTGCTTGCAAGGTGCCTTGAGGCTCTACAACGAAGTGGAATTTCAAATGAAGATCTGTGAACACCATGTACGAGCACAAAGAATCTTTGATAGACTGTTTTGATGACCTAGAAAATGCTTTATCAGTCAAGACAGAGCATGAAGCTTGTGGTCTGCATCACAGTTTTGAAGACGGAGAGTTTAATGTCTGGCTTACCTTTATCCACAAAGTTATGCCCCATATTGACATGTTATATAATCAGCTTCAGACATAACAGGTAGATGCAGGGAAGGCAAAATCTGCAATTCAAATCTTTCATCAAAACAATCAACATCATGTGTAGTAGAATGGACGATATAGCTCAGATTGAATCATGTAATGTTTAGGATGCAAAAAGACGTCATAGGGAAATGAACTTAACAGCAGATGCCAAAGAAGTGTGTGATTGAATAGTATCAGAAATACTTAGCTGCTTCGAGTCTACGGAACATCTGGATGCTGAAAACTGAATTATTTTCTCGAGTGTTTCCTGAAACAACTGAGCATTGTCAGTGATTCGTTTTAAAGAACTTGACAAAAGCAAACTCTGAACTGAACTCAGCATTTTGTATCAACATTTGAAATTCAAGAAGAAATGATGTTTGTGTTTAAGGGCACTCAACTGCATGGCCATGGTCATCAGCACTCTAGATAGAAGGTGCCCTTTTGCTATTGCAGTTAATACTGAAGAACAATCTGCAAAACACCTTTAGTGAAGTGATACCAAGGTTTTAAGAATTATTGTGACAATCCCCATGTCTATTGCAGAAACAGAATGCTGTTTCTTGTTTTTGAAGAGAATAAAAAACTTTCTGAGGAACACCATGACTGAGGATAAGCTCACCCCTCTGGCCATGCTTTCTATAAAGAAAAGCTTTTCACAGGTATGCAGAGCTTCAACAGCAGAGTGATCGACCTGCTTGAAGAAACATTGGCACATGAACTTCATTTTTCGAAACTAGATGAAAAGCATACACTTTTTCTGGTAGGATGCTGTTATTTTTCGGCATGAGCTGCCACTGATATTTATTTGCTAATACAGGATGAACATAAAGTTTCAATTCATTTTCGAGAAAACATAATATTATATTCAAACAAATACAGGTATTGTAAACCATATGATATGGTAACACAATCCATGAAAGTTTTTTCTTAGTCTCGTTCAATATGACCACCTTGCACATCCATACAGGTTTCTCAGTGACACATTTCTACCTCAAACATTTTGTTCAGCATTGCAGGTACGATGTTGCACACTGCCTGCCTGATATGCTCATTGAGAATGGCAACTGAGTTGATTTTAACTTTGTAGACTTGTGATTTCACATATCCACATGTAAAATTGGCCAAGAGGCGTCAGATCTGGGAAACATGGCACCCATATGCGGTGTGAACACCTGCCAATCCATCGATGTGAGATTGGGGCATCCAGGTACTCTGGAACAATCAGTGAGAAACGAGGAGGTGCTCTATCCTGTTGGAAAACCACAGTTTCCAAAATGCCATCCTGCTGTAATTGTGGTTGAAGGAACAGTTGTAGCATAGTGTCACAAAACCGCATCTACAATCGTGTGGCTTGTTTATACAAAAGAAACTGATAGGAGGGCAGTGTGAAAACCAAGAGCCGGCAAAGATAACATGCAGATAAGGGTCTGTCGAAACAAACAAACTGAGATAAATGGAAATTTCTAGTTACTTCTGGACTGATAGAGATTGTTCGTGTTCTGGTTTATTTGCGAATCATCTGGAAATTATCTGTGAAGTAAAGAGGTGACAATTGGCCAAGAGGCAGTTGTAGTTGTGAAACAGTTGTTGTGAAACCAGACAGCTGGAAGTGTTATTGTAACGAGAGCGAATTATGTAATCTGCTGTCACTGTTATTGTTATCGACCTTGATAGACTGATGGTGTATGTAACAATGTGTATTTCTACGAAAATAAAGGAGATTTTTAATTTCTGCAACTCGGCCTTTTAATTCTACGAAGCCACAATGTCACAATATCAAGGTACGAAATGCCTGTCACTGTTTGTTCTCCAAAGAAGAATGAATGGCCCATACATCTTAGATTTTCGAGATTCAACTGTATTGGAACACCACAGTGAAGCGAAAAATTATTAAATTTTAGATGAGTCGCATTTTTTACACATCTGCTTCACTTTCGTACCTATTTTGAGGACATGTTTCGCAAATCTTCGTTTGCATCTACGGCTCTTGTGCCTCAAAATAGGTACAAAAGTGAAGCAGATGTGTAAAAAATGCGACTCATCTAAAATTTAATAATCTTAGATTTTGTCAACCCCAACGACACATTGACTTTTGGGATGTTTCATTCCCACTCCATTATCACATTTGATTGTTCATCCACCCACAATCTGCACTTGTGTCTGATGATCATCCGGAAGGTGGCCTCATTGCTAAAGAACACATTTTGCAACAAAATGGCTTCTTCAACTGCCCTAAACAGGTCGTACTACATTGCTCCACAAGCATAGACTTCCCATTCCAGTGCATGTCCAATTTGGAGGTGGCATGACTGTTTTTTTAAAGTGAAATGCAGAATCAATCTGTGAATTGTGGTACACCCAACTTTCGATTTAACCTCCTGATTGATGCTTTTGGACTTCTGGTCACAGCATTGCTTAGCTGCTGAACAGTTTCATCGGTCCCCGACATCTACCCATACACTGCCTGTTCTTTGAAATTTCTGCATCAGTAGTCGGATATTAACCCTTGTAGGACCGGATTTATGGAATTTTCGTTCCAAATCTGCTTGAACCTACTGATATGTAAATCCCCTCAAAAATAACAGTGATTCATTCTTCAGTTGACAGCATCTTTCACGTATGCTGTAAAAGAAATTCAAAATCAACTGTTTTCTCAAAAATGGATTGGGACTTCATGTTCATCCTGTATACGTTTTTCCTTCTTCATATATACAAAGATAACCTGCTATTATAATGTTAATAGTACAGATGTAATGGTTTTGATATTTTTAACACTGCAATTCAGTCAGGAATGGCAAA
This sequence comes from Mantis religiosa, assembly GCA_030765055.1. Lineage (NCBI taxonomy): Eukaryota > Metazoa > Arthropoda > Insecta > Mantodea > Mantidae > Mantis > Mantis religiosa. The sequence goes on from CM060957.1 coordinate 55,696,377, forward strand.
CTTAGCTGGGTGTCCTGCTGTGGCATAGTAAACATTACGTTCAATGTCAACCAACCACTCCCCCAGAATGGTTCGTTGTCTCCAGTTCTTTTTGAGATGATAATTGCAGCTCTATAGATTCCACAGACTGATTGACACATAGCTTGGTTGTTCTAATTTCCAAATTTTAAAACAGTTAATTTGCTAATGTGACACTAAAAATATCAAATCTGTATAAGTTGATCATCCTGTTTGATTTCCTACTTCAAATTCCCCTTTTTTATTTATTTTTTAAATTGACATAGCTACAGGTTTTAATAGCTAGTATTCTAAGCTAATGTATTCTCACCATCTGAATATGTTGTGTTTCATTTAAGATGACTGTTGTGTCTCTTCTAATTAAGAATTGGTAGCATATCATACATAATCAATGCTCCAGAAACCTGGGCTGCACATGGAATGCTGTGGACATCCTAGGTCTATGGCTCGTGTTATTGTTGTATCACAAACTGCTAGGGCATCTTTTGTCTGCAAAATCATTTTGAAAAACCTTTTATAAGATACCAAGGCATCTTGATTTTTAATTACTACATTATTTTTGCACCACCAGGCGAGTTTAAGTTTTTTTTAATTGTATTATTGCACCATGCTCAATTACTTAAGTAATATTATATGGATTATATAACTCTTTGTTATGTAAAAAAACTGAAGCTGCTGACAGTGAAGTAAACTAAGTATTAAGGTATAACTCTTTGTTTATGTGTTAAGTTGTTACTGATTAATGAACATATTTACAATTACATTTCTATATTAACTATAATTCTTCAAAGTCTAGTTTATTAACAAATCTAACCAATGGTTTCAAGTGTTCTTTTATTAGGTGGTTTATTGGCCAGTTATTTCCACTTTTACTTTCCACAGTTGAATGCGATGGACATTTTTAAATATTCAATGAGCATATACAGATTTTATCCTTTGTACAACTTTAGTGCAGCATCCTCTGTGAATTTTGAAGCTATGTTTCACAATATTAGCAGTTATTACAGTGATTTTTTATCATCCAATTTCAATACTGAGTGATCAACTTCGTTCACAGTACAAGGGGCATTATTTTCAGTTTCTGTTCTGATCAATAATTTTGCTGAAAAACAGCCTGGCAGTGCTAAACAGTTCTTTTGGTTCCTTTCTTGGAAGTGTTGAAAACAGTGTTGTTATGATAAATTAACTTTAAAGAGAGTCGATTAATGACACTAAACAACACTTTTAAATTTTTCCGGAACATGTTTCAGAGGCTTTGCCTCTATCCTCAGTCGATGGCCGGTTGAGGATAGAGGCAAAGCCTCTGAAACATGTTCCGGAAAAATTTAAAAATAAGTGTTGTTTAGTGTCATTAATTGACTCTCTTTAAATTTAATTTAGTTTTTTTGGTGTTTATTTACCAATAATGATGATGATGATGATGATGATGATAATAAAGCTTACTATGCACTATTACAGTATCACCAGAATATAATAAGAAAAAGAAAATTTGTTGGCAACGTTCCGCCGTATTCGTGGATAACGGAGCGCTGCGGTTGGCAACAACTTGTTTCCGTGATGTCATTCCATAACAACATAACTGTACGCCGATCTGCATCTTTACCAATAATAATAAAGCTTATTATGCACAATTCCCATTACAGTATCGCTAGTATATAAAAATAAAATGTATTGGCAACATTCCGCTGTATTCGGGCATATTGGAGTGCCGCAGTTGGCAACAACTTGTTTCCGTGACATCATTCCGTACCAACATAACTGTATGCCGCCCATCTGCATCTTTACCTTAATTTCACTACCTACTTCTCAGTATAGAGAAAATTGTTGCAATATTTTGGTACCTATTCCTGCAGTGCCAAAATTACATCACTGTATATATTGTGGCTTTGTAGAATTAAAAGTCCAAGTTGCAAAAATTCAAAATGTTCTTTATTTCCATTGAAATACACTTTGGTCAACCCTTACAGTAGCAGAATTACATACATACACCAATACAATGCTCAAAGTTGTTGACCATAAACAAAAGAGTTCACTTTCAAAACAGTTGTATGCGGACGATTCTCAACTTCCAATTCGATCTGTATACAGCACTCGTTACGACTGACTCCCAACTAACTGCGGCTTCCTTTTATACAACCATTCATGATTCCAGACAGTTGTGGAATGTTCTTTATCAATCAAGATGTCACTAGAAGTTTCCAATTATCTAACTTTATCTGCTTTTGCAAGCCTTTTATCTCTGCACTGTCTTTATCTGTTTCGGCAAGCTCTTTATCTCCGTGTTGCACTATCTGTCCCTTATCTACATGCCACACTATCTGTTGGCCATTCCTCCTCGTGAAAATGCGGTCGGCGACAATATAATGGAATACACCATGATTGTCGTCTGCTAGTCCCTTTGTAGTGTAGCCAACTAGGGAAAAACAAATGCGCCGTATTCTCTAAACAGCACCAGAACTAGCAAACCTCGAAAATTCCGAAATTTCTTCCACCATGTATAGCATGCTGACCAGGCAGAAAGCTAATTATACAAAGTAGAGGTTTGAAACGTGAACGGCAAAATGCTTCAAATGGCCCTGGATGTAATGTTACCAGCATGTACTGCATGTTAAATGGTGGGAAATATAAAATTATCATGTAAATTATGCAATACTGTAATCACTTTAAAATTGGCCTTCTTGGTCAGAATATCACAAAAACTGCATTGTATTTCGACAATAATGATTCTTGGGGACTATAGCTTTGCAAGTTTTGAATTATATCACCACAAATGTCCTTAGGTATATCATATTACATTTACAGAACCATTTTCCTGCTTTTGTAAGTACAAATCTCACTGCTGAAAAGCAAGGACATTCACCATTTCAATAAATGGGTTTTAAATAAATATTAAAAGCAGAAGCATTATTAACAGTGAAGTATTCTTCATATTTGAGTTTGATGTATGAGTCACCATGTTTACACTCAAACTTCACTTACTTGTTGTTGTATAATTGAAACATTTTCAAGATCATTCGATCTCATCCCCAGCTGTTTGGTGACTAAATGAACCTTCCTCTTCTTCCACTACTACGGAGCTCCGATCACTCTGCCATCTGGTGTTAGGGGCACTAAGTTTTAATACTTCATTTAATGCCGGGATTTCAAAATTTATAACTTTATCACGGTTTTTGTTTATGAATATTTTTCCCAAATATCCAATTCTATGGGTGTACTTGAAGATTTTAACAGTTTAACATTAAACTGTTTAACATTAAACTGTTAAAATCTTTAAGTACACCCATAGAATTGGATATTTGGGAAAAAATATTCATAAACAAAAACCGTGATAAAGTTATAAATTTTGAAATCCCGGCATTAAATGAAGTATTAAAACTTAGTGCCCCTAACACCAGATGGCAGAGTGCTCGGAGCTCCGTAGTAGTGGAAGAAGAGGAAGGTTCATTTAGTCACCAAACAGCTGAGGATGAGATCGAGTGATCTTGAAAACGTTTCAATTATACAACAAGTAGGTGAAGTTTCAGTGTAAACATGGTGACTCATACATCAAACTCAAATATAAATGGGTTTTGTTGAGGGCTACTCTCGACAGCCTTTTCTAAAACAATAAAGAAAGTGATATGCAATGGAGTTCTGAAGTATATCCTTTTTAAAATTATGTCCTCCAATGTTAAGTCATATCGGACGATGATGTTCAAATATGTACAGGGTATATAGAGCTTAGAATTAACAGACATTCATCTTCCAGGATAAGGGAAAACCTCCAACGTTAAGTCATATCATACGATGAAAGAAATGATGTTAAAATGAGTACAAGATACATAGAGCTTAGAGTTAACAGACATTTATCTTTCAGGATAAGGGAAAACCTCCAACCCTAATTCATACTGGATGATGAATGAAATGATGTTCAAATGAGTACAGGGTACATAGAGCCTAGAGTTACCAGACATGCATCTTTCAGGACAAGAGAAAACATAAAATTTTAAGTCATATCGGACAATGAATGAAATGATGTTCAAATGAGTACAGGATACATGGAGCTTAGAGTTACCAGATATTCATCTTTCAGGACAAGGGAAAAATATCGGACAATGTATGAAATGATGTTCAAAGGAATACAGGGTACATAGAGCTTAGAGTTACCATTCATCATTCAGGATAAGGGAAAGCATACTACCAGTCACTATTGTCACCCGATCGTTGGAACACCCTATGGAACCAGCTGTGAGCGGGCGAGCAGGGGAGGTCCGTGTTAGTCACGCCCCCCCTCGTTTGTCTTATAGTGGTGACAGGAGATGGCTGGGACAAAAATCATCACTGCGCCGTCTCTTTCTGTTCCACCTGTGTTCTCGAATTTACGGGATATTTCATCTAATGGAGAACCTTCCAGATCGGCAAGCGGACCCTATAAAAGCAACACGTCGTGCAAGAGGAGTCAGTCAGTTAGTCAGAGTTCTTGGCGAGCAGTGTAAGAGTGCAGTTTACGACGAGAAGACTGTGTACGTGCATCGGAGTATTGTATGTAACTACGAATGTAAGTGAAATTGTAACGGATGAACTGGTGAATCGTAATTGTGTGTATTACGTAATTCTGTGAAATTGGCAAGTGTTAAACTGTAAGTCGAAAGAAATAAAGAACATTTTTGAGTGGTGAAATTGGACTTTTCATTTCACGAGCCCACAAAGTCACACTAAACGCGGTGCAGACAACGGTGGCGCCCAAGGACATCTGGGAGGCCCTAGAGAATCGGTTTGGGAACCACCGCTTAGCCGCAGCGTACCGCAGCCAGCTGTAGGCAAGGTCACAGTAGCAGGGGGAGACGCTGCAGGAGTTCGCCATAGCGATCGACCAGCTGGCTAGCAAGGCCTTGGTTGACCTGCCACTGGAGTTCGTATCCCGGGAAGCCGCCTACAATTTTGTCGACGGGGTACGGGACGCGGAGATTCGTCAGCGCCTAATGCTCGGCGAATATAAAACCATCCACGAGGCGCTGACAGCGGCATTAAGGATGGAGGCATTTTAATTCCTAAACGAAGTCAAGTCAAGGTTCCTTTGCTTTAGCCCGTCTTTCACATGGCATGATAGCACGTGATTTAGTGGTAGTGATGACATATTTGTTTATATGAATTTTATCACTGACCTTGTTTTGAACTAGATTTGTCATATATCGCCATTCGAAGGTTGTGTTGTGCCGAGCATGAGAGCTAAATTATTTTATTGATTGTTTATTGCGCGTGTACTTATTATATGCATAATGGCAGAGTCTACCGCCAGTTGTTTGCTGATGCATCGCAAGGAAAGCCTTTACAAAGCAGCGAGAAGAATTGTGGTGCATGTGTTTAATGCACTCACAGAGAAGAATCCGTATTTGTTAGTGAGAGAAGTCGAACAGCTGTGCTCTGAACTACAGGTGTGAGTGTTAGATCCGTAGGAACATCGCGACATGAAACTGAGACAACAGGAGAACTTATCACTTCAGGCAAAAACAAGAAAAAACAAAAGCGAGTGGTCGGAGAATGCGATTTGTGAAAAGTGCTGTACGTCGTCATGTGCATAGCTTTTTCGTTAGAAACGAACTCTGTTATACGATTTCTTAGTGCTAAAGGCGTAAAACGGATTGATATTCATCGTGAGATCTGTGAAGTTTACGGACAAAACATTATTAGTGATGGAATGGTGAGGAAATGGGTGAGAGCATTAAAAGATGGCCGCACAAATGTGCAAGATGAAGAATTGAGTAGGCGTCCTTCGGTCGTTACTGAAAATTTCGTGCAGAAAATGGACGAAAAGGTGAGAGAAAACAGATGCTATACAATTTCATCATTGTGCGACTATTTTCCTCAATATTCTCGTAGTGTTTTGTATCGCACTATGACGGAGAACTTGAAGTACCGGAAGTAGTGTTCACGTAGGGTTCCGAAAATTTTGGCGCATTTGCACAAAACCCAAAGTTTAGGCAGTGCATTGACTTTCCTTGAGCGGTACCGCTATGAAGATGAGGACTTTTTAGACAAAATTGTTGCCTGTGACGAAACATGGGTGGCCAAAGTCACACCAGAATCTAAACAACAAATCCATAGAATGGTGACATTCATCATCACCCATAAAGGAGAAGTTTAAGCAAACAATTTCTGCCCTGAAAATAATGTGCCCAGTTTTTTGGGACAGAAAAAGGAGTTTCTACCTCGTAATGAGACAATCAATGCAGCGTCTTATTGTGAGACATTGAACAATCTGCGCCGTGCAATCCAGAACAAAAGACGTGGCAAGTTGAGTAAGGGTATCGTTTTGCTGCATGACAATGCCCGTCCACATGTGGCTAATCGGACCAAAGATCTCATCAAATCTTTTCAATGGGAAACTCTAGATCATCCTCCATACTTCCTTGATCTGGCGCCCAGCGACTACCATTTGTTCCTGCACTTGAAGAAACATCTGGGCGGTCACGTTTTCAAGACGATAACGAAGTCAAAACAGTTACGTAACGTATGGGTGTTTTTCAATTTTAAGAAAAAATTAATTTTATATTTTAATGACTTCTAATTATTATTACGGACAATAATGTAATTTACCGCGATTTTCAATGCAGACCCAAGCTTGCAACCCACGGTGTATGGCACCACTAGCCTCCTTGCCTCTATGTGCCAGATTACATGGGAAAGCGGTAACTACTTACCTCTCTACAGACTTTAAGTCACATATCATTGCCTCCCTTGTTCCGCTGCTCACCTCTTCCTACATCGCTCACAGTAACTCAGGAAGCAAGGTAGTTGCGGCTCGTTAGATAAAGTTTAGCATTCTTGTGACTGTTGTTAGAATGTTAATTGTTAGGTGGAAAAATTAATGTAGTTTCAAAATAAATAAAGAGGATTATTTATTGAAATGTCCCTATCATGTCTTAAAAGTTAGAGTAACAAAGGAAAATTAAAATCATTAGGTGCTAATGCGCCAAACAATTTTATATTCATAGGTTCAGACTGAAGAGATTAAATGCCATAGCCGGGATCTGAACGTAGAGTCACAGATTGTTATTCAATATATAAAAATATTGAAAGAAGTTTCCAGTTTTAATAACTTGGCGAACAGAATTCATGTACCTAACTTAGATCGACTGGTAAATGCATTCAGATCTGTCCACTGTTCATGATTTCATCTGTAAAGTTTTGGGTTACGTTATAGGTATTTAAATGACACAATTGTTCACTTTAGAAGGTGCAAAAACTGTAATTGCAATACATTTGCAAACGAAATTGGCTAAATTGATCACACTTATACAACTTTGTGTATACTTTCGTTCCGAAACACAATGAGGCCCAAATGACCTTGTTGTCGACGGACCCTAAAACACCACACACACTCACCCGAAACACAATGAAAGGTATTCCTCTATATTAATTATTCTATATATATAATAGCAGTAATCTCATATAGTTCATATTCCTTATGAGTTTTTCTCCATAACAAGGTATCAATGATTTCGTGTTTTGGAAAATGTCTCTAATTAATAAGATAAATTCATATATACATAGAAATTGCGACTTGCCTGTCATCTGTGGTATCCTACGTGTACTTCGTGTTGCATCAGATTTCCGCTGTGTCGCAGTGTTCGCAAGCTCTCAAATAACAGGCGGGACATCTGAACTGCACGTTTATAACGTGTTGCCCCGTCCCAATGGCTTTGTATTTCGTGTTGAACATTACTTTCTCTACCACGAACATCAGGGTAGATGGAGCAGGGATTGTACTCTACCCAAATGTATAGTTAATATTTCATGGTGGCTCTCTCAGGAGAATTTTGTTCTGAGTAAGCATTGCATATCTGCTAAGACGTCCACAAAGAGAATGTATATCTTGTTAAAATACACAGTTTATGTGAAATACTTTTTCTCGTGATGTATAGCAATTCGTAGGTATTCTGTTATTTGTCTCATTCGATTGTTTCTGGGATTATTTTATAGTGCCTATATTTTCATTTTTAGCGCCTTGTGCAACTTTTCTAAAACCTAGTTTTGAGTTCTCATTTATGAATTTTGTAATTTGAATGTGTCCATGAAAGGTTTCTTCTAATAATAATTATACTAGCTTGTCATTTTCTTTTTTATTAATACTGCAACCAATTGGCATATATGCCAACGCCCGCCTCGGTAGCATAGATGGCAGCCTGTCTGTCTCACATTCAAGAGGTCCCGAGTTCGAATATCGGTCAGGGTGAGCTACCTAGATAAGGTTTTTCCGGGATTTTCCCTTATCCTTGCATACATATGTCGGGTAGGTCTGAGCTCCATGGACCCTGGACTCATTTAAGCATCATGTGACCCAATTCATTCACCGTCCGATATGACTTAACGTTGGAGGACGTAAATTACAAAACAAGGAAAAAAAATACGTCTGCCCACAGCTACAATATAAATCATCCCTTTGTACAGTAAAAATCTGATCTTGATCATAACTTCTCTCATTACATATTTCTTTAATTTGTCACACACATACCCTGAGTTGAATATCCACCAATATACTTTCATTTCTTACATCCTTTGCCAATAGATCCACTTTACAGCTTACAATGATATTGTGTGTCCAGAGATTTACATTACTTTGATGATTACTGTTTTATTTGAATTTCTATTATACAATTATTTACTTCATAGCTGGTTCCTTTTAACTTACAGGAAATACTATAACAATCAGAAAATATAATACGAGGGCTTTTCAATAAAGAATGATAACAGTTTTTTACGGTCATAATTTTTCGTACTAAAATTCAATCTTATATTCTGTTAGCTTAATGTGAAACAAACACTCCATAGTAGTTTCATTGTTGGTACTCCTGGTCCCGCCTATTAGAACCAGGCAAGTTCAGACATGTTCAGTATCGTCTACCGCTGCAATGGAGGTAACACGCAGTTAAAGTTGATGTTAAAGGTAGTTTCTTTATCAAGTAATCACTGATGATGAAACTTGGCTACGTCATTTAATCCTGAGAGCAAACAGCAAAGCTCATTGTGGAAATCTCCTTTATCACAAACCCCCCAAAAAGCAAAGGTAGTTGCTTCTGCTGGGAATTTATGGTCATCTCATTCTTTGATATTCATGGAATGGTTTATCAGCATGTTGTACCTGCACACACATCAGTAGTTTTTTTTAAATGTAATACTTATTACAAAGAATCCTACTAACCTTAAAGAATTGTCAATTCGTAGTCACTAATTATGTGTTCCACATTTATTGTTGTTGTAATTTATATCCTTTAAAGTTTAGTCATATCGGACGGTGAATGAAATGGTTGAAATGATTCTTTACTCATACTCATAATTTTGATGGCCCTTCTAAAAAATCTCAAATAAGTCCAGGGACCATGGAGCTTATAGTTACTTCACATTCATCTTGAAGGATGAGGGGAAAATTCTGGGAAAAACCTTATCCAGGTAACTCACCCTGACGGAGATTCGAACTCGGGACCTCTTGAACATGAGGCAGACCCGCTACCATCTACGCTACCCAGGTGGGCCCACAACATTTGCATTTTAACTTGAATGGAAAGTGAATCAATAGCTAGTGCGAAATCTTTCACATTTGATACAAAATACGCTTAATGAAGATCCGTAAGGTAGGCCTAGGTTTGTTATTGTACGAGGGCTGTTCAATAAAGAATGATCACATTTTTTTGACAACGCGTAATTTTTATGGTCCTTCTCAAAATAGTCTCCCCTGTATGCGATGCACTTGTCCCAGCGTTTCTGCCAGACTTCAAAGATATGCTGGAAACCATTTTTGAGAGATCCTTCAAAATAGCCTCCGCAGCCTTCACCACTGCTTCTGATGATGGAAAGCCGCGAAGGCGTTTCTTCAAGTTAGGGAATAGCAAAAATCACACGAGGCTAAATCCGGACTATAGGAAGCTTGAGGGGTGCACTTCACGTTGATTTCTGCAAGATATTCAGCAACAACATTGGCAATATGCCGCCGCACATCATCGTGGTACAGCATCCAGCCTGCTTCACGGAAATGTGGTCTCTTGCGCCTGATATGGACTTGCAATGTTATCAGGACATTCCTGTAGTATTGTCAGTTACTGATATATTAAAGGGCACAAAACAGATGATATTTTTTTTTCTTTTGAGGAGCTTCGTAATCTCAGTGATCTTAGTGATGTGTTGATAAACGTTTCAATCAGTAAATGACGCACACATTCGCTCTCTCATTCATACATCTAAAATCTAGGCAAGATGAGGAAAGAATCTGACCAATTAATTTGTGAAAAAATATCTCAAGAATCCACTTGTGAACTTGTGAACGGATATTATTTGAGACATATTTTCTGAGTGTTCATAATCTTCTGCATCTCTTAAATGTTCCATAAACATTTTCCTTCAAGTTTCCTTCGACCGTATTCTACTAGTTCACTATATTTATTGCACTCAAAAAAAAAAAAACATGTTCAGGCGAATCTAAACAGTTACATTGCTCACATAAATCTGAGTTCTTCTTCCCTATTCTTTTTAAATATACATTATATGGGCCATGTCCTGTAACAAAGTGACACAATTCTTTTATTGGTTTTATAACTCCTGGACAAGAAAACCAATAAAAATTCATTCTTGTTTCATTCCAGTGAACAGATAAAGAATTATGGATTGCCAAAGGAAATGCTGGTTAAGAAATTGCAACAATGGTGGTTAAGAAGGTGTGAGCAGAGAAATTAGACTACTAAATTATTTTGTATTAAAAACTTCAACACATAGTTCTAGCACTTTCACTGCATAACTAAAGCTGCAAACAGTAGTAATATTTCAGTAATATTTCTCGCATACTGACGAAAAGTTTACTGCATATTTCCTCAGCGTATGTAACGCGTATTATTCTAATGTGAGGTAATTGAAATGTGCCGTAAACTAAGCAACGTGTGCGAGATGTGACTTCCAAAGAAGTTGGATACTTTCACTCACTGAACACGAGAACGGAAGGAAGGGGGGAAGCGGATGTTCCATAACTCTGTCGAAATAGAGGCTCACTACATTACTGACAAAATCGTTAGTTCCAACAGGGCCCAGGAGGTGCGCCTATGCAGCTTCAACCTCACCGCGGAGATATTTAATAAATCATATTTAATTAGATTTATATAAAACGTGTGTGTTCTCTATTTAATAGGCACAAGCATGCTCACAAAAATTTTTTGCAGTGGGTCATTCCATTAAATATACGAATAAAACATATTGAATTCCTCAAACTTATATAGGTTTCTGAAGACCTTTGTTTCAAAATACAATTTACAATGGTCCTCTATTTTGATTTTTATATATACAATAGCTCCAGTCTACTAAACTTCGCATGCAAAAGTTCCTTTCCAACCAAAAGAAACATTACTAACTTACTTCCATGTAAATTTTGCTAATAACTGAGATATACTAATATATACATAGGTATAATAACCTGCGCGCCATCTGTAATGTGCTACGTGTACTTCCTGTTGCATGAGATTTCCCTGTCGTTGAGGTCGGACTCAGAACGCAGGACTTGTGAACTGAAGGTTTTAAACGTTTCTTTTTTTTTCGTAGCCTTTCTCTCTGTTGTTTGTACTCTACCCAAATATCCAGTTAGAATTTCTTTGTAGTTCTCTCTGAAGATCTTTGTTCTGACTGCTCTTTGTATATCTGGTAAGAGTTAGAAAAGTAGTACTACATAGAAAATGTAGATATTGTTAAAATTTACAATTTATGTCATTGGCATTTTTACTTGGAACGAAGAAACTGGTGGATCATCCTTGTTATTTGTCTGAATTTGTCATTTTTGGTATTTTTACTGTGTATTTTATTTTCATTTTTTAATATCTCGTATAATGTGTCTAAAATGAGTCAGGGGTTCTAATTTATAATATTGGTAATTTCAGTAGGTCCATTTAGGTTTTCCTTGTATAATAACTGTAGTAAACTGCCATTTTTTATTATTATAACTGCAACTAGTTAACATATCTGTGTAAAACGACAATATGAATCATCACCTTGTACAGTAGTAAGGGAGTTAATTTAATCTTAAAGATTTCTTGTAGACCCTTTCTTCTCTTCCTACACTTTCTTGATTTTGTCACACACTTATATTGAATTGAATGTCCACCAACATTCTCTCATTTCTTACATCCCTTGTCAATAGATATACCTCACAGTTTACAGTGATATTGTGGGTACAGAGATACTTATTAATTTGATACTCCATGCTTTCTGGACATGTTCTGTTCTATTCATACAAGCAGCTGGCGGCTGACTGAGGGTCAGCACGACGTGTGTCATTCGTGTACCTGTCCTACACGGACTTAACCACTTAATGACAGGATATAAGGGGTTTTGCAGGGTGGTTGTTTAATTTTAGGTGGATGAAAAGAAGGGAGGTAGCCGTAGCTCCTCATGGTAGCCAACTCGGGTGCAACGTTTGTGTGCACCACTGGTGTGAGAAAATTTTAGGAAGAGTTTAATTTAGAATGATTAATCAATTTTCAAATAGTAATAATTCTGCAGTTGTAATAACAACTTTATTGTTACCGGGTGTGCCCGCATGCCATGCGGGGAAGACGGTGAGCTTGTAGCGTCTTTCTCATGTTGGTAGTTTCCTAGAGACCTAACCAGGGTGCTCTGATGTTGAGACAAACTCGCGTAGAATTTAGTAACCCGGCGCCTAATGACATCTTCCACATAGTGGAGAGATGAGGCTTCATGGAGTTATCTCACGGGAAAGCTCTAGCACACAGAATAGATGGCCCCAAGGCATCTATTTTATACCGCTGGAGTTGTCGCAGATTAGTTCCTGCGGCCATGCCCCAGATCTCACACCCATAAAGCAAAATTGGAAGAATTAAAGCCTGAAAAAGGCGCAACCTAAGTGGTGTCGGCATCCCTGACCGCATCATGGGGTATAACGAAACCCAAGCTCCGCATGCCCGATGAGCTACCTCCTGGATGTGACACCCCAAAAGTTAGACCCTTGTCCAACTTTACACCCTAAAACTTAAGAGAGTTTGTTCATTCTATCGTTCTGCCAGAATATTCTGTTCTATTTTGATTTCTGTTATTTTAATATTTGCTTAATAGCTGCTTTCTTTTGTTACTGACGCGGCGCTGGGCATAAACGTTTCGGCACAACTAGATAATAGACGGCGGATGTTTCACGAGCTAGCATGAGCAGTTAACGATAACGCGGCCAGGGATCACAAAAGCGGCAAACAATGTTATCTCAGATAAAGGACTCGCCGCCATAGGTAGTATTTCATGTTTCGAAGTTTCTAGAGATATCTCGATTGACGGAGAATGGTTGTTTCTCTTGTTTGTTCGTGAATGTTCTCGACCTACGAATGGACATATAAAAAGGGATTGTGACGCGCTAGCAGGACAGCTGTAGTTGTGAAACCAGACAGCTGGAAGTGTTATTGAAACGAGAGCTAATGTAATCAGCTGCAAGTGTTTGTTATTGTCATCGACCTTGGAAGATTGTGTGATGTAATGTTGTTACGTGAGAATTGAACAGAGTATTGCTACGGAAATGAAGGAGATTTTTTATTTCTGCAACTCGGCCTTTTAACCCACAAAGATACAACATACACAAAACACTGTAACAATCAGAAAGCATAATACTTCTATTTATTTTGTTGTTCCTAGCCCTTTCTCGATATGGACGTCATGAGGTCCAAGTTAGAATGCCCCAAACCGATATGGACGTGTATAGACGTCCTGCGCATACACGCATTTAATGCTCATTTAACTCCAATTATTTTAATCTTCCTATTTTACAATAAATTTAAATTAGTTCTATAAGGAATATAAACGTACCCTTAAAGGTTTCTTTTTTAATTTTACACCTCCAAACCTGGATAAACACCCAAGGACACATCTGCAGGTTCACACCAAATAATATTGGTTTCCTTGCGAACTTCTTTTTTGCAACACACTACACATTTTCGAAATGGATTCTAGTGATCGAATCCTTCTATGAATCGAATACGATTTATTCGAATCTTTTCAATAAAGGAAACTTTATTCGAATTCAAGTACTCGGTTATTAACAAACGCGAACATTTGCATGAGACTGAAGCTGCTGGAATGTAAAGGCGCTTTAATTGACGTTCAGCCTGTCATTATATTGCATAAATATGTTGTTTATAATTATTTTAGAAATACAGCGTAGTAATGGACTGGATTTCTTTACGGAGGGATTCGCCATGATGTCGTAATGCACTGTTTTGTACCTATACGCTACGGAGATCCAATTTTGGTCTATTGTAGTGTAGCCGTACTGTCGTTAAGTCCCTGCATTTGCAGTACCTTAACTTAGAAGTGAGTCCCATTCAGCTCAGTGGTAGTGACATAACGTTTGACTTTGGTACGCTACTCTAAGGTGCAGGGGCGGCTGCAGCACGTTCTTTTCTGTTTTATAAATCATATTATAGAAACACCAGAATCTAAACAACAAATCCATAGAATGGTGACATTCATCATCACCCATAAAGGAGAAGTTTAAGCAAACAATTTCTGCCCGGAAAATAATGTGCACAGTTTTTTGGGACAGAAAAAGGAGTATTGCTAGTGGAGTTTCTACCTCGTAATGAGACAATCAATGCAGCGCCTTATTGTGAGACATTGAACAATCTGCGCCGTGCAATCCAGAACAAAAGACGTGGCAAGTTGAGTAAGGGTATCGTTTTGCTGCATGACAATGCCCGTCCACATGTGGCTAATCGGACCAAAGATCTCATCAAATCTTTTCAATGGGAAACTCTAGATCATCCTCCATACATCCTTGATCTGGCGCCCAGTGACTACCATTTGTTCCTGCACTTGAAGAAACATCTGGGCGGTCACGTTTTCAAGACGATAACGAAGTCAAAACAGTTACGTAACGTATGGGTGTTTTCAATTTTAAGAAAAAATTAATTTTATATTTTAATGACTTCTAATTATTATTACGGACAATAATGTAATTTACCGCGATTTTCAATGCAGACCCAAGCTTGCAACCCACGGTGTATGGCACCTCTAGCCTCCTTGCCTCTATGTGCCAGACTACATGGGAAAGCAGTAACTACTTACCTCTCTACAGACTTTAACAGTCACATGTCATTGCCTCCCTTGTTCCGCTGCTCACCTCTTCCTACATCGCTCACAGTAACTCAGGAAGCAAGGTAGTTGCGGCTCGTTAGATAAAGTTTAGCATTTTTGTGACTGTTGTTAGAATGTTAACTGTTAGGTGGAAAAATTAATGTAGTTTCAAAATAAATAAAGAGGATTATTTATTGAAATGTTCCTATCATGTCTTAAAAGTTAGAGTAACAAAGGAAAATTAAAATCATTAGGTGCTAATGCGCCAAACAATTTTAAATTCATAGATTCAGACTGAAGAGATTAAATGCCATAGCCGGGATCTGAACGTAGAGTCACGGATTGTTATTCAATATATAAAAATATTGAAAGAAATTTCCAGTTTTAATAACTTGGCGAACAGAATTCATGTACCTAACATAGATCGACTGGTAAATGCATTCAGATCTGTCCACTGTTCATGTTTTC
>CM060957.1:55721946-55931946 GCA_030765055.1 Mantis religiosa
AATAGCTAGTGCGAAATCTTTCACATTCGATATAAAATACGCTTAATGAAGATCCGTAAGGTAGGCCTAGGTTTGTTATTGTACGATGGCTGTTCAATAAAGAATGATCACATTTTTTTTTGACAACGCGTAATTTTTATGGTCCTTCTCAAAATAGTCTCCCCTGTATGCGATTAACTTGTACCAGCGTTTCTGCCAGTCTTCAAAGACATGCTGGAAACGATTTTTGAGAGATCCTTCAAAATAGCCTCCGCAGCCTTCACCAATGTTTCTGATGATGGAAAGCCGCGAAGGCGTTTCTTCAAGTTAGGGAATAGCAAAAATCACACGGGGCTAAATCCGGACTATAGGAAGGTTGAGGGGTGCACTTCACGTTGATTTCTGCAAGATATTCAGCAACAACATTGGCAATATGCCGCCGTACATCATCGTGGTACAGCATACAGCCTGCTTCACGGAAATGTGGTCTCTTGCGCCTGATATGGACTTGCAATGTTATCAGGACATTCCTGTAGTATTGTCAGTTACTGATATATTAAAGGGCACAAAACCGATGATATTTTTTTTTCTTTTGAGGAGCTTCGTAATCTCAGTGATCTTAGTGATGTGTTGATAAATGTTTCAATCAGTAAATGACGCACACATTCGCTCTCTCATTCATACATCTAAAATCTAGGCAAGATGAGGTAAGAATCTGACCAATTAATTTGTGAAAAAATATCTCAAGAATCCACTTGTGAACTTGTGAACGGATATTATTTGAGACATATTTTCTGAGTGTTCATAATCTTCTGCATCTCTTAAATGTTCCATAGACATTTTACTTGAAGTTTCCTTCGACCGTATTCTACTAGTTCACTATATTTATTGCATTCAAAAATAACATGTTCAGGCGAATCTTAACAGTTACATTGCTCACATAAATCTGAGTTCTTCTTCCCTATTCTTTTTAAATATACATTATATGGGCCATGTCCTGTAACAAAGTGACACAATTCTTTTATTGGTTTTATAACTCCTGGACAAGAAAACCAATAAAAATTCATAAGATTTTGTTATATAATGCACTTCTTGTTTCATTCCAGTGAACAGATAAAGAATTATGGATTGCCAAAGGAAATGCTGGTTAAGAAATTGCAACAATGGTGGTTAAGAAGGTGTGAGCAGAGAAATTAGACTACTAAATTATTTTGTATTAAAAACTTCAACACATAGTTCTATCACTTTCACAACTAAAGCTGCAAACAGAAGTAATATTTCAGTAATATTTCTCGCATACTGACGAAAAGTTTACTGCATATTTCCTCAGCGTATTTAACGCGTATTATTCTAATGTGAGGTAATTGAAATGTGCCGTAAACTAAGCATCGTGTGCGAGATGTGACTTCCAAAGCAGTTGGATACTTTTACTCACTGAACACGAGAACGGAAGGAAGGAGCGAAGCGGATGTTCCATAACTCTGTCGAAATAGAGGCTCACTACATTACTGACAGAATCGTTTGTTCCAACAGGTCCCAGGAGGTGCGCCTATTCAGCTTCAACCTCACCTCGGAGATATTTAATAAATCATATTTAATTATATTTATATAAAACGTGTGTCTTCTCTATTTAATAGGCACAAGCATGCTCACAAAAAGTTTTTGCAGTGGGTCATTCCATTAAATATACGAATAAAACATATTGAATTCCTCAAACTTATATAGGTTTCTGAAGACCTTTGTTTCAAAATACAATTTACAATGGTCCTCTATTTTGATTTTTATATATACTATAGCTCCGATCTACTATCCTTCGCATGCAAAAGTTCCTTTCCAACCAAAAGAAACATTACTAACTTACTTCCATGTAAATTTTGCTAATAACTGAGATATACTAATATATACATAGGTATAATAACCTGCGCGCCATCTGTAATGTCCTACGTGTACTTCCTGTTGCATGAGATTTCCCTGTCGTTGAGGTCGGACTCAGAACGCAGGACATGTGAACTGCAGGTTTTAAACGTTTCTTTTTTTTTCGTAGCCTTTCTCTTTGATGTTTGTACTCTACCCAAATATCCAGTTAGAATTTCTTGGTAGTTCTCTCTGAAGATCTTTGTTCTGACTGCTCTTTGTATATATGGTAAGAGTTAGAAAAAGTAGTACTACATAGAAAATGTAGATATTGTTAAAATTTACAATTTATATCATTGGCATTTTTACTTGGAACGAAGAAACTGGTAGATCATCCTTGTTATTTGTCTGAATTTGTCATTTTTGGTATTTTTTACTGTGTATTTTATTTTCATTTTTTAATATCTCGTATAATGTGTCTAAAATGAGTCAGGGGTTCTAATTTATAATATTGGTAATTTCAGTAGGTCCATTTAGGTTTTCCTTGTATAAAAATTGTAGTAAATTGCCATTTTTTATTATTATAACTGCAACTAGTTAACATATCTGTGTAAAACGACAATATGAATCATCACCTTGTACAGTAGTAAGGGAGTTAATTTAATCTTAAAGATTTCTTGTAGACCCTTTCTTCTCTTCGTACACTTTCTTGATTTTGTCACACACTTATATTGAATTGAATGTCCACCAACATTCTCTCATTTCTTACATCCTTTGTCAATAGATACACCTCACAGTTTACAGTGATATTGTGGGTACAGAGATACATATTAATTTGATACTCTATGCTTTCTGGACATGTTCTGTTCTATTCATACAAGCAGCTGGCGGCTGACTGAGGGTCAGCACGACGTGTGTCATTCGTGTACCTGTCCTACACGGACTTAACCATTTAATGACAGGATATAAGGGGTTTTGCAGGGTGGTTGTTTAATTTTAGGTGGATGAAAAGAAGGGAGGTAGCCGTAGCTCCTCACGGTAGCCAACTCGGGTGCAACGTTTGTGTGCACCACTGGTGTGAGAAAATTTTAGGAAGAGTTTAATTTAGAATGATGAATCAATTTTCAAATAGTAATAATTCTGCAGTTGTAATAACAACTTTATTGTTACCGGGTGTGCCCGCATGCCATGCGGGGAAGACGGTAGAGCTTGTAGCGTCTTTCTCATGTTGGTAGTTTCCTAGAGACCTAACCAGGGTGCTCTGATGTTGAGACAAACTCGCGTAGAATTTAGTAACCCGGCGCCTAATGACATCTTCCACATAGTGGAGAGATGAGGCTTCATGGAGTTATCTCACGGGAAAGCTCTAGCACACAGAATAGATGGCCCCAAGGCATCTATTTTGTACCGCTGGAGTTGTCGCAGATTGGTTCCTGCGGCCATGCCCCAGATCTCACACGCATAAAGCAAAATTGGAAGAATTAAAGCCTGAAAAAGGCGCAACCTAAGTGGTGTCGGCATCCCTGACCGCATCATGGGGTATAACGAAGCCCAAGCTCCGCATGCCCGATGAGCTACCTCCTGGATGTGACACCCCAAAAGTTAGGCCCTTGTCCAACTTTACACCCTAAAACTTAAGAGAGTTTGTTCATTCTATCGTTCTGCCAGAATATTCTGTTCTAATTTGATATCTGTTATTTTAATATTTGCTTAATAGCTGCTTACTTTTGTTACTGACGCGGCGCTGGGCATAAACGTTTCGGCACAACTAGATAATAGACGGCGGATAATGTTTCACGAGCTAGCATGAGCAGTTAACGATGACGCGGCCAGGGATCACAAAAGCGGCAAACAATGTTGTCTCAGATAAAGGACTCGCCGCCATAGGTAGTATTTCATGTTTCGAAGTTTCTAGAGATATCTTGATTGACGGAGAATGGTTGTTTCTCTTGTTTGTTCGCGAATGTTCTCGACCTATGAATGGACATATAAAAAGGGATTGTGATGCGCTAGCAGGACAGCTGTAGTTGTGAAACCAGACAGCTGGAAGTGTTATTGTAACGAGAGCTAATGTAATCAGCTGCAAGTGTTTGTTATTGTCATCGACCTTGGAAGATTGTGTGATGTAATGTTGTTACGTGAGAATTGAACAGAGTATTGCTACGGAAATAAAGGAGATTTTTTATTTCTGCAACTCGGCCTTTTAACCCACAAAGATACAACATACACAAAACACTGTAACAATCAGAAAGAATAATACTTCTATTTATTTTGTTGTTCCTAGCCCTTTCTCGATATGGACGTCATGAGGTCCAAGTTAGAATGCCCCAAACCGATATGGACGTGTATAGACGTCCTGCGCATACACGAATTTAATGCTCATTTAACGCCAATTATTTTAATCTTCCTATTTTACAATAAATTTAAATTAGTTCTATAAGGAATATAAACGTACCCTTAAAGGTTTCTTTTTTAATTTTACACCTCCAAACCTGGATAAACACCCAAGGACACATCTGCAGGTTCACACCAAATAATATTGGTTTCCTAGCGAACTTCTTTTTTGCAACACACTACACATTTTCGAAATGGATTCTAGTGATCGAATCCTTCTATGAATCGAATACGCTTTATTCGAATCTTTTCAATAAACGAAACTTTATTCGAATTCAAGTACTCGGTTATTAACAAACGCGAACATTTGCATGAGACTGAAGCTGCTGGAATGTAAAGGCGCTTTAATTGACGTTCAGCCTGTCATTATATTGCATAAATATGTTGTTTATAATTATTTTAGAAATACAGCGTAGTAATGGACTGGATTTCTTTACGGAGGGATTCGCCATGATGTCGTAATGCACTGTTTTGTACCTATACGCTACGGAGATCCAATTTTGGTCTATTGTAGTGTAGCCGTACTGTCGTTAAGTCCCTGCATTTGCAGTACCTTAACTTAGAAGTGAGTCCCATTCACCTCAGTGGTAGTGACATAACGTTTGACTTTGGTACGCTACTCTAAGGTGCAGGGGCGGCTGCAGCACGTTCTTTTCTGTTTTATAAATCATATTATAGAAACACCAGAATCTAAACAACAAATCCATAGAATGGTGACATTCATCATCACCCATAAAGGAGAAGTTTAAGCAAACAATTTCTGCCCGGAAAATAATGTGCATAGTTTTTTGGGACATCTGAGTGCAGAGAGTCTACTCCCATTAGCCCTGTTCCCGTAGGAACAAGACCCGGGTCTCTTACAACCAGGGAGTCTCCCAATTAAGGGCTCCGAGGCCTTTTCCATTAGGACAGTACCTAGTTTCCTAAACTGCCCCCCCGCTTGTACTCAAGACGGGACGGAAGTGGATACGCCACTTACGCGCGCCAACCCCGAAGGGAAGACCTCCGATATGACCTCGGTGGGGTCGCCTGGCGATCTAGCACACCTTCTACTAGCTCAGCAGGCTAGTACCCGGAAACTTATGGCTTCCCTCAACCCGGTCCGCAGACCTACCCAATCTCCCACGGGTATCGGGAACAGTTTTTTGGGACAGAAAAAGGAGTATTGCTAGTGGAGTTTCTACCTCGTAATGAGACAATCAATGCAGCGCCTTATTGTGAGACATTGAACAATCTGCGCCGTGCAATCCAGAACAAAAGACGTGGCAAGTTGAGTAAGGGTATCGTTTTGCTGCATGACAATGCCCGTCCACATGTGCCTAATCGGACCAAAGATCTCATCAAATCTTTTCAATGGGAAACTCTAGATCATCCTCCATACATCCTTGATCTGGCGCCCAGTGACTACCATTTGTTCCTGCACTTGAAGAAACATCTGGGCGGTCACGTTTTCAAGACGATAACGAAGTCAAAACAGTTACGTAACGTATGGGTGTTTTCAATTTTAAGAAAAAATTAATTTTATATTTTATTGACTTCTAATTATTATTACGGACAATAATGTAATTTACCGCGATTTTCAATGCAGACCCAAGCTTGCAACCCACGGTGTATGGCACCTCTAGCCTCCTTGCCTCTATGTGCCAGACTACATGGGAAAGCGGTAACTACTTACCTCTCTACAGACTTTAACAGTCACATGTCATTGCCTCCCTTGTTCCGCTGCTCACCTCTTCCTACATCGCTCACAGTAACTCAGGAAGCAAGGTAGTTGCGGCTCGTTAGATAAAGTTTAGCATTCTTGTGACTGTTGTTAGCATGTTAACTGTTAGGTGGAAAAATTAATGTAGTTTCAGAATAAATAAAGAGGATTATTTATTGAAATGTTCCTATCATGTCTTAAAAGTTAGAGTAACAAAGGAAAATTAAAATCATTAGGTGCTAATGCGCCAAACAATTTTATATTCATAGGTTCAGACTGAAGAGATTAAATGCCATAGCCGGGATCTGAACGTAGAGTCACGGATTGTTATTCAATATATAAAAATATTGAAAGAAATTTCCAGTTTTAATAACTTGGCGAACAGAATTCATGTACCTAACATAGATCGACTGGTAAATGCATTCAGATCTGTCCACTGTTCATGATTTCATCTGTAAAGTTTTGGGTTACGTTATAGGTATTTAAATGACACAATTGTTCACTTTAGAAGGTGCAAAAACTGTAATTGCAATACATTTGCAAACGAAATTGGCTAAATTGATCACACTTATACAACTTTGTGTATACTTTCGTTCCGAAACACAATGAGGACCAAATGACCTTGTTGTCGACAGGCCCTAAAACACCACACACACTCACCCGAAACACAATGAAAGATATTCCTCTATATTAATTATTCTATATATAATAGCTGTAATCTCATATAGTTAATATTCCTTATGAGTTTTTCTCCATAACAAAGTATCAATGATTTCGTGTTTTGGAAAATGCCTCTAATTAATAAGATAAATTCATATATACAAGGAAATTGCGACTTCCCTGTCAGCTGTGGTATCCTACGTGTACTTCGTGTTGCATCAGATTTCCGCTGTGTTCGCAAGCTCTCAGATAACATGCGGGACATCTGAACTGCACGTTTATAACGTGTTGCCCCGTCCCAATGGCTTTGTATTTCGTGTTGAACATTACTTTCTCTACCACGAACCTCAGAGTAGATGGACCAGGGAGTGTACTCTACCCAAATGTATAGTTAATATTTCATGGTGGCTCTCTCAGGAGAATTTTGTTCTGAGTAAGCATTGCATATCTGCTAAGACTGAAAGTACGTCCACAAAGAGAATGTATATCTTGTTAAAATACACAGTTGATGTGAAATACTTTTTCTCGTGATGTATAGCAATTTGTGGGTATTCTGTTATTTGTCTCATTCGATTGTTTCTGGGATTATTATTATTATTATTATTATTATTATTATTATTATTATTATTATTATTATTATTATTATTATTATTATTATTATTATTATTATTATTATTATTATTATTATTATTATTATTATTATTATTATTATTATTATTATTATTATTATTATTATTATTATTATTATTATTATTATTATTATTATTATTATTATTATTATTATTATTATTATTATTATTATTATTATTATTATTATTATTATTATTATTATTATTATTATTATTATTATTATTATTATTATTATTATTATCATTATCATTATCATTATCATTATCATTATCATTATCATTATCATTATCATTATCATTATCATTATCATTATCATTATCATTATCATTATCATTATCATTATCATTATCATTATCATTATCATTATCATTATCATCATTATTATTATTATTATTATTATTATTATTATTATTATTATTATTATTATTATTATTATTATTATTATTATTATAGTGCCTATATTTTCATTTTTAGCGCCTTGTGCAACTTTTCTAAAACCTAGTTTTGAGTTCTCATTTATGAATTTTGTAATTTGAATGTGTCCATGAAAGGTTTTCTCTAATAATAATTATACTAGCTTGTCATTTTCTTTTTTATTAATAGTGCAACCAATTGACATATATGCCAACGCCCGCCTCGGTAGCATAGATGGCAGCCTGTCTGTCTCACATTCAAGAGGTCCCGAGTTCGAATATCGGTCACGGTGAGTTACCTGGATAAGGTTTTTCCGGGATTTTCCCTTATCCTTGCAGACATATGTCGGGTAGGTCTGAGCTCCATGGACCCTGGACTCATTTAAGCATCATGTGACCCAATTCATTCACCGTCCGATATGACTTAACGTTGGAGGACGTAAATTACAAAACAAGGGAAAAAAAAGAGGTCTGCCCACAGCTACAATATAAATCATCCCTTTGTACAGTAAAAACTGATCTAGATCATAACTTCTCTCATTACATATTTCTTTAATTTGTCACACACATACCCTGAGTTGAATATCCACCAATATACTCTCATTTCTTACATCCTTTGCCAATAGATCCACTTTACAGTTTACAATGATATTGTGTGTCCAGAGATTTACATTACTTTGATGATTACTGTTTTATTTGAATTTCTATTATACAATTATTTACTTCATAGCTGGTTCCTTTTAACTTACAGGAAATACTATAACAATCAGAAAATATAATACGAGGGCTTTTCAATAAAGAATGATAACAGTTTTTTTACGGTCATAATTTTTCGTACTAAAATTCAATCTTATATTCTGTTAGCTTAATGTGAAACAAACACTCCATAGTAGTTTCATTATTGTTACTGCTGGTCCCGCCTATTAGAACCAGGCAAGTTCAGACATGTTCAGTATCGCCTACCGCTGCAATGGAGGTAACACGCAGTTAAAGCTGATGTTAGAGGAAGTTTCTTTCACAAGTAATCACTGCTGATGAAACTTGGCTACATCATTTAATCCTGAGAGAAAACAGCTAAGCTCAGCGTGGAAATCTCCTTCATCACCAACCCCCCAAAAAGCAAAGGTGGTTGCTTCTGCTGGGAAGTTATGGTCATCTCATTCTTTGATATTCATGGAATGGTTTATCAGCATGTTGTGCCTGCACACACATCAGTAGTTTTTTTAAATGTAATACTTATTACAAAGAATCCTACTAACCTTAAAGAATTGTCAATTCGTAGTCACTAATTATGTGTTCCACATTTATTGTTGTTGTAATTTATATCCTTTAAAGTTTAGTCATATCGGACGGTGAATGAAATGCTTGAAATGATTCTTTACTCATACTCATAATTTTGGTGGTCCTTCTAAAAAATCTCAAATAAGTCCAGGGACCATGGAGCTTATAGTTACTTCACATTCATCTTGAAGGATGAGGGGAAAATTCTGCGAAAAACCTTATCCAGGTAACTCCCCCTGACGGAGATTCGAACTCGGGACCTCTTGAACATGAGGCAGACCCGCTATTATCTACGCTACCGAGGCGGGCCCACAACATTTGCATTTTAACTTGAATGGAAAGTGAATCAATAGCTAGTGCGAAATCTTTCACATTTGATATAAAATACGCTTAATGAAGATCCGTAAGGTAGGCCTAGGTTTGTTATTGTACGAGGGCTGTTCAATAAAGAATGATCACATTTTTTTTGACAACGCGTAATTTTTATGGTACTTCTCAAAATAGTCTCCCCTGTATGCGATTAACTTGTACCAGCGTTTCTGCCAGTCTTCAAAGACATGCTGGAAACCATTTTTGAGAGATCCTTCAAAATAGCCTCCGCAGCCTTCACCAATGTTTCTGATGATGGAAAGCCGCGAAGGCGTTTCTTCAAGTTAGGGAATAGCAAAAATCACACGGGGCTAAATCCGGACTATAGGAAGGTTGAGGGGTGCACTTCACGTTGATTTCTGCAAGATATTCAGCAACAACATTGGCAATATGCCGCCGTACATCATCGTGGTACAGCATACAGCCTGCTTCACGGAAATGTGGTCTCTTGCGCCTGATATGGACTTGCAATGTTATCAGGACATTCCTGTAGTATATTAAAGGGCACAAAACCGATGATATTTTTTTTTCTTTTGAGGAGCTTCGTAATCTCAGTGATCTTAGTGATGTGTTGATAAATGTTTCAATCAGTAAATGACGCACACTTTCGCTCTCTCATTCATACATCTAAAATCTAGGCAAGATGAGGTAAGAATCTGACCAATTAATTTGTGAAAAAATATCTCAAGAATCCACTTGTGCACTTGTGAACGGATATTATTTGAGACATATTTTCTGAGTGTTCATAATCTTCTGCATCTCTTAAATGTTCCATAGACATTTTACTTGAAGTTTCCTTCGACCGTATTCTACTAGTTCACTATATTTATTGCATTCAAAAGTAACATGTTCAGGCGAATCTTAACAGTTACATTGCTCACATAAATCTGAGTTCTTCTTCCCTATTCTTTTTAAATATACATTATATGGGTCATGTCCTGTAACAAAGTGACACAATTCTTTTATTGGTTTTATAACTCCTGGACAAGAAAACCAATAAAAATTCATAAGATTTTGTTATATAATGCACTTCTTGTTTCATTCCAGTGAACAGATAAAGAATTATGGATTGCCAAAGGAAATGCTGGTTAAGAAATTGCAACAATGGTGGTTAAGAAGGTGTGAGCAGAGAAATTAGACTACTAAATTATTTTGTATTAAAAACTTCAACACATAGTTCTATCACTTTCACAACTAAAGCTGCAAACAGAAGTAATATTTCAGTAATATTTCTCGCATACTGACGAAAAGTTTACTGCATATTTCCTCCGCGTATTTAACGCGTATTATTCTAATGTGAGGTAATTGAAATGTGCCGTAAACTAAGCATCGTGTGCGAGATGTGACTTCCAAAGAAGTTGGATACTTTTACTCACTGAACACGAGAACGGAAGGAAGGAGCGAAGCGGATGTTCCATAACTCTGTCGAAATAGAGGCTCACTACATTACTGACAGAATCGTTAGTTCCAACAGGTCCCAGGAGGTGCGCCTATTCAGCTTCAACCTCACCGCGGAGATATTTAATAAATCATATTTAATTAGATTTATATAAAACGCGTGTCTTCTCTGTTTAATAGGCACAAGCATGCTCACAAAAATTTTTTGCAGTGGGTCATTCCATTAAATATACGAATAAAACATATTGAATTCCTCAAACTTATATAGGTTTCTGAAGACCTTTGTTTCAAAATACAATTTACAATGGTCCTCTATTTTGATTTTTATACATACTATAGCTCCGATCTACTATCCTTCGCATGCAAAAGTTCCTTTCCAACCAAAAGAAACATTACTAACTCACTTCCATGTAAATTTTGCTAATAACTGAGATATACTAATATATACATAGGTATAATAACCTGCGCGCCATCTGTAATGTCCTACGTGTACTTCCTGTTGCATGAGATTTCCCTGTCGTTGAGGTCGGACTCAGAACGCAGGACATGTGAACTGCAGGTTTTAAACGTTTCTTTTTTTCGTAGCCTTTCTCTTTGATGTTTGTACTCTACCCAAATATCCAGTTAGAATTTCTTGGTAGTTCTCTCTGAAGATCTTTGTTCTGACTGCTCTTTGTATATCTGGTAAGAGTTAGAAAAAGTAGTACTACATAGAAAATGTAGATATTGTTAAAATTTACAATTTATATCATTGGCATTTTTACTTGGAACGAAGAAACTGGTAGATCATCCTTGTTATTTGTCTGAATTTGTCATTTTTGGTATTTTTTACTGTGTATTTTATTTTCATTTTTTAATATCTCGTATAATGTGTCTAAAATGAGTCAGGGGTTCTAATTTATAATATTGGTAATTTCAGTAGGTCCATTTAGGTTTTCCTTGTATAATAACTGTAGTAAATTGCCATTTTTTATTATTATAACTGCAACTAGTTAACATATCTGTGTAAAACGACAATATGAATCATCACCTTGTACAGTAGTAAGGGAGTTAATTTAATCTTAAAGATTTCTTGTAGACCCTTTCTTCTCTTCCTACACTTTCTTGATTTTGTCACACACTTATATTGAATTGAATGTCCACCAACATTCTCTCATTTCTTACATCCTTTGTCAATAGATACACCTCACAGTTTACAGTGATATTGAGGGTACAGAGATGCATATTAATTAGATACTCTATGCTTTCTGGACATGTTCTGTTCTATTCATACAAGCAGCTGGCGGCTAACTGAGGGTCAGCACGACGTGTGTCATTCGTGTACCTGTCCTACACGGACTTAACCACTTAATGACAGGATATAAGGGGTTTTGCAGGGTGGTTGTTTAATTTTAGGTGGATGAAAAGAAGGGAGGTAGCCGTAGCTCCTCATGGTAGCCAACTCGGGTGCAACGTTTGTTTGCACCACTGGTGTGAGAAAATTTTAGGAAGAGTTTAATTTAGAATGATTAATCAATTTTCAAATAGTAATAATTCTGAAGTTGTAATAACAACTTTATTGTTACCGGGTGTGCCCGCATGCCATGCGGGGAAGACGGTAGAGCTTGTAGCGTCTTTCTCATGTTGGTAGTTTCCTAGAGACCTAACCAGGGTGCTCTGATGTTGAGACAAACTCGCGTAGAATTTAGTAACCCGGCGCCTAATGACATCTTCCACATAGTGGAGAGATGAGGCTTCATGGAGTTATCTCACGGGAAAGCTCTAGCACACAGAATAGATGGCCCCAAGGCATCTATTTTGTACCGCTGGAGTTGTCGCAGATTGGTTCCTGCGGCCATGCCCCAGATCTCACACCCATAAAGCAAAATTGGAAGAATTAAAGCCTGAAAAAGGCGCAACCTAAGTGGTGTCGGCATCCCTGACCGCATCATGGGGTATAACGAAGCCCAAGCTCCGCATGCCCGATGAGCTACCTCCTGGATGTGACCCTCCAAAAGTTAGGCCCTTGTCCAACTTTACACCCTAAAACTTAAGAGAGTTTGTTCATTCTATCGTTCTGCTAGAATATTTTGTTCTATTTTGATTTCTGTTATTTTAATATTTGCTTAATAGCTGCTTTCTTTTGTTACTGACGCGGCGCTGGGCATAAACGTTTCGGCACAACTAGATAATAGACGGCGGATGTTTCACGAGCTAGCATGAGCAGTTAACGATAACGCGGCGAGTGATCACAAAAGCGGCAAACAATGTTATCTCAGATAAAGGACTCGCCGCCATAGGTAGTATTTCATGTTTCGAAGTTTCTAGAGATATCTTGATTGACGGAGAATGGTTGTTTCTCTTGTTTGTTCGTGAATGTTCTCGACCTATGAATGGACATATAAAAAGGGATTGTGACGCGCTAGCAGGACAGCTGTAGTTGTGAAACCAGACAGCTGGAAGTGTTATTGTAACGAGAGCTAATGTAATCAGCTGCAAGTGTTTGTTATTGTCATCGACCTTGGAAGATTGTGTGATGTAATGTTGTTACGTGAGAATTGAACAGTGTATTGCTACGGAAATAAAGGAGACTTTTAATTTCTGCAACTCGGCCTTTTAACCCACAAAGATACATTCTACACAAAACACTGTAATAATCAGAAAGCATAATACTTCTATTTATTTTGTTGTTCCTAGCCCTTTCTCGATATGGACGTCATGAGGTCCAAGTTAGAATGCCCCAAACCGATATGGACGTGTATAGAACGTCCTGCGCATAAACGCATTTATTGCTCATTTAACGCCAATTATTTTAATCTTCTTATTTTACAATAAATTTAAATTAGTTCTATAAGGAATGTAAACGTACCCTTAAAGGTTTCTTTTTTAATTTTACACCTCCAAACCTGGATAAACACCCAAGGGCACATCTGCAGATTCACACCAAATAATATTGGTTTCCTTGCGAACTTCATTTTTGCAACACACTACACATTTTCGAAATGGATTCTAGTGATCGAATCCTTTTATGAATCGAATACTCTTTATTCGAATCTTTTCAATAAACGAAACTTTATTTGAATACAAATACTCGGTTACTACAAACGAGAACATTTGCATGAGACTGAAGCTGCTGGAATGTAAAGGCGTTTTAATTGACGTTCAGCCTGTCATTATATTGCATAAATATGTTGTTTATAAATATTTTAGAAATACAGCGTAGTAATGGACTGGATTTCTTTACGGAGGGATTCGCCATGATGGCGTAATGCGCTGTTTTGTACCTATACGCTACGGAGATCCAATTTTGGTCTATTGTAGTGTAGCCGTACTGTCGTTAAGTCCCTGCATTTGCAGTACCTTAACTTAGAAGTGAGTCCCATTCAGCTCAGTGGTAGTGACATAACGTTTGACTTTGGTACGCTACTCTAAGGTGCAGGGGCGGCTGCAGCACGTTCTTTTTTTGTTTTATAAATCATATTATAGAAATTTTAAATGACCATGTAAATAGCAATGCATAAACATAAGTATAACAAATCGAGTGTAACCAATAATGAACTCTTGATGTATGGGAAACAGCTGCCTAGCTAATGGAACACCTCGGTGACGTCAACGTGCTGGCAAAATCGGTAATCAGCTATTGCGCATGCGTATAGTAGCCGTATTCCCATAAAAGCCCTGGGTGTTCAGCTGGTGAGCGGTGACACCCAGCAAGAGGACCTTTGGACCTTCTTATCGGTCTGGACTATCGACGCCCAAAAGGAGCTACTAGAACTTCGAGTAAACTCCGAGCGGGACAATAGCCACAGTACAGCATAGCACAGCAGCAGCCAAACAGCCACAGGAAAATCTTATAGATACAACCTGCTCTACTCCAACTACGCCAAACAGCCTACCTCACAATTCTTCCTGTCTCACACTCCTTGCAGTCAGATTTGACAGCTCACCGAGTCCAACTCGGCCAAAAGAACCCCTGGTTCTGTAATTCGCTGGAATTACACTTCGGCAGCCTAAACGAGCTGTGAGCCAAACAAATCGAGCTTTTCAGCAGCTGCTCCCTCACAACCTCTTTTTCGCCCGCCAAGAATGCCCAAGATACAGGCAAAAATGGCAGCCTCCTCTAATCCGCCTCCTCACCCGGAGCTTGACTCCCGCCACGTTCGGACAAAAAACCAAAACCATGCACAGTCTCACAATCTCAGGTCTCACACCATGAGCTCATCCGACACGGACTCTGACTGTTCCTCCGACAGCTACCTCTCATCCCACAATATGACAATTAGACCCAACACAACAACCTCACAAGCACCCAAGTACATCAGGGTACCTCATAGCAGCCACACCTTGTTTGTCCTCAACTGCGACCAGGATAAACAAAACCCCTGGTTCGTTAAAAAATTACTACACAAATATCAACACAGTTCGCAGTCCCTCTGTCTAACTGAGAGAATCAATTCACCCCGGAACACATACGCCCTCACCTTTGTTAACCAACAAGAGGCCGTATCATTCCAACAGGGCATCCCCACCAACGCGTTTGGCAGACTTGCAAGATACACCAATAAAATCGAACTTACCCAATCAGACCCCAGCAACCCCAAGCCAAACAAAAGAACACTTACAGCTGTTCTAAAGAACATCCCAACAGAAATTCCAGACGACGACCTGCTCCACGATCTGAAGGAAAACTACCCGGAAATACACAGGGTTTCGCGCATCATCTCTAAAGAGCACCCGACACCTCTGGTGAGAATGTTTAGCACGGATGTAGAGACTATAAACACTCTACTGACTCAGGGCGCAATCATCCAGAGACAGATTTTCCGTGCTGAGCCGTCCAGGCACATGGAGCGCCATATACCCTGCCGCCAGTGCCACCAATATGGCCATCAGAAACCTGAGTGCACAGAACCACCCAAGTGCTTCCACTGTGGAGGCAAAAAAGACACCAGACGCTGCCCCCACACAACGAAACACGAACTACCATATTGCGCCACCTGCGATACCACGGGACACTATACAGGACAAGTGAAGTGCCCACTGTACCCGAGATCTCCCCCCTCAACTCCCTCCCAAACAGCTGAAACTAACGTGTTCCCACACAACATACCATCCCCCCCACAGCCAGAACCACCCAGTGCATGGCCGGCAATCAATTTCCGAAGAATTCCAGATTCCAAAAAAGAACTAAGCCCTAAAGAAGCAGCCGGAACTGTAAGGGTACTCACTGAACAGACGGAACAGCAATTCTCCAATATTCAGAAACAAATAGACACAATACAGAAAAATCTCACAACCTTCGTCCAGGAAATAGCCAGCACAGTGATAGATCAGATTCTAACAACAATCATCCCCCTCTATGACGCCACATCACCGCCCCATAGAGCCAGACTGCTGAACAACATTAAGCAAACAGCCACCAGAACCATAAAAAAAGACCATCAATACTGCAAAAATAGGCAACCAATTAGCCATCTTCATTCACAACCAGAAACAATAGACATTACACACCGGACCACAAAGCAATAATCCACAGGAACGACAGTCCAAACTATGCAGTGCCACAACTTTAAACTCCTACACCTAAACATTAATGGTGTCACAGGAAAGAGGCAAGAACTACAACACCTGTTCCAAACTCACAACGCCGATGTCATAACCATCAACGAAAGTAGACTCACGCCCAAAAGAAACTTCTCGTTTCTCCCCCTGATAACATTCAGGAAAGACCGAATTAATAGTCCTGGAGGTGGGGTCCTAATCCTGGCTCGAAAGGAACTGAACCCCACAATCATAGTTCAGCCTCAAAATTTCAAAAATCTGGAAGTTCTGGTAATCCAAATTCAAATCAGGAGAATAAAAACCCACATTGCGACGATCTACGCCCCACCAAATTCACCATTTCCCTCCGACTTGTTACATTATCTACACTCGACCTTCAACAACATCATCATAGCCGCAGACCTCAACACCAACCATGAACAACTACTGGATGAACATACAAATGAACATGGCAGACATCTGAAACGACTCCTAGAGCGCACAGACCTCAGATTAATTTTCACACCAGGACCAACAAGGATCGGCCACATGCACCAGCAGCCAAGTTCACCGGACAAAATTATTACCTCGAAAGCAATGTACAGCAAAGTAGAGAACATCATGACCGACACAGCCCTAAACTCCGACCACATGCCTATAATTGTCACCCTCCGTACTCAACCATGGCAAACAGAAACACAGACAACAAGAAAGATCTACGACTACTCCAAAGCCAACTGGGAAAAATATGCCATCACAGCCACCCAACTCACCTCAAATATCACCAACAGCGACATCACAACCTGCACCGACATCGAATCCAAAGCCATTGAAATCACAAGCATCATCCTGGAAGCCATGAAACCAGCCATCCCAGTGAAATCAGTTAACATTAACCCATACAGCAGACCTCTCCCAAGGCACATCATCAACCTGATAAAGCAAAAAAGGAAAGCACAGAGGCACTACCTAAAAACTCGAAACCCACAGGACAAGACCATCTTAAACCGCATCCAACAACAAATAAAAGACCAAATCTTCAACCACAACTCCCAAACCTGGAACGACAAGATTGACAAGATCACCGACACCAACCGCACAGACCCAGCCCAGTTCTGGAAATTAATTAAATCTACACGGAAAAAAGCAGCTGCCCACTATCCAATTAAAGTCGACGGAAAATACCTACAAACAACCGAAGAAAAACTAGCAATATTTAAGACCAAGAACTCTTCCAGCCTCCACACGACCCTTCGTTCAGCCAAGAAAGCCACTTCCAAGTCACAGCACACATGCAGAACAACAAAAACCTCTACACCCCCAGAACAATGCTCCAAACCTAGACCTAGAAGATCCATACGAAGCACCCATCACTCATACGGAAGTCACAAGCACCATCTCAAAAGTAAAGAACACTGCTCCTGGGCCGGACCAAATCTCATATAAATTACTCAAACACCTACCAAATGCAACCATAAACGCAATAGTCAAACTATATAACGCAATACTCAAAATCGGCTATCACCCAAAGGCCTGGAAAGAAACACACACACTCCTTATTACAAAACCCGGCAAAGATAACACGAACCACACAAACTATCGCCCAATTTCACTCATCCCCACCCTCTCAAAAATACTAGAAAGGATCATCGTCAGAAGACTAACCGCTGCTACCATAGAACTAAACCTAATACCAGAGACCCAAGCAGACTACAGAAATCAGGTCACCATTCAAGACCAACTAGTCCGGGTACTTTCCAGTTTCCAGGACAGCTACAACCGCAAACACACAACAGTTGCAGCCTTCCTTGATATCAAAAACGCCTTCGATAAAACATGGATCGATGGGCTGCTGTTCAAATTAACTGTGTTCAAACTACCACCCAAAATCATCCGATGGATAGCTAGCTACCTAACAGACCGGACTGCATACATTAAAATCAACGATACATTATCCCAACCAATCAACCCCAAAGCTGGTATACCGCAAGGCAGCGTCATCTCTGGCCTGCTGTACATCCTGTACACCGCCGACACACCCCAGCCAATAGCACCAAACATACAGCTCGCACAATATGCTGACGACACAGCGTACTGGAGTACGAACCCAAGGATGCCTCTCGCTATAAGACAACTAGAACAGCAACTCAACGCATTCCTCACCTGGACTAAAAACTGGCGCATCACGCTAAACACCCAAAAAACGCAAGTTCTCCTCATCAACAAAAACAAGAAACACAAACATCGCACCGCCAAGATAACTTTCAACAACACACAAATCCCTTGCAGTGATAAAGCTAGATACCTCGGTATTCTAATTAAGCATAACCTATCCATCAACCAACATTACAATGAAGTCCTGAGAAAAGCTAAACCAATCCACGCCACTCTCACGTTCCTAGCCAGACTCAACAACAGAGGTCTGTCCAGCCATATTTCTTCACAAACTATACAAATGCCTAGTCAGACCCATCCTAACTTACGCAGCTGCCGCCACCATGCCCCTAATCAACAAAACCACAATGGAGAAACTGAGATCGTTTGAGCGCAGATGTCTACGCACTGCCCATAAGATGCTACCAAACCACAAGAACAGTGAAATCTACAAAGACACCAGAACTGCACCCATTGACTATCACGTAGCACAGCAAATGCTCAAATACATCCATAACGCCCACACAAGACCATACAGACGAAAACTAATCAACATGGCCCAAAACATGAAAACAATAGAAGACAGCAACAATAAAAACCCACCTTTAATCACCCTAATTCACGTATATGACAAAAACCAAAAGACAGAAAAAGAAGAATTACAACAACACCTTGACCACCTCATGCACAACATCAACGCCATGCAATAACCTCAACTCTCAACAAAAACCCTGAAAAGGCCGAGCTTAAGATAAAAACAAACACCCGATAAATAGACCAAGTCGGTGAAAGACCCTAAAGATCGATGGACGACTGCCCGCTAGAGGACGATGCCCCTGTCTTACCCTGGACTTAAAACACGAAGAGACACTCTATCCACCCTACACTCTTCCGCACAACGTACCTTCATTCCACCCCACGACGTACTCCAAAACTCCTGCCCCACACTCATATAAAACAAACACGCGGCTGAAGAGGGAATATCCCTAGACAGCCTTGGCACGTTAGTGCCTAAATTCCATTTCTTTTCTTTTTCTTTTCTGGCGAGCCTGTTTTCAATATCCGCTTGGTGCCTCATGTATGCCGGTGGTGAGAGTCGCTCCTAAGGTAAGCAATGCATTATGCCAGGGCTTTTACGGAAGTAATCTAACTCTACAACCTTACCGTCTTGCCTCCATGATGTCCTGAGTTCCATAGATTTTCGCACAAATGCGTGCTGCATTTGGTTTTTGCGCGGTGATCATTCGCTGTGAGTGTGAAACATGTTATAACTTCATTTTATTTAATGTATGAGTAACGAAAAATTTAACCAATAAATAATGAAACGGTTAATGAACTTCTGAAAACTCCCTTTTTAAGACAAGCATTGGAAGAAAATGTTGGTATAAAAATATTAGAGTGACCAATACCCGATCTATAAATTGAGCGAAAATCGAAAGGAATTAGAATATCTGTTTATACCATGAAGAAACTCGGCGCATGTACTTCATCTTCCGAAACTAGATGAGTTGCATGGACATTTTTTCTCGCAGTACGCTCTTATTTGTGTAAGAAACAGTCTCACGTGATATATTTCTGTTTGTAACAGCTTTGCCACATGTCACCAACTTATCCCTCTTGACTAGCATCCACGTATCAAGTAACCACACAGAGCTTGGTCCCGTACAGTACTTGACTCATCTGTAACCAACAACACACTGACTTTCACGCTTACAGGTTTAGGTATGTGACGACTCTCCTAATAGAATCGCCGCCGTTGTCAAGAACTTTATGGAAGTACGTGTACACGTGTACTTTTTCTCTAAGTGGGGCGCCCGCGGGAGGAAAGACGGAGTGAGAAGAAAGTGAGAACGTAGGGCTCAAGCAGCCACGACGGTGCAAAGGACACGCCCCGACAACTTCTACGAGGTCTGTTCAATAAATAATTATCATAATTTTTACGGTCATATTTTTTTTACTAAAATTCAATCTTATTATACTCTGTTAGCATAATGTGAAACAAATACGCCGTAGTAGTTACATTGCTGGTACTCTTTGTTCCCGCCTGTGAGAACCAGGCAAGTTGATACATGTTCAGTATCGCCTACCGCTGTAATGGAGGTAACATGCAGTTAAAGTTGATGTTAGAGGAAGATCCGGAGTTTCTTTCAATCGTAATCACTGCTGATGAAACTTGGCTACTGAAAAGCTACTAAAGAGCTACTGAACGTCGACAATACATTAAAAGAATGACAAAAATGTAGAAGAATTCAAACTGTTAATAAACATGGCTGATGCCACCAAACAAAAGTTTCTGAACGAGGTTTAAGTGTGTCAGTATGACGAGGTATGTTATGTTTAGATGTACCAAGTTGTTCTACAAATATCTGTCGAATTATTTCTAAACTTCTGCGTGTATTCACATCTTGGGTTGTACAGCGTTAATATTTTCGTATACATTATTGAAATACATGAAGCATCATTGTACTAACGACACCTTCACACGATCTTCCGATCAATAACGTTATAATCTTGTTTCCATTAACACCCTAACCTAACTTTGTTGACTGTCTATTAAAATATTGTATCATGTTGCCAGCATATAACTGAACGATAAATATAGCAATCTATGAGTAGTATTGATAAATATAAAGACATATAAGCACAGCAAAACTATTTTACTTAAGATAACATAGTAAAAACTCCAAAAACAAAACTAAATGCTATTTTACGCAAGATCTCACCACTAAAAAAAGTATTAACATCAGCTTCTTAAGATAAGTGGACATTACTTAATACATATTTTTATTTGTGTAATATTTATTTATTACTTCACTAGCTTCATTTTCTGCGTAATGACATATCCTAATTGAGAACCAATATTGATAAACAAAGACAAATAACAAGGAATGTATGAAAATCACTGATCTCTACGAAATGTAAATACTGTATTAACAATATTTACATTTTTATGTAGTAATATTTCGTTTTCTCTTTATAGTTTACCAGTTACTACAGTCCAAAGCTAGGAGGCGTACCGGAAAAACTGCCAACAGATGTTTACGTGAGGTTATCGAGTCCAGTATATGTATACTCTGTTCAGATGTAATCTTGTCTTCCGGACAACAACGTGTCATACATCGACAGACACGAGAAGTCATATATAACGTGATTAAATATTGTAACAAGGAGAAGGAAATCCCTTTGTGATTTCTGCTGATGAATTGTCTATAACACTTTAATACTCCAGGTACGTTGATTGATCAGTCAGTAGAACTGTTGTTTATCTTTCATTTACGTGACATGTTTTGTATTGAGTGACTGTGTCGGGACATTTATGTTATACAATGTGATGTCAATCAAAACTATATATATTTTTTTATTTATATTTTTATTTATATTTTCATTCAGATTCATCATTATTAACGTAACATAAGACTGTGTAGTATTAATAGTTGTAGTAATTGTATCTAAAATTATATAAATATAATTTTGTATATCTTAACATTGTGATACCTTTAAATCATGTGTTTATATTACGACACTGGTCTATTTGTACAGACTGATCACGCTTCGTTATAACCATATATTTCCTATAATTACAGACATTATTTAAAACGAAGGATTTGCGTTTGTTTTAATTAGAAGACTAAAAGAATTGATAATAATTGTTAAAAGTGATGGAACACTGAAACAAATAGCTGGAGGTTGATAATAGCAACAATGACAATGACAGAACATTGTTGATATGTTTTTGTCTGTTTAGTAAATCAACGTTTTAGTAATTATTTTGGTTGTACAAATTGATCTAACTAGAAAATTAGTTATATTATCTTACATTTCCTATAGTTGCTATAGTCATTTAATAACAAAAGTGTAGTAAATAATTTAGTTGATTTTCCCTTTCATTTTTTTCCGTTATGGAAGTTGTCGTTTAGCCTCATTTTCATTCTTTGAAAAATATTACAATAAATAATGATCTGGATGTATATTTGATGTATTTATAATCATTAAGCTTAGTTTGTATTTCCATGCATCGCTCTTGCGTATAATAATTGGCTGACCTTTTCATATCAGACACAAATACAAATACTATGATACAGATCGGTAGTTCAAATGTCCCGCGTATCTCCTCAGTACATCCAACTACAACGACGCGTAGCGGTAGTCTGATGCAACACTAAGTACAAGTAGGACATTAAAGATGTCGCTCACCTTATAATTGCTATGTATATATCAATATGTCGAAGTATGAGGAGTTATTCCCAATATATTAGAATAATCATGTACTGCTTTGCTGTAAACAGACGTTAAAGGTGAATTTTCATAAGCAATGTCTATATTTTTATAAAAATAGCATTGTATTTGAAGAAGAATTTTTGCGTTTTTGAACGAAGTATCCAAAGACTTTTATAAGACCAAGAAATTGAACTATTTAGTCGAATCAGGGAGAAATAGCTGGATTACGACTCTATCTCAGGGTCAGTCCTTATCATTGCACTTCGATTGGGCTGACTTCTGTGTGATAGTTGTCTAATTTTTGGAATCGGGAGAGCAAATGCTTTCTCCCGGCATTATCCTTGCACAATTAAACTTAATGGCAGAGGTTCCAGGACAGGCAGAACCGTAGCTGCACTACAAACAAACGGCAACTGCATAATTAACTCAAGTACAAATAACAACATTCCCTTTTATATTTCCAATAGAACGATATTTACTAAACATTTTCAATAAGCCAGCTACTTTAAATGTTAATTACAATCAAGCAGACTGGGAAGAATTCAAAGAGTCAGTTAACTATTACCTACCAGAGCTGCAGATCAATTCTGCAGAGGAACAAGACACAGCAATAAATAAACTCGAAACAGCCATAAAGATAGCCACTTCTGCCTGTGTTCCCTTAAGACAACAGCGGGCTATCAATTCTAGATTTCCCCACGACATTAAGATTCTCCAGCAAGCGCAAAACAAAGCCCGACGCAAATGGCAAATAACAAGAAACATCCTACATCGCGCAGATTACCACAAAGCTAGAGATTTAGCTAACGCACGCGCTAGAAATTACACCCAAACTCAATGGGGATAACACGCTGGAAAATTTAAATCCCCAACAAAACTCAACTTGGCGAATAGTTAAATGCCTTACGCAAACACGAACGAATGTCCCTCCCCTCCAAATTAATAATACAATAGCCGAAATACCCCAGGCCAATGCTGAAGCGTTTGCGATCAACTTGGAGAAAGTCTTTTCCGCCAACCCAGTCATTGGGCAAGATGACTTCATAGCAGAAGTCGAAAACGAAGTTAGAGACTTAGGGCAAAGACCGACTTACAATAAGATGCGTAAGACAAATCCAGGCGAAATAGGCTGGATCATACGGCATCTACCAAACAGAAAAGCGCCTGGGCTAGAGAAAATACCAAATGTGGTACTAAACAACCTACCACCAAGAGCACTAAAGCTCTTAGCAAACATTTTTAAGTTCACACTCGAAAGTGGAAGGTTTCCTCCATGCTGGAAAGAAGCCAAAATACCTCTGTTCCCCAAAGCAAATAAAAATCTAGCACTTCCAGTCAACTACAGGCCAATTAGCCTATTAAACACAATAAGCAAAGTACTGGAAAAGATAATACTGTCACCCAATTAGCGGAAGGACTGACCGGCGACAGCTGGAAGGGACCCTAGGCAGCTGGGCCATACCCACTCATCAGTCTCTGTCACTAACTGAGGGGATGACTATTAGGGAAATGTCACTTGCGCTGGCGGCCCCTTCCCCCTCTTCCACTCCTGACACCAATTGTGACTTTGTGGGCTCGTGAACTGAAAAGTCCAATTTCACCACTCAAAAATGTTCTTTATTTCCACCGACTTACAGTTAAACACTTGCCAATTACACAGAATTACGTAATGCACACAATTACGGTTCACCAGTTCGTCCGTTAAGTTCCACTTGCACTCGCGATTACGTAAACTCCTCCGACGCACGCAGTCTTCTCGTCCGTCCGCTAGCTCGTCAAGCACTGACTGACTGACTGACCCCACTCGCTGCAGCCCTTTTTATAGGAATATCGCCGTCTTCTCGACTACTCTAGTTTCCACGCGAAGGTTCCAGATGGCCGTGGAAGAGGGGGAAGGGGCCGCCAGCGCAAGTGACATTTCCCTAATAATCATCCCCCTCAGTTAGTGACAGAGACTGATGAGTGGGTGTGGCCCAGCTGCCTAGAGTCCCTTCCAGCTGTCGCCGGTCAGTCCTTCCGCTAATTGGGTGACACTGCTCCCTCCTCAAAGCTGGTCGTCCCGAACAGCACCATCGTAGCCGGCTAGACGATCCAGGTGTACCACCAACATCTTCCCTCGGGGAACCTTCTGGATGCGGTAGACCACGTCGTGAATCCTCTTCACCACCCGGTACGGTCCTTGCCATGGCTGCTGGAGCTTCGGGCAGCGTCCCTTGGTCCGGGTAGGACGGTACAACCAGACCAGGTCACCTTGCTGGAACCCTTGGCTGTTAGCTTGCCTGTCATATCTGGTCTTCATGCGGTCGCTCGCCTTCTGGATGTTCTGGCGAGCCATATCGTACATGTCGTGGAGGTGGTCCACCAGGTTCTACACATACTCGGTCACCGGCTGCTTCGCCTCCGGAGGGCTTCCAAAAGCCAGGTCACATGGGAGGCGTAACTCTCGACCGAATATTAAGCTGGCTGGCGTCATCCCAGTTGTGTCGTGTGTAGACGAGCGGTAGGCCAGCAAGAACAGTGGCACCTTGACGTGCCAGTCTCGCTGATGGCTGGGCACGACCTTCCTCAGGTGTTCCTCTAAGGTCTTGATGTATCTTTCGACCATGCCATCCGACTGGGGATGTAGAGGCGTCGTGCGGGTCTTGTTCACCCCAAGCATTTGTAATGCCTCCTTCATTAGGTTGGACTCAAAGTTGGTACCCTGGTCACTGTGTAGCTGTAGCGGCACCCGAAATCGACAGAACACTTGCTCCACGAGGCAGTCTGTGATTGTCTTTGCCTCATGGAGTCAGTGATGAGAGGGCTGACTTACGATGCCTGCCTGCTATACCTGGACGACATCATCATCGTCGGGAAGACTTTTGAAGATCACCTCAAGAATCTGAGTAAGGTGCTACAGAGACTGCAGGCGACCAACTTGAAGCTGAACGCAAAGAAGTGCCAGCTCTTCCGCAAGGAAGTGAACTACTTAGGCCACATAGTCTCAGCAACCGGAGTGGCCACAGACCCGGAGAAGACACAGGCTGTGAGAGATTGGCCTCGCCCAAAGGATAAGAAAGAATTGCGCAGTTTCCTGGGGCTGTGCAGTTATTACAGGCGCTTCATAAAGGGGTTCTCCAACATCGCAAAACCCCTCACC
Source organism: Mantis religiosa (assembly GCA_030765055.1). NCBI lineage: Eukaryota > Metazoa > Arthropoda > Insecta > Mantodea > Mantidae > Mantis > Mantis religiosa. The sequence goes on from CM060957.1 coordinate 55,747,658, forward strand.
CGCCTGACAGAGGAACACCGGCCTTATGTGTGGACGGAGGACGCAGAAAACGCTTTCCAGCACCTAAAGGAGACCCTGTGCAGTGCTCCAATTTTGGGTTTCCCACAATCGGGTGGTGCCTTCATTGTGGACACCGACGCTAGCGACCATTGCATTGGAGGTGTCCTATCGAAGATCCAGGACGGCCATGAGCGGGTGATAGCCTACTACAGCAAGACGCTATCCAAGGCAGAGAAGAACTACTGCGTCACCCGACGAGAATTATTGGCGGTAGTAAAGACCTTGGAGCACTTCCACAAGTAAATGTACAGTCAGCCATTCCACCTGAGAACTGACCATTCCGCCCTAACCTGGCTATTGAGCTTTAAGAACCTGGAAGGCCAGACAGCACGTTGGGTCCAGAGGCTGCAGGAGTACGACTTCACCTCGGAACATCGTAGAGGGAAGAGCCACGGTAACGCTGACGCCATATCCCGAAGACTCTGTCCAGAAGAGTGCGGCCAGTGTACAAGAGTGGAGGAGAAGGAGCGTGCCGCAGCAGTCCGAGTAGTCACGGCAGTGTCTGCGGATGGCTGGGATAGCGCAGGCCTGAGGAGGGAGCACCTGGCGGACGCAGACTTGGGGCCACTCTTGAGGGAAGTGGAGACAGGGACGAGACCAACCTGGGAGGACATCGCACCGAGGAGCGCCACCTACAAGTCGTACTGGGCCCAATGGGACTCGTTGAAGATCAGAGAGGGCGTGCTGTTCCGGGTATGGGAGTCACCCGATGGGAAGACGCAGAGAGAACAGTTGGTACTTCCCCGGAGTAAGGTCCCGGAAGTCCTGGAGGAAGTGCACGCCGGTACTTCGGGAGGACACCTGGGAGCGAACCGAACGATTGACAAACTACGGCAGCGCTACTACTGGCTGAGGCTACGAGCAAATGCTGAGAGATGGTGCCGTCAGTGTCACGTGTGCGCGGCGAGTCGCGGCCCCCAGACTAGGAGCCGGGGTCGCATGCAGCAGTACAACGTCGGAGTGCCATTCGAACGGCTCGCCGTTGACATGGCTGGACCGTTCCCAGTTTCCGACCGAGGCAACAAGTACTTAATGGTGGTCGTGGACTACTTCACCAAGTTGCCGGAGGTGTATGCCATCCCAAACCAAGAGGCAAAAACAATCACAGACTGCCTCGTGGAGCAAGTGTTCTGTCGATTTGGGGTGCCGTTAGAGCTAATTTTAAATCAATGCTGAAATGTTTCCTAATTGACAAAGCCTATTATAGTGTGGATGAGTTTATTTTTTATAAAGATTATTGTTGTTATTATTATTATTAGTGTGTATGGATTTATTAAAACAAGTTAGTATTCTATTTATATCACACAACCTGTATAGCTGTGTTTTAAATTGACTAAGGCTATAATAGTGTGGATTAATTTATTAATAGTCTAGTTAGAACCTCGTTTGTATCATACAATCTGTATAAATTCATATGACATGGTTCTTTTGTGTATTTAACACTATACTGAACTGAAAATAAATAAATAAAGCCTCCAATGTTAAGTCATATCGGATGATGAATCCAATGCATACAGGGTACATAGAGCATAGAGTTATCAGACATTCACCATTCAGAATAAGGGAAAACCTCCAACGTTAAGTCATATTGAACGATGAATGAAATGATGTACAGGGTATATAGAGCTTAGAGTTACCTGACATGCATCTTCCAGGATAGGAGAAAACCTTGATACCGAAATTATGGATACAATAAATTAAGAATCAAAATAGATTAGATATGAACATTTGATATATTCTGTTGCTTAAGGACTATGATACAATGAAGCACAAAATTGTATTAATTTGATATATTCTTTAAATGTGAAACAGGATATGGATTGAGCAGTTAACTATGAGGAAGCGGGCTTCGAGGGAGGTCCAGATGGTCGACACTTGTGAAAAGAGGAGAGGACCCTTCTTTGTACCCTTCGTAGTTGGTCACCGGAACAAAAGTTACAAAAGGCCATATGGTTAAGGAACTCTGGAGTGTTAATGACACATTTTCTTGAAAGGAATCACATACAGCTTGGCAGGTCGTCGATGAAGCAGGACCTGACACAAGGAGGAAGTATCTGTTCTTGCGTAAATAATGAATTACTTGAATAAAATTACATGAATAAATAATGAATGAATTAAGTAGCTGTACTGATGGAAAGATAGCATCCCCAAAAAGGTCAAGTAGTCGCCTTGCAGTCCGGGGAGTCACCAAGCTGACCCCTGTCACTCCCTACCATTAGATACTACACTAACATTATGTTTGTGGGTCAAGCCCATTCTTCATTATAATTACCTTCATACTCCCATTCTGAAATTAAAATTATTTTAAGAAAATAGTTTGTTCATCCAAGGAAGCAATTCTGGCTTTTGGTAATAAAGCACCTTTTAAATTTCCAGTTTTTCACTCCGTTCCGACACAAGAGTATGGAGAAGGCACTTCCCGTGTTTTACTCTGGAATGCTAACAGAATGACTCCATTAACAAAAGCAATTGTAATACTATTCACCATAAAGCAAATTATATCGAACTATGGCACACTATGTATTAACAAACTCTCCTGTTGCATATACAAATGGTTATTGTTTGTTTTCAGATTCTATGCAGTGTGCTATGCCTTGGTCTTGAGTGCATAATAAATTATAGCTTAATATTAGTGGTACGAGTATTACCACTAAGATATACTGTGACATTTGTGCTGTAATTTGCTTTTTGAATGCAAGGAATTGAAACTGGCTGAAATTTATCACCAAGTTAAAGATATATATGGTGAAGATGCAATTAGTGATAGAATGGTGAGAAAGTGGATTAGAATATTTAATGAAGGTCACACAAACGTCCATGATGAGGCTTGTAGTAGTCAGTTATCTGTTGTCAACAATGATTTGATAACAAAAGTTGATGAAAACATCCAGAACAAACGTTTCATAATGACAGCAGTTTCTAACAAATTTCTACAATTTCACCAACTTTTTTGTACAAAATTGTACCTAAGCTGTATGCTTAGGTTATCACAAGGTATGTTTGTTCATATTAGGTTTGAAATAGACACAGTGATAATCATAAAACTATGAGACTTGGCAGTGCTCTGACATTTCTCATACGGTACAGTGAAGAGGGAGAGGAATTTTTTCGTAAACCACATGTGGTAGTAGGTACAATCTGGACTTGTGTTCATGTCAACCAGAATCCAAACAATCAATGAAGTGGAGAAACACTCATTCTCCGAAATAACAAAAGTTCAAAACAACAAAGTCAGCACAAAAAATTGTGCGCACTGTGTTCTGGGATAAGAAAGGGATTTGCTTACTGAAACCATTAATGTAGCACAATATTCTGAGACTTTTAAGAAAACTATGGCATGCTATTCAAAACAGAGAGGAATGCTCGGTAAAAAAATTGTGTTGCTCTATGATAATGCACAGCCCTGTACTGCTGATGACACTCAAATAGTGATTCAGCAGTTTTGTTAGGAGTAATTCAGTCACCCACCATACAGCCTGGAATTGGTGCTGTCTGACTACCACTTATTCATGCACATGAAGTGTGAGCTACGTGGCATGCGTTTTAGATCTGACGAAGTGGAAAATACGTGGAGTCATTGCCATCATCACTGGCAGGAATTTCCTATGCAGAAGGCATAGAAAAGCTGTTCACCTGCCACGTGTTTGGACATTGGCAGAAATTACGTAGAATAATAGTTTTAAGGTATGCTATTTTGTGTGAAAATAAAATGCACTTGCCCACCTCGGTAGTGTAGATGGTAGCATGTCTGGCTCACGTTAAAGAATCTCGGTCAGGGCAAGTTACTTGGATAAGGTTTCTTCCAGGGTTTTCGCTTATCCTAAAGGACAACTATAAAGGTAACTATAAACTCCATGGACCCTGGGCCAATTTGAGCATCATTTCACCCATTACATTCATCGTCCGATATGACTTACGTTAAAGGACGTAAATTACACACACACACACACACACACACACACACACACACACACACACACATACAAAAAAAGCAGATGAAAAAATTATTTTTGTTTGCTTTTTTAAAACAGAACTACTTTCTGAACATGCCTCACACATAAATATATAAACGGCAATGCCATTTGCCATAACAAACAAAAAGCAGTTGAATGCAGTACTAAGGATTTAATACTGAAGCTTTTAGATACTTTATAAAGTTGTGTGTTTGGAGGAATTAAGTAACAGTATCGTCCAATTGATAAAACTATTTGTAGTTGGTTTATTCACACTACTATCACATTGATTTTTGGGGGACTAATTTCGGGAGCCTTTGCTTCCATTTTGAACCTCGAAGGCCTGAATGTCATCTGTTGTTACCTGTGGCCTTCTCTCTGGTAGTGGGACTATGAACTTCTTTATCAAATTGACTGGTTTTATCAATTAATTTAGACGTTACTGTTACTAAATTCCTCCAAACATAGGTGATTAAATAGGTCAATAAATCTTTGAGAAAAGTTCATTCAGAGGTTAAAGCACAGAACTAAATGAAACTGCAAAAAAAAAAAAAAAAAAAAAAAAAAGTACAAGTCAGTGTAGGATTAAACCTTTTATTAGCAGAAAACAAGGACTTTAAGCTTTTTACTAAATTAGAAGAACAAAGGATACTTGAGACCAATATACGATTTTTAACACGTGTCACAAAACAAGTATTTGTTGCACATGCAATACTATGTGATCTACGTAAGGCCTTTGACTGTGTGAAACATGATGTTTTGTTAAAGAAAATAGAAATTTATGGCTTAAGAAACTCAAATGTAAAAATCTTTAAATCTTATCTGGAAAATCGACAGAAAATTGTATCGGTAGGAGGGAAAGAATCTCAGGTATTGGAAGTAAACACAGGTGTTCCCCAAGGATCAGTTTTGGGCCCTTTGCTCTTTTTAATTATGATTAATGATGTCTCAAAATGTTCATCATCTCACACAGTAGTATATGCCGATGATACATCTTTACTAAGCACTCACAAAGATTACAAAACACTGTTACAACTAGCAAAAACAATAGAAAAATCAAAACTCTGGTTTAAAAGCAATGGGTTTTATATGAATGAAAGCAAAACACAAGAGCAGTTTATTTACCTTAAAAAATGTTGAACAAGATGAAAGACTAAACGAAACAATTTAACTCTTAGGTGTAGTTATAGATAAAAAACTAACCTGGAATCCACATATAGACCAAGTGTGTAAAAAATTGTCATCAGTGGTATTTTTGTTAGCAAATTTAAAAAGAGTAGTTTCAGAAAAATTTGTATTAATGGCTTATTACTCATTTTTTCAAAGTGTTTTTAGAAATGGGTTAGTTCTATGGGGTAGCAATTCTAGAATATTGGCCAAATGGTTGCTAAATAAATTAAATAGTTTCCCAAAATTCGAAAGTGCAAATTTAAAAAACTCTTTAGATTTAGTAGGAAAAATCAAAGATATAAATTTGGACATAAATGACAGACTGGTTTCATTTGATGTCACATCTTTATTTCCAAGCATATCAACAGAAAAATTACAGACTGTATTAAAAAAGTGGCTAACTACAATAGAAATGGAAGCAATAGAAGCAGAAGAATACATTTCTCTAACAAAAATATGCATTGAACAAAACTTCTTCAGCTTTAATGGAAAACACTACAAGCAGAAATCAGGGTTATCAATGGGCAGTCCACTTTCACCTTTTTTGGCTAACTTATTTATGAGTGCATTTGAAACACAAATTAAAAAGTATTGATCTTCGAAGTTTGGTATAGATATGTTGACGACATCTTTGCAATTGTACCGAATAAACATTTAGAAGATGCATTAAAATTACTCAATCTGTAAGAAAGGACTATAAAATTCACTATGAAAAAGGAAATCAATGAACAACTCTCTTTCTTGGATCTAAATATTATCAGGAATGACACAAAAATAAAATTTGGAATTAACAGGAAACCAACACATTCAGAAAATTACATAAAAACTAATAGCCACAACCCAATTACACATAAACATGCAATAATAAACAGCCTTACACACAGACTAGTGAACATACCCATGGAAAAAGAAGAATATTTCAAAGAACAAAAAGCAATACTACACATAGCAGAAGAAAATGGATACAACAAAAGTTTGGTGTTGAAGAAAATTAGAAAAGCTAAACTAAAGAAAACCATTAAGGAAGGAACCACATTTACAAAAGAAAAGGAAAGCAACAGCATTTTCAGTTCATTCACATATCACCCAAAAGCATTTAATAAATTTAAAAAGATCTTCAACGAACAAAATATCACCTTGGCACCTACTAATAGACACTCAATTTTAAAACTGCTAAATTCAGAAACAAAAAATGAAATCCCATCAGTTAACAGATCCGTAATATACCAGATAAGTTGTAAGAATTGTGAAAAATGCTACATAGGTCAAACTAAAAGAAATCTAAAAAAAAGGGTCAAAGAGCATTTTAGAAACATCAGATTGAAACAAGAAGATAAGTCAGCAGTAGCATTTCATTTTAAGAATGAAAACCATGACATTGATCCAAATCCAAAATTATTAAAAGGAGTGGTAAACCAAAATAAATTGACAACATAGGAGAACATATCGAGATTTAACTGTATTGGAACACCACAGTGAAGCGAAAAATTATTAAATTTTAGATGAGTCGTATTTTTTACACATCTGCTTCACTTTTGTACCTATTTTGAGGACATGTTTCGCAAATCATCGTTTGCATCTACGGCTCTTATGCGACTGAAGCTAGATCCTGCGGTGTGGGTAATTCTGGGGTTGTTGCTGCCATCTGTTGATTTAGTGATGAACTTAAATGTGGGATTCTCTTCTAGCGGGATTTCAAAGTTCATTAGTTGGTTTTTATGTTTTTCTATGTATATCCTCTCCCATATGAGGAGTTCACTATGTTTTTGTACGTATTTTAGTAATTCTGTGCTATCTTCAATTTCAGGATCATGGCAGCAACAACCCCAGAATTACCCACACCGCTGGATCTAGCTTCAGTCGCATAAGAGCCGTAGATGCAAACGATGATTTGCGAAACATGTCCTCAAAATAGGTACGAAAGTGAAGCAGATGTGTAAAAAATACGACTCATCTAAAATTTAATAGGAGAACATATTCATATGGAAAAATAAAGATCGCGTAATGAACTTTGAAATCCCACCAGTAGATAATTTGACATAGAAGTTCATAGATCCACCACCGGAGAGAGAGCAGACAACAACAGATGCCAGTTGGAAAGAGATTGAAAATGGAGGCGAATGCCTTTGAAACTAGTCTCTCATTAATATAAACAAGTAAGTGACGAGTATTAATAATTCAAAAAAAGAATGTTAGAATAGTGACAAATTCAAACAAAACTGAACACTGTAAACTATTATTTGTTAAACTGGGAATTCCAAAGGTGGTAAATTTATATATCTATGATATAGTGGTTAAGATCAAAGAGAACCTACATGATTATAAAACTAGAAATGAAATACATAAACATGAGACAAGAAATAATAATGTAATTGATATGCCATACCATAGATTGCAAAAAGCATTTAATAACCACAAAGTAATTGGTATAAAAGTTTTCAATGCGCTTCCACAAGAAATAAGGAGTTTGAATATTTTAGCGTTTAAAAATATATTGTACAAATGGCTGATAAGAAATCCGTTTTATTGTTTGCACGAGTTTTATCAACAAACAAGAGGGAATTGTAAATTGTATTCTTAAGTATTGTGTGTGTGTGTGTGTGTGTGTGTGTGTGTGTGTGTGTGTGTGTGTGTGTGTGTGTGTGTGTGTGTGTGTGTGTGTGTGTGTGTGTGTGTGTGTGTGCGCGCGCGCGTGTCCATGTCTGTGAGTAATGTGTTTATGTATATAATTTGTTTATATTTATATTCTGGATGACAAAGTCTATTGTAATTGTTTGTAATTACCAAATGACGAATAGTAAAATTTGGTCATAACAGCAAACCACAGGACGCAGCACAGAACATTTTTGGAAATATAAAAAGAATTTCCAGTAAGATGCAGAGGTTTACGGGCTTACTGGTCATTGTCTAGTACGAAAAACTGAAGTTCCTGATGTTTCGCTTGTACGTGCATCGAGCATTCTCAGAGGACTCATGGCAAACTAGAGTAGCTCCGGCATAGCGCACCAATTATATATAGGTGGGAAAGAGACCACCTACTTCTCTCCTATTGGCTGCGCCTCTGCCAGTCACAAAACAGCTACTAGACCTATGTCTCGGTTTGTCTGGCTCGTGTGAACAGTTTCGTCTTTGTGTTTTGTAACACGGGAAACCAGGTTTTATGCAAACATGCTGCTTCCTCCTTTCTGTTGAAATTACGTTTGTATTTGAAGATTTCAACAGCCTCCCGATAAAATCTGGCATGATGCTGGAATGTGTTGTTGGGAACCTCTGTTTTGTGGAACTTGATATCATGTCCCATCAGAAGGGCGTGTTCAGCAATAGCAGATTTTTCAGTATATCCCAACTGGCAGTTGCTTAGGTTTTCCTTAATACAGGTGTGTATGCTACGTTTAGTAGTGCCAATGTACACCTTGCCGCAGCTGCAGGGAATATGGTAGATCCCTTTTGTGGCGAGGGGGTCCCGTCTATCCTTGACTGATCGAAGATGGTCTTTTAGCTTCTTGGTGGGCTTAAAGACGGTTCTTATGTTAAACTTTCCTAAAAGTTTGATGATTCTGTCCGTGAGTTTACTTATGTACAGTAGGTATACTCCTCCACAGGAGAGTAAGTCTCTGAGGGACGAGACGCAGCAGGGGTAGCGAAGGTTCCCACACCCTCCCTGGACAGGTTTATGACACCCCATGTCAGTACAGTTACAGACCATTCAAAAACATTCTGACGGCTTCTACTTTCGTGAATGAATCTTCTCGGTTTTAATGTACAGAGTGAATAGGGCGCATGTTTTTTAACAGTCTGCTCCTTGTATAGCAAGCGTTCTCTGCCACACACATTCGCTGTCCTTGTCCCACAGCACATTCCTTATAGGGATTTTCTTTGCATTTGTTTTGCTATACTATAGGCTGCACTCTGCAGTTTGTCTCTCTGTGCTTTTCGTTGCTCTACTGGAGCGTGAAGCCTATTTTATCTCTTTTAAACCATACCCATTAGCCTGTAGTGTAGCATGTGTTGGAGTTCTTGTTCTAAGGTGGCCAGGTCAGATATGCCTAGTCCATACAGTCAAGCTCCTTGGGTGGTGGTTTGAAGTTTTCTGCAGATAGCGGTCTGTGTGGGTAAGTTTCCTATAAACTGTGTGTCCTAAACGTCATATTAGGTTATCTGGACACCAAAACATCCAGGAAGGCAATGCACTGATCCTTTTCCATAATAAATTTAATACTGTCATTGAGGCTGTTGAGATGGCCTAAGAAATCTTCAAACACTAACTTAATTTTAATAAGAAGGAAGCACGTTTGCACAAAACCTGGTTTCCTGTGTTACAAAAAACAAAACATAACCTGACATATCAAGCAAAGAAATCAAAGGTCAATGTAGTTAACTTGTCTAAACAAACGTTCACAATGCCAGTTTCATATACACCAAAGCAGGTAAGGGGAATAAATTAGTAATTTTGGAAAAACAACAGATGGAAGACTTATTGCAGGAAAATAATTATATAAAAATGGAAACCAATCCATTACATTACTGCACTGGATTTACAAATAGACAAATAGAACTTTAAAACGAAACAAACCAAATAGAAAGAATTACATAAAATTAGAGTAGATATTCCAACATTAACAAGAATATATGGTTCACCAAAAATATAGGTACATAAAACAGAAACACCATAATATGTACATTCTGTCAAGAAAGTACCGGGAATTGATCATGTAAAAATCCTGCTTAAAGGGGGATTCAAAGTTACTGTTGTCGCAAGTTGGTACAGCTTCCCTCTATATCCCCGGGAAGTATGATGATGTATGATGTTTGTGAATAAATACCTGTGCAACTTCGGAGGTGATACTTGTAATATTCAGAAAAGCTGTAAAAAATATCCTACTAAAAGTAATGTCACAGACAAGAAAAAAAGCATCAAGTTCACTGTAGAAATAGAAAAAGACGAGTATTTACCATTTTTGGATCTAAAAATAATGAGAAATAAACACAGACTAAACTTTGGCATTTACAGAAAACCAACACAAACAGACAACTACATAAAAGCTAATGGCTACAACCCAAGATCCCACAAACAGGCAATCTTCAATAGTTTAGCACACAGACTGGTAAACATCCCTCTCAGAGCAGAAGAATACAAAACAGAATACATCAAAATAATTGAAATAGCACAAAAAAATAAGTTTCCCAAATCATTAGTAGACAAAAAAGTGAACTTAGCGAAAAAGAAGAAGCTACTAAAGGAAACCACAACCCTCTCAGCTACAGTAATAGTAATTTATTTCCTTTTACATCAACAAATGGAAATACAAAATCAAGATTGCAATTATAAAATCCATACTGAAATATGCCATATATTCCTAAATCCTGAAAATCCTATCATGTTATCATGTTGCACACCATTGAATAGTAATTCAGTCCCCATACATCTAACCCTAGGTTTTTGTGTATTGGAGGCCCTCTGCTCCTTTTTACACTTTTTGCCATTTCACCTATCCCACTCTACATTTTTCTCTTAATTGTTCTTAGCCATCTCTCTTTAACTTTCCCTAAATAATTCCTTATATTTCTCCTGTTCTTTTCTCCTTTTACTGACATTTTTCTAATTACTACTTCAACCCCCAAACTGTTCCATTTACGTAGCCAAGCCTGCTCTCTCCATATCTTTGTTTGACTACAATTTATTATATAATGGAAATCTGCATTCTCTTCTCCACACAATGGACATTTATCTAGCTCCCTCTCTTGACCTATACCTTTCAAGTTTCTCACTCCTATTCTCGCCCAAGCAAAACCTTCTCGCCCTAACTTACTACATATATCTATATATCCTTCCCTTCCCCAGGTTGTTTTTATTTCTCTATATAATCTCGGTGAGCTTTTGTCACTTGTATTGGCAAAAATGTCTTGTCTGTCAATATCTTCTAATCTTAGCTTAACTTCTTTCCAGAAGCCTCTATACCCATACTCTGCATTTATCCAAGAATGACCCATACCTATGTGCTTCAACAAGTCATACATTTTATGTGCCCAAGACCCACCCCAGTTACTTCTCTTTTGAATATGAAAACATTCTTTAATTATATTGCCATCTTCCAAGTTAGTGATTCTGTATAAATATTTCATTGCCCTTGACAAGATTTTAATTTTAGTAGAATGCCTGCCTAGTTCTAATTGTGCTGCCCCATTAGGTGATGCTATTGGTAATCCCAATATGTATTTACAAAAGGATCTCTGCACTCTATCAGTCTCTCTCCAAGCCTCATCTATTCCCCAAACCTCTGATCCGTGTAACATTCTATTTTCTACTACTGCCGTATAAATCCTCTCCAACCATTTGACATTTATATCTGGCAGTTTACTGTAGCATGATCTTATCACTCTCATGGCCATTTTACCTTTTGCCACAGACATCTTTTTTTGTTCTTTCCAGCTGCCATCTGAACTCAACCTTGTACCCAAATAATAAAATCTCCTTACTACCTCTATTTCTCTTCTATTAACCTCCCATTTCTCATCCTTACACAACCTGTATCCTTTTTTGAAGACCATAATCCTTGTTTTGTTTTCATTCACTTTCAAACCCCATTTATTGCAATAAGAATTGGCTGCCTCGATTGCTCTTCTCAGCCCTCCACTTGATATGGACCCAACTACTAGGTCATCTGCAAACAGTAGCCCCGGTATTTCTTTATTATTAATAACTGGTGAATGTACCCTACAACTTGATATCTCCTCTAAAATTCCATCAATATAAGGATTAAATAATACTGGACTAAGTTTACATCCCTGCCGTACTCCTGCCTTGTTCGATATAGATTTAGTTACTTTGTTGCCTGGTAGTTTTATACAACTCATTCTCTTGGTATATCATTTTAATTACTTCTATAAATGCCTGACTTATCCCCTTACTGCTTAATTTTATCCACAATGCATCTCTATTAATAGAATCAAATGCCTTTTCTAGATCAATAAATATCATATATACCCTTCCCCTTTTATTGCTCAGATATTTGTGTACAATTGTTTTAATAATAAAGATGCTGTCCGATGTTCTCCTGCCCGGTCTAAAACCTGCTTGGAACTCCGATAGTTTATTCTCCTTCTCAACCCAATTTTGTAACCTATTTGCAAGAATTCCAGTGAAAATCTTCCCTAGAATAGACAATAAACTAATCCCTCTGTAGTTAGCTGGGTTATTTTTATCTCCCTTTCCCTTGTAAATTGGCAATATCATGCTTGTCCTCCATTTCCTAGGAATTTTCTTTTCTTCCATTATTTTATTGAATAACTTTATCACTATTTTCCTCCTAGTTTCATCGAGTGCCCAAGCCTTCCAAAATTCTCCTGGTATACCATCAATACCACTAGCTTTGTTAGCTTTTAACCTCCTTATTTGTTCACAAAATTCAGCATCCGAGATATATCTATCTAATTCATTATTTGTGGACCCCCTAACAAACTTCTTTCCACTCTGATATAATTATCTTGTCCTAACAGTGATTCAAAGTATGCACACCACTGATCTGCGCCTATATACTCATCTCTCCCCACATCTTTATATAGCCCTCTTATTATTGACCAAATTTTCTTAGTGTCATGTATTCTTGCTGCTTCATTTAGCATTCTGCCTATTTTCTCACCCCATTCCCATATACCTGTATGCCCATCTCAAGATCAGGAAATTTTCCCTTTCCTCTTTTTCCTCTGATTGCCACCAGTTCTTTAATTCCTGTGCTACTCTTGACTTTGCCACCTGGCAATCCTTGTCAAACCACTGCCTACTGATGCCTTTAGAAACCCCCATTTTCATACCGGCCCCTGCCCTTTTAACAATATATTCCAGTGCCTCTAAGGCTTGCTCTTATTCTCAGTTAAGCTTTGTACCCTCACTTGTAAGATTTTACTACTCTCTGAATTCAATTCATTAACAAATGTTTTATGCAACTCTTCTTTCCACTTATACACTTCCACCACACTGAGACATTCTTCATCAAGTTTCTTCATATGCTTGTTGCCTTCCCCTAACTCTAATCTTAATGGAAAGTGACAGCTTGATGTTAAAACATTCATAACTTCAAAATCTAGGATCCATTCATCAATTCCTACAGAATACATTAAAATATCTACCACACTTTGGCCCTTTTTATTAGCAAATGTGAATTCCCCTTCTTTGTCACCCGCTTTCCGGCCATTACAGATCATAAGATTATTCTCCTCACAGAAATCTAAAAGTTTCCTCCCTTCATTATTGGTAACTTTGTCTTTACTATGCCTAATCTCTATTTCAAGTTCCTTCTTAGCTTCATCACTTGGATTAACCTGGTGTTCCCCTATCCTTGCATTTAAATCACCTACAATTATTATTTCAACTTTCCCATACTTATTTTCCAACATTTCTATACCCCAACCTAGTTTCCTAAACACATTTGGATCATAGAACTCTGATACAGTAGGTGGGTTATACACTGTAGCAATACAGACAGTTCCCCCATTTTGATACATGTCCCCTATGGAGATCCATAACACTGATCTGCTTGACAGTTCTTTTTCTTCTTTCACCTTAAGACATTTATCTTTCTTTATAAAACAGCCTAAACCCCCTGAAGCTCTGCCTTTCCTTTGGTTCTTCATCCCACTTATGCTATAAAAGTCAAATCCTGGAATTATTACACTAGTTAATATATCACAAGTTTTTAGCACAATATAGAATTCCCCACTGCACACTTTCTCCCAAAGCCCGTCTACATTCCAACCCCCAATGGATAATGCGAATCCCTATGCTTCATCTTTCCTTTTGAACCTCCACCTTTCTAAGTTCATCTGGCTCCTGATGCGCACACGGTCTTTCACTTCCAGGATACTTCCTGATGGCGTTGACACCACTTGTAAGTCGCCTAAATTCTGCTCAATCTCAGCCGTTCTCAAACTACTTGACGCGGTATGAGCTTCCCCCATCAGCTGATCTCCTTGCATGTCATTTAGCTGTTGTGATTCGACTCGCTCGGTCCTGTGTTCGGTCTGTACGTGTGACGTCACAGGTGACGTATCTTCTCTTTCCCTCGTCAGCACAGCTGACTCTGGCTTCCTCGCAGGTGACGTAAGCTCCGTTTCCGTAGTTCGGCCACGTGCCAGTTGGACATTCCTGTCGTCTTTTGCCCTCAAAATATAGTTGCCCTCCCATGTAACGTAGTGCTGACGAAGTTCCTGCTTCACACCATCGATCCACAAATCTACACCTTTTAAATATGCCCATTTTCCTGCTGCTCTTGCTTTCTTCATTTTCAATAAAGCTAAAGATTTCAATTCGCGCTGTTTCTTACCCAAATCTTGCTCAATAAATATTTTAGTGCCTTTTAACTGTTTACTGTTCCTCAACACTTCCCATTTGAATCTCATTGATGCTACTTTCACTATTATTGGTCTTGGTTTCGGTCCAAATCTTCCTATTCTAAAACAATCCACTATCTCCCAACCTGCCATATTTAGTTTCAGTTTTTGTTGGAATATATTTTCTACATCCTGCCATACTCGTCGGTCTCTTCTCTCTTCTAATCCAAATATTATCAGGTTTAGTTTCCGATTCCCTTCCTCTAAATTTTCCAATCGGGTTAGTCTGTCTTTACATTCTTTTATTTCTTCCTTTACTTCCTCATCAAATTTCTCTAATGCTGTTGACATCCCGTTAAACTGTTCACCAATCTTCTTGTTAATTCTATTTTCCATCTCCTTCACTTCTTTTATTTCTTTTGTGATATTTTCTAGCATCGCGGCTAGTTGCTCCATCGTCGGTCCGGGGTTTAGTTCCACTCCCCCAATAATTAACAAAGCCCATATCACTAAGATGTACCATACACTTATTAAACATATACCAGAAGATCCCTGCTGAGTTTTCTGGCTTGTTCTAAATGCGTTAAAAACGCCGATCCTAATTCTATACATTTGCGCGTCAATCATCTTCGGTCGCGAGCGCGTGTGCTTACACGTCCGTCTTCCTTCGCATCTGGCAGGCAACTTCCCAGCTACAGAAACTAATATGATTTTCAAAAAATTCACTTACCATCCATGGGCCTATGATAAATTCAAAAAAGTCTTCAAAAAACAAAACATTCAACTAGCACCAGTCAACCATTTCTCCTTAAAAACCTAATTTGCTCAAACATCAAAGATGCCATTCCATCTAACAAAAAATCTGGTATATATCAAATTGAATGCAGTGACTGTAGTCAAATTTATATTGGAAAAACCAAAAGAAATTTAGAAACAAGAGCAAAGAAACACTTTAGAAACATAAAATATAAACAATTTGAAAAATCAGCAGTTGCCACACATTTTTGGGAAAAAAACCACAACATAAATCCAGAACCAAAACTACTAAAACATACATCAGGAAAACAAGAACTATCCACATGGGAACAAATCTTCATTTCAAAAAATAGGAACAAAGTATTCAATTTTGACATCCTCCAGAAAGATTTGTTCAGCAAGTTCCTTGAACCGCCACCAGAGTAGACCTGTGACAAAATATCGTCAACTACACCAATGAGAACCAGTCGATGGCCAGCTGAGGATAGAGGCAAAGTCTCTGAAACATGTTCCGGAAAAATTTAAAAGTAAGTGTTGTTTAGTGTCATTAAGCGACTCCCTTTAAATTTAAAACTAGAATAGTTGAAATTTTAAGAATTCAAAAAAATATTGTTAGAATACTGACAAATTCAAACAAAACTGTACACTGTAAACCATTGTTTGTTAAATTGGGAATTCCAAAGGTGGTAAATTTATATATCTATGACATATTGGTTAAGATCAAAGAGGATCTACATGATTATAAAACTAGAAATGAAATACATAAACATAAGACAAGAAATAATAATGTAATTGATATGCCATACCATAGATTGCAAAAAACATTTAACAACCACAAAGTATAGAATAAAAAGAAGTATTTCAGAAAGTGGAGTGCCATTGTTACTAAAATTAGGCAAGTGAGTCAACCTTGTATATACTTTTCTCCACTTACAAGTTTTTTATGAAGACTAGTTTCTGGGGACTTCTCCACAGAGCTGACGATAGGGGAGAAGTCCCCAGAAACTAGTCTTCATAAAAAACTTGTAAGTGGAGAAAAGTATATACAAGGTTGACTCACTTGCCTAATTTTAGTAACCACAAAGTAATTGGTATAAAAGTTTTCAATGCGCTTCCACAAGAAATAAGGAGTTTGAATATTTTAGCGTTTAAAAATAGATTGTACAAATGGCTGATAAGAAATCCGTTTTATTGTTTGCACGAGTTTTATCAACAAACAAGAGGGAATTGTAAATTGTATTCTTAAGTATTGTGTGTGTGTGTGTGTGTGTGTGTGTGTGCGTGCGTGTGCGCGCGTGCATGTCCATGTCTGTGAGTAATGTGTTTATGTATATAATTTGTTTATATTTATATTCTGGATGACGAAGTATATTGGAATTGTTTATAATTACCAAATGACGAATAAATAAACATTAAAAAAAACTTGTAAGTGGAGAAAAGTATATACAAGGTTGACTCACTTGCCTAATTTTAGTAACCACAAAGTAATTGGTATAAAAGTTTTCAATGCGCTTCCACAAGAAATAAGGAGTTTGAATATTTTAGCGTTTAAAAATAGATTGTACAAATGGCTGATAAGAAATCCGTTTTATTGTTTGCACGAGTTTTATCAACAAACAAGAGGGAATTGTAAATTGTATTCTTAAGTATTGTGTGTGTGTGTGTGTGTGTGTGTGTGTGCGTGCGCGTGCATGTTCATGTCTGTGAGTAATGTGTTTATGTATATAATTTGTTTATATTTATATTCTGGATGACGAAGTCTATTGGAATTGTTTATAATTACCAAATGACGAATAAATAAACATTAAATATTGTTTGGTCATAGTTGCCGCTTGGTTAGTTCTGAAAGATAGCATTTAAAAATACCCACATAGTGGTATGGAAAAAATATTTATTTTGAAGAACTGGAATTACTTAATGAATTATACCTGTAATAATGTAAATAGTCACCAAAGCTGATGATAAAAATGATGAATTGCAAAACATAAGTGAAATTGTGTTACAAAGTACCAGGAGATTCTATGAACTAAGGACCAGCTGTATAGTGTTTTTCTTTTGTTGCCACCTGTTGTTATCATAGAATGGCAAGGATGCAACCACACAGTTTTAAAACTGATTTTGAAGTCTTTACTTATCAACTTTATGCAATGAAATGCTGAAACTGGCCACATCATTGCCCATACATTTTAGCCACCTCTTTAGGAAACTACCACTGACTGTAGTTCACATTGTAAAATGCTGGCAATTTGTTGTCATATATATTTTTTAAATTCTTCTAGGATATGTGGATTTGTCTTATTCACTTTATATTTTAAGTAACCCTACAGATAGAAAACATAGGGGGTTAACGTCAGAGAAATGAAGGACCCACAAATCCGTACTAATAATTCTGTCCTCAAACTTTCAGTTGTTCTCACTGAAATATTGGTCATACAAGCTGTTGCAAAACTTGTTGAAAAAATGAAAAACTATATTCCCTGTCTACTAATTCTCTAAAAGCACAAAGTAAAGTTATATTTTATGTATATATGGGCATCAACTGTTGACAAACAAGCCATACAACTCTTTTTCTACTTACCACCATATACCAATATTTTTCATAATGGAGGATTACTTTATGAACAATAGTAGGTTTGTCAGAGCTCTAATAACAATGTGTACACATAATCCATGAAGGTGTAAGCCTTGTCCATGAAAAATATTAAATATGGGTCTATTTCCACATTGTATACACTACTGAAACTTCACTCACGAAATGTGCACTTGATTACAGAATCACTGGATTGAAGAGCATGTGAGTTGTTTTATGTGGTTTTAACTTCGGCAATTTAATAGCACTTTGTAGATAGCCATAAGAAATGCCTACCCATTATGAAAGAGCCTAACAAGGGAACTATCACTGTGCTCACAGCTGCACACACTCTTAGAGTTTGACGCATCATCTCTAGTCTGTGTGGGGCCTATGTGCCAAACATTGGATGCAGAGTATGGCTGGAAGTAACCGAAAATGAGTCCAGAATATGTAGGAATATAGAGGCATAATAACAGAATTGTGCAGGAGGGATTGTTTACCCTTGCTGGTAAACACAGGCATATGCAAGGAGCGCCGGTACAGAGCTTAAGGGGGAATGTCCAGCAGCTACTGGTTTGATTGCATGTGGCATTTTCTAGGCTTCAGTTTTGGGGGTTGCAGTTCTATTCTGCAGCAGACTTTTGGTGCACATTGTTTAAGTACAGTAGGCACTATACCATCAAATTTTCAGGTGCGTAACAATGTGAGCACAGTAAGTAGTAAGTAATTTTGGTAGAAAGTCTCTAAGGGCCTGTATTACGATCTCCGGTTAAGATGTCGGTTAACAGTTAACTTGGATAGAATAAAAAGAAGTATTTCAGAAAGTGGAGTGCCATTGTTACTAAAATTAGGCAAGTGAGTCAACTTTGTATATACTTTTCTCCACTTACAAGTTTTTTATGAAGACTAGTTTCTGGGAACTTCTCCCCTATCGTCAGTTCTGTGGTTGACTGATGATGCATCCGGTGTCTGCATCTGGCTTGGTGTCATGCTGCCATCTAATGTCTTGGTAAGTTTGATGACGTCATCTACAGCGGGAATTTCAAAATTCATCAAGAGGTCCTGTTTTTTCGTAATAAATATGTTTTCCCAAATCTGTAGTTCCAGAGGTTTCTTTGCCTGTTTGATCAGTTCTATTTCTTGTTTTATGTTGTGATTCTCAGACCAAAAGTGATGTGCTACGGCCGACTTGTCCATTTGTTTGAATTTAATATTTCTGAAGTGTTCTTTCATTCTTGTTCCTAGATTCCTTTTGGTCTTACCAATGTATATCTTGTCACAATCCTGGCAACTCATTTGGTAAATGCCTGATAATTGAGTTTTTGGTGTGCTATTTTTTAGAGGGTGGTTTAGTAAGTTGCGGATGTTGTGTTTGTTTTGAGGGGCTAATTTTATGTTGAAGCTCTTAAATATATTTTCAAATTTTTTGAAGTATTTTGGATGAAATGTAAATTTTCCATATCTGGTGTTTGGGTTTTCTAGTTTTTTTAACATAGTAATGTCCCTTAAGTTTTTGTTTCTTTTGTGTCGGTAGATCAGTTTTTTGATGAAATTTGTGTTATAGTTGTTCAGTTCGGCAACCTGGTGTATGTGAGCGTACTCCTGTTCATATTCTGTTTTTGTTAGCGGAATGTTGATTAATCTGTGAACTTAACTATGGAATACTGCATATTGATGTTGTACTGGGTGAATGGGTTGCATTTAATGTAATTGTCAACATGTGTTGCTTTTCGGTATATTCCAAATTGTAATCCTGTTGGTGTTCTAATGATTTTGAAATCTAGAAAAGATAGCCATTCATCCTGCTCTACTTCAATGGTGAAAACTATGGATTTTTCTTGTAGGTTTAGCAACTTTATAGCATCCTCGGTTAGTCTTCTAGGGACTATAGCAAACACATCGTCGACATATCTATGCCAACATTTGAAAATATGTGGAAAGGCTTTAGTAATATGTGTTTCCAAATTACTCATGAACAGATTAGCTAGTAATGGTGAAAGAGGGTTACTCAAGGCCAAGCCTGCTGTTTGTTGGAAGATCTTGCTGGAGAACGTGAAGCTGTTTTGTTCAATACATAGGGTGGTTAATTTGATGTATTCCTCTATTTTATCATCCGCAACGCTGCTTTTGGATAACCAGCCTTTCATCAATTTTGGAATTTTTTCTACTGGTATGCTCGTGAATAGAGATCTGATATCAAAGAACACCATCACCTCTTCAGTTTTTATAATTGTGTTTTCAATTTTCTTTACTAAATCAAATGAATTCTTTATGCTTAGAGATTCAAACTTTTCAAACTTGTCAAATTCTTCCACCAACCATTTTGCCAGTTTGTAAGTCGGGGCATCTATATTGTTAATAATGGGTAAACTTACCAAGACATTAGATGGCAGCACGACACCAAGCCAGATGCAGACACCGGATGCATCATCAGTCAACCACAGAACTGACGATAGGGGAGAAGTCCCCAGAAACTAGTCTTCATAAAAAAACTTGTAAGTGGAGAAAAGTATATACAAGGTTGACTCACTTGCCTAATTTTAGTAAGTTACATGCGGATGTCGGTATTACGACCTTTGGTTAAGGGCTAACTGAGAGTTATTTCTGAAGATAAACTAACCCTCACCTCGAGTAGCGGTTAGTGAGATAACTTGAGTTTACCTTCACACACAAAAAAGAAAATGGTGTACCCTCCAGGCCAGATTGAATGTTGACAGCGATTCTAAGGATCAAATGCTAGCACAGTATTTATTTCATAGAAGAGCTAAAAGAATTAGAATGCAGAAAGATAATTTTATATATATATATATATATATATATATATATATATATATATATGACATGTTGAAAATAAAATAAAATAAACCACATGAGTATTAGGTAACTTGACGTAATAGGTTATGGAATGATAATTTCTAGTGTCCCATGGTGTCAGTGACTTGTTGCAAGCAATGCAATATTTTATGCGACCATATTGCACCATGTTTTAATGAACATAAATGCAATAAATAAAGCATGTTAAACCTATACCAGAAAGTACATGAAATACTATATGTGTAGGTGGGTAGGTATAAATGTTCAGAAAATGCTGAAGTAGTAAACATTCGATTTTGCTAATAGTAGGTAAAACGTTTAATTTGTGTTTCGTTAAAGCATTACTAGAGGAAAGTAACAAGCTGTAAAGCAAACAGTGAATAAAACAAATTTTTTAGGTTATGCAATTTGTATCAATGTCCAAACCGTTATTGCAAACGCTGTTCACACATGTAATGTAGCTAACTACATGTACAGTACCATAATGGTTTTGCCCTACAATGTGCCTTAATGAATAATATCATTTGCTAATTATATTGCGATTTATGCAGTGTGTGCGCTGTCTCAATGCAAGTTGAAGTGTTGTTTAGTGTCATTAATCGACTCCCTTTAAATTTAATTACTTATTATTCTTGCTGTACCTACTATAGATTGTGCAAATGCAGTATATAAATATATTTGCTGTGAATTGCACACGTAAAGAAATGTTAAAACATGCCCATCTTACTACTACAGGGGGGTTTTAGGGCTTATTTTGCCCGTAGGTTTATTTCACCCTGGCTTATTTCGCCCTATGGCTGCTTCAGGGGTACACCCTCCTCAGCCTTGACTTTATTTGGGATTGAGGGAGGATGGCTTTTTTTTTCTTTGCTTTATTAAGTTACATATGCATGTGTTAACAATTTGTCATGTGTCATTATTGGCTAATTGTAATAATGTTAGTATTTGTAATATTTTTATTTTATTTATTTATATTTTTTTTTTTTCATTTTAATTTTTATATATATATTTTTAATATATATATATATATATATATATATATATATATATATATATATATATATATATATATATATATATATATATAATTTCATTTTGTTTTTAGTAGTAATTTTTTTATATTTAAATTTAACAATCTTTGTGGTATGTGTACAGTTATGGTATGTGTTGATTCACAATTGTCGGTTTTTAAGCTGGAAGTATTCGGAGATGTTCTTGCATCTCGTCTTCCTTGATCCTGGCGTGGTGTTGTATCAGGGTGACGATTGGTGGGGCTGTGGTCTCCGTCTTCTTATAGTTTTCTGCGGCTGCAATCAGCTGCCTCCTGTACGGTCACTCGGATGCGTTCGCGATGTACCTGTACATTCAGTTTTGTATGTGTTGTTCAAGTGGGGTTGCCTTACAGATGTCATACACTTCTTCGTTTTTGTGCCAGGGTACCTGTTTGTTGGCTATTCTTAAGCACTTTCTCTCCATCTGTTGAAGCCTGGTTTTGATATATGTTGTCGTTATCGGGAAGGTGACGATGGCGGCGTAGGTGAAGTATGGCCTTACTATTGTCTTATAGAATTGGTTGAGGATCGGTGCTGAGAGTCCTATTTTGCCTAGTTTGGATAAGTAGTGTAGGGTGGAGATTGCTGTTTTTGCTTCTTTCATCTTTTGCTGGAAATGTGGTTTTGTGCTTAGCTTTTTGTGAAGCTTTATTCCCAGGTATTTTACGGTGGTCTGTATAGGTATTTTGTGTCCTTGGTAGGCTATCATCGATTCTTGGTAGTTACGCTTTGTTTTCCTGCGGAAAATGATGGCTTGAGTTTTGCTCGCGTTTACTGTAAGGCGCCATTTGGATGCCCATCTGTCAAAGGCTTTTAGCTGTTTCTCTATCCTTGGTTTTGCGTTCATCAGCTTTGGAGCGCTGCTCAGATATGCAGTGTAATGGGTGCTGAGAGAGTGTTGTTGATTTTTATGCGAGCTGTCCTGTTGTGTAAGAAGCTTGCCGTCCATCTTATGATGCACTTTGGGATGCCCATCGTCATTTTATATAATAGTCCATTTGTCCAACATCTGTCGAATGCTGCTTGTATGTCAAGAAAGACACCGATGGTTGTGAAGCCTTTATTGATGTTGTTCTGGATCGTTGACATAATTCGTAGTTGCTGGTCTTCGATTGTTATGGTTCTCTTGAAGCTGGCTTGGGTGTTCGGGATCAGTTGGTGATGTTCAAGGTAGCTTTGTAGGCGCTTCACCAATATGCCCATCTTGTATTCTGTGGTATTTAAATGAAGCCATTTGATTATGAAGTGCCAAGAAGAAATGTAAGTTTGCTACAACCTGTTTTTTTAAAAGAAAACCATAGTTATTGCTTCATAACTAGGCAAATATATTATGTTTAAAAAAAATCAGGTATCAAGTTACTGGTCCCATATTTTATAACCTTACTTTTATTCATGGATGACTTATAATTTGTGGACCTTCCCTCTTTGCATATACCTCTGTGAAATGATAATTTATATAAGAGGTGATTTATTCATTAGGATAAACTACTAACCTAATGATTTTAGCCAAATTATATTTGTG
Source organism: Mantis religiosa (assembly GCA_030765055.1). Taxonomy (NCBI): domain Eukaryota; kingdom Metazoa; phylum Arthropoda; class Insecta; order Mantodea; family Mantidae; genus Mantis; species Mantis religiosa. Next base: position 55,770,884 of record CM060957.1, read on the forward strand.
CAATACTATTATCAGAATTAATAACAGTTATGTGGCCTTATTTTAAAAAAAATTTTGACTGGAAATCTCTTGGTGTTTATAAATTAACAAGGCATTCCATATATTCTCCATATATCTCACCTAATCTATAGTAACACTAACCTAACGCAACCTATATAACGTATAACACTAACCTAACGCTATGGAAAAATCTAAGTTGTAAACGAACTATGCTAGACCTTATTACGAATGAACTATTAATGAAAATATCACGAAAATATACAGAAAACAGCTAATAAAAAATTAAAACATGATTCCTGATGATACATGTGTTTGGTTTTCCCGCTAATTCACATTTTAAACACAAGATAGCATTGCAAACAAGGTAAAATCCTAGTGGAAAATATTGCCAAGCGTTCACATTCCACCATAATGCATAGGGTAACAAACCTACAGGTAAATTGAGTTCGTAATACGAGGAACTGAACCTAACCAATGGTTACTGATAACTGAAAGGTAACAAACTTCCGATAGTAACCGGAGATTGTAATACAGGCCCTAAACAGTGTTCAAAGTCATCTAATGTTTCTTCAGTAAGAACTCTATGCTGTCTTTTAGGTTTTTTTAGCCTAAATACTTCTTGTGGTCTGAAATTTCATGTACAGTTTATGGATTATTGTATGCCTGGAATATTTCACCAGAAAATCTATTTTTGCAAATTTTCACTTGATGAACTGATTAAGTTAATACATACAAATCATAAATAATATTACAGAATCTACAGAGCTATAATATACTTTGACTAAATTTCGGACAAAATATATAATTCATAATTGAACTACACCATATCACTGTCAGCTCAATACTGAACTTACAGAGAAGAGCAAAACTTTATTAGACACTTCACCTTGTTTACAGGAGCAGTGCAGAAACATCGGAAAGGCAGTCCTAATTTAATGACTCTCCCATTATTTATTATATGGTAACATCTGTGTTACCTCATTGTCAATAGCCGCCAGTTTTACACATTTGTGCAAGGTTGTTTACGTGAAATATTGTTTCAATGAACATAAAACCTTCTTTGGTAAATGAACCTAAATATGCTTGTAATCTCTATATGTAAAATCAAACATTTTTAGGATTTAATAAAACAAAACTTGCGATGTTCTGGTTCTTTCATTTTATTTTTATCATTTTGAGCCTAAGTCTGCAGGTTAAAATTTACATCCTTTTAGGCAATATACAAACTGTATGAAAAATCTAGGCCAGCAGAATAATACATATTACAATATTATTTTGTCATAACTACATTGGCAAAATTAACAGCAATTTTAATTATGCTCTCTCTCATGGTTGATGATCTGCAACAATAAAGCAGATATGGAAAATGAGCAATGTATAGTACAAAACATGCAACAGAAAGAACTTAGCAAAGTGGAAGTAAAATTTATCCGCTGATTTTAAATGAAATTACATGATGAATGAGACATTAGCTTTAAAGTTTTACTGATTGCCGTTAAAAGTTAGTTTTCCTTAAATTATCTGTTAACAAATGGAAAATATATTCTCAGATGTGCACTTACATTGTGCTGCTCATAGAAAGGAATAGTCTACTAGTTTTAAGCGTAATACATGTGGTCTATACAGTGTGTTAGGATATTAAAATGCAATATGCTCACTATTAATACTGCTAAATTTAAGAAGCAGACATATAAAAAAACAAACTAACAACTTTTCTCAAGAACATAATCAGCATTTAACAATTGTACCAAAACAGAAGCAACTTCTACAAACTTTAGGCTCGGTAACTGAAGTGTTCATTCATTTGTATTACTCAATATGATATTAAATATACATTTTCATTGAGTCAGAATTTTTGAAAGCTATTTGAATAATTTTCCTCAAATTATATGATATAGACTGCATTTATGAAAATAAGTATTTTAAATATACAAATAATTTTCAACTTATTAGGTTTGCTGTTGTTAATATCATTAGCAGCCTTTATTAACATTATTAATATTTATACAAAATGTGATCACAATCTCAACTAATTAAATCATTGTTATGGAATCTTAATGCCAAAGCATTTCTGTGATTTGACTTATGCATCTTTCCTACTTCAAGTTCAATACGGCAAGGGTGACATAATCAATACAAATAATGTAGTTGGTCATAGTTGGAATTGGTAGGATGGTACTGTGGAAGGTAGTAAGTGGAATGTCTTGGCCAAACTAACAGAATAAGAAGAATTTGTTATGGTTAACTCTGACACGTTGGAAGTAAGGCCTGGTTTACATAACCTGAGAATGGGAACCACAATGGAAACAAGACAAAGCAAAACTGCATAAAACATTTAGATTAACAATATCAAAATAATGATATATGAATGACATTCATTGTAAAGTGAAACCTTGATATTGCACATTTGAATATTGTTTGCTTATAACTGACCAACTATTTTTTCACCCACTTTCAATTCAGCCAATAAAATGCCGGTTTGCCACAGCAAAAATCTAAAGACAGTATTCTTTGTTAATTTCTGCAGTTCTTGATGCTCTTTGTAATTTTTACTACAACACTAATTTTCAATGGTCCTGGAGTCAGGATTTTCCCAGTTTGTAACTAGACAGAGCTCTTTCATTTCACACACAACTTGAATAATTTTTGCAAAGAAGAGTCTGATATGCACATGGATCTAATAAGCTTTCCATTAATTCTGAATGCTCAAATAATACATGTATTTTAACTCTGTCAGTCTCATTCTGGTAACCATTTTTTATTATTGTGAACCAGCCTTAAATGTCATGGAATGAGCATGTTAAAAGCAATGCTAGTTCCAGAAAGTAGAATTGTAATGCCACACTTCCATGGAGAGAAGCATTCCTTTGTAACGACTCCAATGACCCATCACTAGCTCACATCATGAATAAAGTAATTATTAGGTACAATATAAAAGGAAGAAACAGCAACTTTACAGGTATAGCGGTGATCCAGCGAGGCCTCATTTAAATTTCTCTAAGAAGAATATACAACTGGCTGTAATAGTTTTTAAAAATGTATGCTATAAAACACAACTCTTTCCCAATGCTCTGCTATATTATTAGTTCATTAGGTACTTCAATCGAAGCAGTTTCCAACTTTGAACATAGTAAATTTTAGGCTTAAATTAGCCAATAGATTTTACGAAGTTGTTTAAATTTTATATAACACTTAAGATTGCCACAAAAACTGACTAAAATCTAAAAACTTTTATATGAATATTCCTATGAGGAAATTTCTGAAAACTTAGTTCACAAAGCAGGCGAACACCAATACAGTCATATTTACATCATCTCCAAAACTGAAATGATGTAAAACAACAAATGCAATTGTATGGCAGGTATTTCAGCTGCTTCATTATCTACAGTGCTCCTTCCTCTAACACAAGTTCAGTATTTTTGTTGATTTTTTTCAAATTATGTACAAAAACAACTAAATATATTCCATTTGTAAATTATAAAAAAAAAAAAAAAAGGAAAAAAGTTTAGTCTCAAGTTTGTACATTGTATGTGGTACTATCAGCAGCAGCCAAATACTATAAATGTTTTTAATACCTAATTCAATCACACATTTCACCATAACTAACTTTCAATACAGTAAAATATTTAAGAAAAAATTCACTTCACTTCACTGTTCAATGTGCATTCATACTAAAGAAATAATTTCACACGTGAAGTATATCCAAGTTAACTTGACAAAAGAGCAATGTTTATTTCTTTGACCATTTTAACTCTATGCAACATTTTCATCAAGGGTTCCTTTCCAAGTGCCATGGTCGAGTACCACACAGGACTGTCTGGTACACAAGAACGCTCCGGAAGAAGATAAAATACATCATTTCGTGTCTTCACACTCTCAGGACTGAAAATTAAGAAAAATTAAACATATTTATTATTTGCACACCACCACAATAGTTTGGAATAATTAGTAAGAAAATATAACAAATAGCCCAAGTTTACTCAATCTAGTGATAGAAATGTAATTATCTTCTATATTAGCTTCAAAATGACTGAACACGTAATTATCAAATGTGATATTAAATGGAACATGTGCAGTTTTAACTTCCAAAATATACCAAAAACATTCTCTACTTTCATCTGAGACATTTAATATGACTAAAAAGAGTGCAAATTTATAGACACACACACCATGTGAGCAATGGGTTTGGAAGTCTATCGCTTAGTACTGCCTGGAACATGATGGACATAGATATAATTGCTAATTGCTATTAAATTCAAACTTCTGTTTACTAAATATTTAAACATATAAATGCACTAATTAATGTATTAAATACTAACGTATTTACTTAAAAACATTTAGAATCACAAATAATGTGTAAATTAAATAAGCAGGAATGCAAACAGAGCATGTTCTGCACACATGTATCATTAATATAAATTTGTATATTGAATAACATATATAGTAGTACTGTCAAGTCATAATGTCTTAATCTATTTCTAACTTGCTGTTGTAAATGCACAACATTTACAGCGGGAGCACCATGTTAACTGCAGCACAACCCTCTCGTCTAGATTGCATCACTGCTATACCACAACAAACTAGTTGATCAGCTACATGTTCAAGAACAAAAATGCTTGAGCTTGAAGCCCTTCAAATTTCCTAATTAAATTAAAACACAATTTAATTACAACAAAATTATGCTAACTAAAATGGTGGAGAGGGTGAGAGAAAGAAACAAACAAAGTACAAGATGCTCAAATTTCTTTTGGCAATGCTCCTTAGTTGCAATTCTACTACAGATATGATATTGTATGCAGATAATCCTCAACCTATACCTCACATTTCAAGGGATATTGTATCATTATAACAGGTGTTAACTTGTTAATAAATCCATTTATTAAAAAGTGTTCAGGGTCCAACTGCATTAGCAACATGGGAAAAGATATTCATAAATAAATATGAAGGAAAACTGTTCAATTTTGACACCACCTTTAAAGAGAACTTGAACTTCAAGTTCATCAAGATACCAAGTCACCGCTATCACCTCCAAGGAGTTCAAATAAAAATTCAACACTCATCATTAGCTGAGGATGTTAGGAAGGTCCTAATGAAATGCATTCTAGGTAAACATTAGCAAAATATATGGAGCACTGAGTACTAGTTTGACTCAAAATTATATTAAGTGTTAACTGCTTGGACAGGCATTCAACGCAGAATCCTACAATTATTTTACTCTTGGTGATAGCAAAATTTATTTATGCTTAAGATATAAAAACACTATAATAAGAAAATCAACAATTAGCAACAGAATGGCAATGGTACAGTATTGCTTATCAAACAGTGGTCTGATATAGCTGCTTATAAGTGTTACGAAGAGAAAGTTTAAAAATGATTGATTTTATGATACAGTCTTTGTAAATTGTAATGGACATTTTAGTACTATGCAGTAGTAGTTTTCATTAAAAATGATTACATGCATTTGGGATATAATTATTTTCTTCCTTTCTTTGCTCATAACCGTTGCCAATGATTATTAGAAAAAAGTGCTTTATCCAAAAGCTCTGAACCCTTTAGTTCGGTTAAATGGAGATCCAGTGCAGGTAACAATATATACCTACTGTAAAACATATGGAAGAGAAGATTATCAATAAAATATCTCAATATTTAAAATATTGTCCCTGATCAAGTGTAGACCATCAATAAGATATGTTTAGATCTTGAGTAAATCTAAAAGTCAGTGCACTTACCATTTGGAGAGGTAAAACTCATAAAGTTTAACAGGACATCTAAGAGGATTCTCTTCATTTTCCTGTTGTTCATAAACCTTCTTTTTTCTGGAATTAGCCTCTGTAAAAATACAAATTATGAAACAAGCCTTTATTTCCTGTAACACTACAAAACAAAGTATGATTTTATGTACAATATAGTACGTAACGTAAGGATGTACCTATGTATGTCAACATTACTATAAAATAACATTTTATAAAATCAACAATATTTGTAATTCCATTGTGTAAGGACTATGATACAATGAAGCACAAAATTTATATAATTTTGAGTCGAACTAATACTCAATGCTCCACTTATTGCTAGTATTTACCTAGAACGCATTTCGTTAGGATCTTCCTAACATCATCAGCTGTTGTCGACTAATGGACGTCGGTTCGACGAACTCCTCGGAGACACACCTATCACCTCCAAGGAGTTCACCGAACCGACATCCATTAGTCAACAACAGCTGATGATGTCAGGAAGATCCTAAAGAAACGCGTTCTAGGTAAATACTAGCAATAAGTGGAGCATTGAGTATTAGTTTGACTCAAAATTATATAAATATTTGTAAGTTTAACTGTTCACTTATGGAGGTGAAGATATTACATTTAAACAAATTCTAGTATAATGATTTTGTGAGGAAACTTTTTGGGAAAGGTCTGCATGTTTGAGTGTGAGAAAAGAAAACAGGAGAGAGCAGCATAAAATGTCACATTAATATCAAACTTTGTGTATATGTTGAAGCTAAATTTAATATATTTATTTTTATATATTAATTACTGAATATTTGCAAAATGCAAAGCTCCACAAAGTTTATTTAGTATATTAATAGCTTAAAAATCTACCTCATTGTACTACTTGGGACATTTAGGAAAGCATGAATTGGTGGAGCTGTTAGGTTTACATTCAAATAGCCTATATGCTTTATTTAAAAAGTTATATTTTGTTCATACTATATTTTCTACAATGCTATTCAATTAAAGGAATTATTTTAAAGTCCCAAGCTTCATTGTTCAGCAGCAACACAAACTGTGCTTCAACTCCTTAAACAATGACGAATTCACTCCATACCTTGTGCGCAACATTGCCAATTCATGTCGCTGCGCTATGTTGCCATTTTCTCACACTGCACGCTACGTTGCATTGTGTCTGGTAATCCTATAGCTGGATTTGTATATGTACAATACATTTTCCGGATAATCTGAACATTTCCGAATAGGCCACAACCCCAATTATTTCGGGTTAGCGGGGTTCCACTATATATATATTTTCATGTTTAACATTAAATTAATATCACATTTTAACATTAGGAATGAAGAATTATGTATATATTAATGAAATGTATAGTAATTTAGATACAGTCACAATTTTGCTTGGCATTTTGTTCGTACTAAACAAAATCTGATGTACCCCTATTTTACACTATTAAGAGTTATTTCATATAATTTTAAAAACTGTTTATCGGTACTCCCTTTCCTGTCTGCTTCAATTTAATTGTAAGCAAAATACAATATACTCTCATAGGTATAAAAAACCTAAGCAACAGGCAATTAGTATTCATAGAAGCTTGTGCCTTTAGTTTATTGATGCATGGATTACTTGCATTATATAGATGCTAGCTTTTATATTTATGTTTAATTTCCAAGTATGTATTGTTATTTTAATAGAAATCAAATAAAAAAAATATATGGTTTTACATTTTATACCTTCTTGTTACACTCTGGATCTGGTTTTGCATTTGAGGTCTGTTTTACAAGTCTGAATTTGTTTAAAACCTTATGGTCACTCAACATCTAAGAGCAATTTCTACTTGAAAAGGTTTTGGATTCACAAGGTCCTTCAATTATTTGAATAACTTTATTATCATAGCAATTCCTTAAATGCCTCTCCAATGTGTACAGCTAGGACAGCCATTTTACAATATAGCATTAAACTGTAATTAAACAGCAGCATTTCAGTAAAGTTCAACTAAAGTTCAACTGAAGAATAATGTTTATAAAACAAACTAAAACCTAAAACTATATTAACTTTAAAGAGAGTCGATTAATGACACTAACAACACTTACTCCATCTAACAAAAAATCTGGTATATATCAAATTGAATGCAAGAACTGTAGTCAAATTTATATTGGAAAAACCAAAAGAAATTTAGAAACAAGAGCAAAGGAACACTTTAGAAACATAAAATATAAACAAATAGAAAAATCAGCAGTTGCCACACATTTTTGGGAAAAAAACCACAACATAATACCAGAACCAAAACTACTAAAACATACATCAGGAAAACAAGAACTATCCACATGGGAACAAATCTTCATTTCAAAAAATAGGAACAAAGTATTCAATTTCGACATCCCCCAGAAATATTTGTTCAGCAAGTTCCTTGAACCGCCACCAGAGGAGACCTGTGACAAAATATCGTCAACTACACCAATGAGAACCAGTCGATGGCCGGCTGAAGATAGAGGCAAAGCCTCTGAAACATGTTAAAAAAGTAAGTGTTGTTTAGTGTCATTAATCGACTCTCTTTAAAGTTAATTTATCATAACAACACTGTTTTCAACACTTCCAAGAAAGGAATTGCCTAAAACTATAGTTTAAACCTAACCAGGCATTTAAACTTCCTTTATGGGACCTAAGAAGACAAAAAAGGAAAAGAGAACACCCACAGCAAAGATGGTCACGAGAATTTAATGCAGTGATGGGTGTGCAGTGGATGAGAATGCCAAGAGACAGAGTGAAGTGAAAAGAAATGTAGGATAGGATGAAACCATAGAAAAAGAAAGTGTATGAGGACATAATATCAAGATAAAGGGAAAGTAGGCACAAACATAAAGGAAATTTAACGTACTCAGACTGGCTTACCCTGTGAGAACAAAATACATTGAGCTAACCCAACCATATGTGGTAGGAGGCCTTTGCCCAAAAGGAATCCTACAAGCTTGTTTATTTATTTATAAAACCTAGCCTAAAACGAGCTTTCACAACTTGTATTATTCACAATTGTTTTAAAGCTCTGTGTTATGTGTGAAAACAAAGAACAACATTTCAATTATTTTTTTTAAAATGTGTTAAATACATTTTTAAAAACCATTACTAGCCAATGGTTTATTCCTTAAGAGCATTAAAACTTGATGTGCAAATTATGCCTCCCATTACAATGAAGCACATTACTCACCTAAGGCAGACTGTGGAGGATAAAATCTCAGAAGTACATTTCTTGAACTACCTGGTACTTTTGTTACACCAGTTTGGTTAGGATTTCGTTTCCAGTGCTTCATGATGTGTGAAAATGACAGTTGCATATGTTCCTCTACTGTCTGCAATTACAAAAATAATTCCATATAATTGTTACTAAATTTAAGGTTCTCAAGGCATTCTATTTATTGAAATAATGAGTTCCTATTCATAATTCCCTTAATACTTTAGTATTACCCATCTGTTTGGAGCATGCAGTTCTTTTTACTCTGGCTCTTTCACAAGTAAATATAATGTAATACATTCACATAGACAATACAACACACATAATTCATGAAATGAAATGATTATTTATAAAGCACATTTGGGAAGGAAAAAATTCCAGGCTTAAGTTTCAGGGACTTCACTGACATTTGTTACTATCAGTACTGAGGGAAACTTGGAAGAAACCTCTGTAAGGGAGAATGGAACGGTCCTGGCTAAATCTGAAGCACAGTTCTCCAACTCATGTGTGTGTATTTTAATGAGCTTGGCCATCCAGGTCTATGTGTGAAATATATTATAACCTAAGAGATCTATTGTAATGCTTCCTCAACAGGATTAACAATGACCATATCACTATGTAGGTATTTATTTCCGAGATCTTACACCTTCTTACACATTACTTTAAGCTGTTATTTTAACAGCTGAATATACTTTTAACAGTGTGCATAACATCACTAAGCAAAAGATGAAATACATTTGGAAATCAGGCCAAGTGCTGATCAGAAAGGGAGCTGAATGGAAGACTCAATTTATTTGAGTCATATTTTTGTCTTCCATGGTATAACATAAGTGAAACTATATTTGCCCTCACAATTATCAGGTAGCAAGAACCTTAGTCATCAAAAAAGAGAGTAATTTATTATCACACATGTTCTTTTTTATCTGCTAGAGAAGTAATTTTGAATTGAGAAAACAGCACAAAAAATAAATGCAGGTTACCCCGAGCTTAATGGTCATCATACTCCCCTCTACCTGCATCACTACTGCATTAATTTATGAGACGTTACTGCATAACTTAATATAAACCACTAAATTTTTAACCAAAAAGAAAAATGAACATTGGATGTATGCTCATTTCGGCACCCAAAAATCCATACTTTATCCAAAACTTGCTATTTTTTACATGAATTTGTAAAATACTTAGTTGGATAGCAAATTAATAAATTCCTTGATTTTGTAGCAGCAGTACTGAAGGACACTGATTTCAATTGCACGTTTCTCTGGTTCTAAGATTGAACCTGATCTCGATGAAATTGTAAACAGAGGCAACCTTTGAATCAAAGGGAAATTCTGTATTCAAGTTATTACTCTGAGGATATCCCAAACACAACTACACAATAAAAAACAAAAACACGATACTTTATTATTTGAAGCAAAAGGTTAGAAACAGTGATGTATTTAACATTTGAAAGTAATGAGTCGGTAATTCAAACGATACTTTCTGTTTTTAATAAAAGCATTGGAAGTGTTATCATTATGTATGCTGAAGGTATAAGTACAGTAGTTGCAACAAACAACAAACCCTGAGTTAATCATCAACCCCTGTGAATCATCAACAATTCGTACTTCGACCAGCACTTTTAATGTTCTAAGTAAACAAATTTCCTGCAATGAGAAACAGTAATATTATCTCCATGGTGATGATACAGTATAAAAATATGTACTAGAATACTGCAAAGGGAACTGTTTTAACCACATGCTTATATAAATATTGATACATACCGTAAGATTAAAATGCTTAGTGTTGAAGAACATCAGAGTACTTAGTAATACATGGGGAGAATGTGCTCCAAGTTGCTTGCTTTCCCAAAGATGCTCTTCTTCTACTCGCGTTACTATGCATTCTGCAAAGGTACAAACAGAAAAGGCATTACTTTTCTGCATTCCATGCCTGCTTGATGTTTTAAGGAGTACATAAAATAATCAATCCTATAAAGTGAAGAAAATTTACACATCTATGCTTTCACTATTTTTTCTTTTTCAATTAATAATTTTGATTCACTGCTTCATTGTACAGTTCTAAAAAAATAATTACACAAAACAGTATATTAATATTAACAAAACTGTTAATTATTTAATATAAACTATGTTCCTGTTAGTACTTAGAAAAGATGCAACTTTCGAAAAAACTAAACTATTTGTTTCTAGTGAGTTTTTTCAATTAAGGTAGCTACAAATAGGAATGAACATAAGGCTGGTTTATTTTTACTAGCCAGTGCAGTGCCTGAAACGTTGTACAGTTAAGCATGCATACACGCTCGCTTTGCCGAACTATATGGCTAATTTCTTTACACGCTCTAACGATACTAATTACGGGATTATTTTGGTTACAGAGCTATTTTTTCTGAGGATACTGTCCAAACCCATGTTTGTAGCACATCTGGTTTCGGAGATATGCAAAGATAGATGCCGACTACAAAGAAAAGAATCATTAACTGTCAGTGAAGAAAAGCTCACACGTGCTATGTTGCAGTTGCATTTTGTACCTTGCATTCAGTAAAGTGATGATCTTTTAAGACTGCAGACATGCTTTTCAAAGTTAGCAAGTATACCGCTTAGCAAGCCTAATATTGGCGCGCCTAGTAGTAACTGTGAAACAACTTGTAAGATTTTACATAAGTAGGCTAAAAGTATTCTTGTTAAGGTGTATTCCTTTTTCAAACAGATGTCAATTAAAGACATTTTCAAAAGTACAAATTTCACTCAGAGTTGAGAATTAATGGCACAAGCTTGCCACGCGATTCCTTATAATATGACGAACATTGTTAAATAAGGTAAACAGTTCACCAAATTAAGAAAAGTTTCCATATTTAGATCTGCAGGGAAAATTCGAGCAGCTAAAAAATGTGCTGCCAACTTAGATGATTTTCAAAAGTGTGTTTTATGTACAACAATTTTTGATTTATATGACAAGGGTGAATATCCAACTGCCAAAATGCTGACCAATTTAATGATGGACAAAATAGAATATATGGATTCTGTATCTTCTATGCATAATATATAATATACTCTGAAATTCTAATATTATGAAATTTCTTGAGTTCAAATGTAGGAGAACCAGTGATGGTCACAAATTTCTGCTTGAAAGAAGTGATATTGTTGCTGCAAGACTAAAATTACTGCGCACAATGCACAACATTATAAGTACATGGTGTAAAAATGCTTCATAAATACATATTTATATATTTTGTATTTATCAAGTATTTTAATGAAAACAAAAACTGGTTTAAAATCCATCAGCATACAAATATGGCATCATTAAAGTAGAAACTATATTCACATATCGTTGTCACTATTTTGTTTCACTGTAGCAAATGCCTTCTTTCGTCGAACGCATCTAATTTGAGTCATTTTGTTTTGTGTGCATATGAACGATAGCTATGCAAGCGAACTGTTCTCCTGTTCAAGGTTTTAAGATTCAGATTATGTTACCACGTGATAATCATTGTATATGTAGTCACACACATGCTGAAATATTAAACAAACTTCTCTGTCAGCATCTACATAAACAATCTCAGATCACTTGCTAAGTGGATTCGGTGAGAAAGACAAATATCTTCCACCTCTGTCGCCCACTAGCTATGGAACTGGTAATGCCAAGACAGTACAATATCCGTATTGGCTGAACCCATGTTCATTCTTATTTTGTAGCTACTTTAATTTGGACATCACTGTTACTAAATTCCTCCAAAAATGCATAATAGATGCAACTTTTGTTAGAAGAATGAATAACAAACCATTTCTATTTTGTAAAAACTAATGTGATAGCCTGATGTAATATCACTGAATTTTACATCTGTCAGTATTTTGCTTTCATGTGCAATTCACCAAACTTTTACATGTACAAAAACAATACAATTTAATATATTAAATTATAGATGAGTTGTATTTTTTACACATCAGCTTCACTTACGTACCTGCATTGAGAGCTGATGTGTAAAAAATACGACTCATCTATAATATATTTTTCACTTCACTGAGGTGTTCTAATACAGTAAAATTTTGAAATACAATTTAAGTTTCAGTCTAGCATTTGTCAACTTAAGAATTTTTAAAATCTATAGCTTTAATTGCTTGAAGCTTGGCAGGATGAGAGAAGATTCTAGTGTTTAAGATACCTGCTTAATCTGGCTGAAATCATTCTTTCCATAATTTTTGCTAGAAAACTGGTTAATGTTATAGGCCTACAGTTTACATCATCTGCTGTATGAATATTAGTTTGGGTATTAGGATAATAATAGCTTTTTTTTTCAATTGGATGGATCACAGGATTTCTAGACGTGATTGTAGAAGTTGAGTTATGTGGTTTTAGCTTTGTTCCCTAAATCTTTTATGAATTCTTGCTAAATTTTGAGGCATTTTAAAAATAGCTATATCAAGTTCAGAAGTTGATAGAATATTTCTTCTTTTGAAGTTAAATTATAAGTTAATTTTTCTTCCATACTAGTCATGTGTAGACTAAGGTTTGGTTAGGTGGAGTCATAAATGAAATGAAATATGTACTCTTTAATGCTCGATTTTACATGTGTTACTGCAGGTGGTAACTGATAATACATGAGATGAAGATGGAGCACTGGTGGAATGAGATGGCAGGGGAAACCGGAGATACCAGAGAAAACTCACCTCAGTAAATTTTTTAAAATTATAATCATCTTTTATTTAAGGGTAGAAATATCATTACAGTTTTTTGGTATTTAAATTTTTCAATCTTTTTTGTATAAAGTCTTTATTAAAACCATTAATTAACGCAGTATTAACCGATTCGCCAATGGCCATTTAAACCCTTCAGGGGCTGGAAACAGATACCCAATAAACAGAACAAGACATTTAAGTTGTTAAATGCTGTAAAAATGCATCATAAATACAATTCTGTATCTTCCGGGTTTATTAAGTTATTTAAACGAAACAAAAACTGGTTTAAAACCCATTAAAGGCAGTATACATCTACAGTAACAAAAAAGTAGAGACTACATTAATAAATTGTTGAAATTTTACTACTTTGTTTCACTGTAGCAAAAGCCATTCTTTGCGCCGAGCAAGCCTAATATTTGAATTATTTTGTTTTGTGTATATACAAACGAATGCATGTATACCTATGCAAGCGACTTCTCCGGTTCAAGGTTTTAGATTTTAGTTTATTTATGCTATACCAAGCGATAATCATATGTTACACTCACACGCTGGAAAGAAAACTCTGTCAGCATCCGTTATTACAGTGTTCCTCAACCAAGGTTTCTGGTAGCCTTATGCAGCTGTTTTCGCTCAGTATTTTAGTTATTTATACTCTCTCTGTATGCAGAGAGATTTCTTATAGCTATCAAGAGCTAAATGAATAGCACATTTGAAATTGTTAAATTTCAATGTTAACCATGGCTTATCCCCGTAATGTAGCAAATAAATTAGCTTGCGTATGATGTATACAGGCTTCTGATATTACTGTAGAAAATCTGGAAGATCTGTGGTGCGATTATGAAGGAGATGTTTAGTCTATAGGTAGCAGTGACATGTACTGGGCTACAAATGGCATGTTAGCTACTACATTGTTTGGGGAAATGGCGGGTCAAATATGGGTAATGCGGATCAGCTATTACTAGCTATCCCTCTTTACGAAAAACAGTTAAATGGTAAAAAAAGTATTTTTATACCAGTGGATATAACCATGCACAATTGTTTAGTAATTTTCAGAGCTGTAAATTCATGCAAGACATTCATCTACCTGTACTTGCGCATATAAAGAGCTCATAACCTAATTGAGTACTATAATAATCAGAGGCCTCTTCATACTGGGGGGGGGGGGGAAGTAATTCACCACAACATCATGCCTCATACTTGAGAAAACACTTTCCTAAAAGGATAACACCCACAACCAAAAAAGTTGTAACCATTTCGAAAATGTGTAGTGTGTTGCGAAAAAGAAGTTTGCAAGGAAACCAGTATTATTTGGTGTGAATCTGCAGATGTGCCCCTGGGTGTTTATCCAGGTCTGGAGGTGTACAATTCAAAAAGAAACCTTTAAGGGTACGTTTACATCCCTTATAGAACTAATTTAAATTTACTGTAAAATAGGAAGATTAAAATAATTGGCATTAAATGAGCATTAAACGCATGTATGCGCAGGATGTCTATACACGTACATATCGGTTTGGGACATTTTAACTTGGACGTCATATGACGTCCATATCAGTAAAAGGGTTAATAAGCTGTATTACCATCCTTGGGTTAATAAACATTTTCAAATTTTTTTTAAAGAGTTTGGTATAACTTTAGTTCCTCAAAATAAATATAGTATTAAAAATTTACATTTCTCTAAAAAAGATAAAATTCCTAATAAAAAATCTGGTATTTATCAATTTAATTGTTTAGATTGTGATCAGGTTTATATTGGAAAGATGAAATGCAAATTGCAAACCAGAACAAAAGAACATTTTTGTAACATTAAGTATAAACAAACAGATAAATCAGCTGTAGCAGATCATTTTTGGTCATTTAACTATGAAATAAATCCAGAAGTTAAATTATTAAAACAATTAAATGGTCCGATAGATTTAATGGTTTGGGAAAAAAATATTTATTTAAAAAAATAAACATTGTGTAATGAATTTTGAAATACCAGCAGTAGATTTTGTTCGTAAGTTTATTTCATTTTCAAATTTTGGTAATACTGACATAAACGTAATGACCTCTAGCGATAGTAACGTTGATAACAAAGTTGTTTGATGGCTGAAGATGTAAACAAGGGTTTACGAAATCCATCTCATCAATTAATAAGAAACATTTACATCATTTTCTTAAGATAAGTGAAGTTTTTGTTGCAAATAGTTATATTTGTGTAGTATTTGTTGCTTCACTGTAACTAGCTTTATTTTTTTATGTAATCACTAAGTTAATTGTTGGAAATCTATTTAAACCATAGCCTACACATGACTGGTGTGGAAAAATGATTAATTAATTTCCAGTGAAACGTCTATCTTACATTTTTGGGTGGAATACAGTACTACTTGTTCTTACTATGGGTAAGCAGTAGAAAAGGCAAAAATGAAAACAAAGTCCTCTTAAATTCCTCATTTAAAGCACACAGGACCAGCATAAAACCTTCTGTTGCAACTTTTCTTTCACCCGTAAAAGTGAAGAACCTTAGAGACTTAGCAACCAACAGATAAATTCATAAATGGTGAACAAATATACCTAAGGCTTTAGACTAACCATTAAAAATGCAACAACCTTTTTTTTTTTTTTTTTTTAATTTTAATTTTAAATATAAGATAGTTCAAGTGCTTTTCATCAGTCTCTTCAATGTAAAGAACCTTAAGTTCCTTTATGAGATATAAAAAGCTCTATGTGAAAAGCTAAACTTTAACCATAATTGTACTTACGTGAGTCATTATATAATACAGAGAATTTTTTTGCTACTTCATCCAAACATTCTGTGAATTTCTCGTAGTATGAATCAGTAAAGATATTGTCTATTCTTCCATTTTCAAATAAGTATTGCTGGATACCTGCCAAAGATTAAAAAATATTCATCAGATAAAGAAAAGCAAATATGATGCTTATTCTTAAAACAATGAGTGACACAATAGTAACTACATATCAAACCTTTAATTACAATTGGAATACTGCTAATGGTAAAAATGGAAATATGTGTATCAGAATACAAACGTACAGAATATGAATAGAGTTATTCAACAGAAGGAACCAATACAAAGCAATAAGCAAAGAAGTGGTGTAAGACTTTTGGATGCTGTTATATTAGCCATATTTCTAATGATTGGAGATGTAGAAATGAACCCAGAGGCAGCAACAGAGAATATGATGGCCATGTTCAGAAACATAGCAGAAGAAATCAGGAAAATTAAAGGACTGAGAAGAAGCTTGAGGAGAAAACAAAAAAGTTGGACAAAATCAAAAACAGATTTAAAGAAGTGAAGGAAAAATTAACAGAATGTAGAAACAAAATAGAGTTAGAAAGAGTGAACGAAACAATAGTGATTTTTGCCATGAAAGAGTTTGGAAAGAAGTAGAAGAAATTATCCAAGGAAGAACAGGATTGCAGCTAGGAGGCTGGGAAATCATAGTCTCCTTCATTATAAGATGGAATGGATCAAAGCCAATATTATGATGGCAAGCATGTTTGGATAGGTAGAGTCAGAATGAAAAATTCAATGCCATAGTTGGGATTTGAACCACCTTACTGTCTCCATCTGGTTGCTCTTAACCATTGAGCTACCATGGCAACGTGCCAGTATGACACTGAATTCTCCAACTGACTTGTATTTTTTCCAGTCAACTACTGGGAGTTCTCATACGAAGGTGCTCTGAAAAGTTTCCGACCTCAACATGAAGATGGCAGCACTCATAAATAAAAGCTATGAATTTTGCTGTTCATCTGTTGATAGTTACTCACCAAAGTTACAGCCATATTGAACGTTCAGTTGTTATGTAACAGTCATTTGAGCAAGTTGATGTGAGTGTTTTTATGAAAATGGACAAAATTGAGTATCGTGCTGTCATTAAATATTTGTTTTTGAAAGACAATACGCCTACGCAAATCAAAGATGAGTTGGATTCTGTGTATGGGGA
Source organism: Mantis religiosa (assembly GCA_030765055.1). Taxonomy (NCBI): domain Eukaryota; kingdom Metazoa; phylum Arthropoda; class Insecta; order Mantodea; family Mantidae; genus Mantis; species Mantis religiosa. The sequence goes on from CM060957.1 coordinate 55,788,461, forward strand.
CTCTGCACCATGATTTACCACGTGAAATTTTGGGCAGCTGAATTTAAACGTGGCTGTAACAGCTTGGGAGACGAACATTTGGGACATCTAAAAACTGCAACTACCAACGGAAACATTGTCAAAGTTCACCAAATGGTGCTAGATGACAGCCAAATTAAAGTGAGAGAAATAGCAGAGGCTATGAACATGTCAAAAGAATGTGTTTATCACATCTTAAATTAACATTTAGACATGAGAAAGCTGTCTGCACATTGGGTGCCATGTTTGCTCACGTTACACCAAAAATGTGTTCCAATGAACATTTCCAACGCTCTGTTGGCGCAGTTTAGGCGCAATAAATTCAAGTTTTGGTGTTGATTAAATTCTGTAGATGAAACTTGGATACATCATTATACACCCGAAACAAAAATACAGTCTAAACAGTGGACTGCAAAGGGGTAACCGTCTCCAAAAAAAGTAAACTCTGTTTTTGGGGCTGGGAAAGTGATGGCGACTGTTTTTTGGGATAGTCATGGAGTTATTTAAATTATCTTCAAAAAGGTAAAACCATTACAGGAGCATACTATGCATCATTACTTGACAAGCTGAAGGCAGAACTTGCAGAAAAATGGCCACATTTGCAGAAAAAGAAAATCCTGTTTCAGCAAGACAATGCACCGTCTGAAACCTCAGCAGTTGCAATGACGAAAATCCATGAATTACGATTTGAACTGCTTAACCATCTGCCTTACTCACCAGATCTAGCCCCAAGTGACTTCTTTTTGTTTCCTCATCTGAAAATTGTGCTTAGAGGACAGGTATTTTCGTCAAATGAAGAGGCAATCACCTTTGTGAGCAATTATTATGCAGAGAAAAATGCAAAGTACTATTTAGATGGGTTACAGAGATGGAAGCATCGCTGGGAGAAGTGTGTAGAGTAACAAGGAGACTATGTTGAAAAATAAAAAAAAAAAAAAAAAAAAAATTCTGAAAAAATGTCTTGTATCTTTATTAGGCCGGAAACTTTTCAGACTACCCTCGTATATACATGAGACTACCTTAATGGTGACTTACTGAGCTGTAAGTACTTTTAGCGACTAGGCTTTATAGTTCAGATCACTATTAGGTCAATAAATGAAAACTAATTGTTCTTTCACATTAGCTGTGTGTAGGACAAGATTTGGATAGGTAGAGTGAAACTAAAAAATTTAAATGCCATAGCTGGGATTTAAACTATGGATCTCCTTAACAGTGGTCTGAACTATAAAGCCTGTGCCGTAACGTAATTACAACATAGTAAGTCGCCATTAAGGTAACTGTCTCATGTATTTACGAGAACTCTTAGTGGTTTACTGAAAAATACAAAGCAGTTGGAAAATTTAATGGCATACTGGCACGTTACCATGGTGGCTCAATGGTTAAGAGCAACCGGAAGGAGACTGGAACATCCAAGGTTCAAATCCCAGCTATGGTATTAAACTTTTTTCAGTCTGTCTCTGCCTATCCAAACCTTGTAGCGTGGTGGTAGCATGTCTGCCTCAGGTTCAAGAGGTCCCGAGTTTGAATCTCGGTCAGAGTGAGTTACCTGGATAAGGTTTTTTCCACGGTTTTCCCTTATCCTGTAAGATGAATGTCGGGTAACTCTAAGCTCCATGGCCCCGGACTCATTTTAGAATCATTTCATCCATTCCATTCATCGTCTGATAAGACTTAACGTTGGAGGACGTAAATTAAAACTTGTCCTACACAGGCTACTGAGAAAGAGTGATTAATTTCCATTAATTGGCAAGGATATATTTCAAATGTAAAGAGACACGCAGCATCAAAAAGCTAAAAGGAGCATAATTTTTGCTGAACATGATTATGGCAAAAAAGAGCTGAAATCAAGATTCAAAGTAATTAAAAAAATGAAAAATGCTAGAAATAAGGGTAAATCTGCTTTTATGTTTGGATTTCAGCTGAGCGTACTGAGTCAGCAAGAGAGCAGACATTATGAGCAGAAACAATGGTAAGGAGCTCCACTGTGTGTGGAGCTAAGACAAGGCAAGAGGGAGAATAGATCTAATATTGTCAGATCAGCTGGCTGACCAATGCAACAGCACAAAGAGGAAAGGGAAGTAGTAGATGCAACACTGAGGGAGCTGTCACCTCAACCCACTCATATAAATGATTTGAGGACTTTTGGAGAGATGTCTAAGGTGCAAAGGCAGAAACTGATGTTTGGAAGGATCCAGAAGCAATGAGTATAGTGTAAACAGGAAGGCAGCATTTTGGAAATAAAACAAGAGCAACGACACAAGAGGAGAGACTGACAAGGGCAAAGGTGCAGAAATTTATGATAGAAAGGGGTCAGTATAGTACATAGAAAACCTGACAGTAGTATTTTGGAATGTGAAGATCTGCTTGAAAAAAATCAGTAATACAGAATTGGTGCAGCTAGGGAAACTAGGGCATATAGTGACAGCGGCAGAAACATGGCTAACAAGGGTGGTGTTAAATATTAAGAGTTTTCACTACTTTGGGAAAAGCAGATGAAAAGAGAGGGAAATGATGGAGATCGGTAGGACCAGGGTTTTTATTAGGGTGAAAGTATGTTTGGGATAAAAGAAAAAAGTGCAGGTTTAAAGTGATGTGAACTACGTTAACTAAATATGTTGGAATCCAACCAAAAATACTTTAATGATACTACTGAGGACTGGAAACAAATATATAGATATGGGGAGAAAAGGAAAGAGAGGAATACAATTAGAATCAGTATATAGCATCAAAGAACACAAATAATCTGGATGTTAAAGTGTGTAGGATATGAAATAATTCCAGATAGAGCGGTACACATTGTCTTGTACATTTTATGTTAACTGTGAAATATGAAATCATTCTATCTACTATTCATAATATAAGTAAAATTTCAATAACATAGAATTTGAGAACTATATGAAAACTGCTTTATACAATTTACTGCACTCACACATATGAATTAGTTTTTCACTTATCAAACTAAAATTAAGGCTGCAATTTTACTTACCTAGACATAAATAATAAATTGTATCTGGGGCATATTCACTTCCATTTGGCTTCCGTACTTCTTTAACAAATAAACAAAGGGAATAGTTCAATTCATCTGCTGTAAGCTGAAGTATTTCTGGTTTGAAAAGTTTAAGCTTGCGATTATTAGCTGCCGCTTTCTCAAGTTCTGCATTCTTTGTCATCACCCACTGTTTCCATGCATTAACTCCAAAGGTGTACTGAAAAACAAGAAACTTATTTAATAGCACATCATTATTGGGCTGATTGCTTTATATACAACTTCAAAAAGTGTACAGTTCATTGATTTGTATTCCTTTTGTAGAAAAGGAGCACTGAAAAAGCATGACCTACAGCACAGATCAAATATAAAATTTCATTAAGAAATACATGGCAATGTGTGCAATGCACGGAAAAAAAAAAAAAGAAAAAAGAAAAAAAAAAAAAAAAAAATCCTGTGTATAAAAATGTGTGAACAGTTTTAAGCTTGTACTTTAGCATTCAACCCATGGGAATGTAACTGAGCTTAAACGCTGCATTATCATTATGTTCAATAACTTGAACATATCATTTACGTAGCACCTATTCTCATGTATGTATGTATTGAAAATTCTGCAGAAAAATAGAAAAATATTACTTGAAGCACAAAAATTCAGTATTTCAGGCCACTAGAGTCCTTCCTCAGTTTCAGAAAAAGTATTTCTATTTATCTACAAACTCTTCTAGTTCACTGTTTGCTGTAGAAATATAATTTTTTAAAATGCATGTTACATTTTTAAATTCTTTTTAATTACTGCTTTAAGCAAAACTGTGGTTTTTAAGTCACTGAAACACTTTCATAATATTTTGTACTGAATTTATTCAGATTTTTGAGATTTAGTTACAATTATGCAGCCAAGCCCTGAGTGAACGGAGGTGTCTTAAACATATGAACATGAAATATCAAAACATACTGATACCAAGTAGCAATTGGATATTTCATCACATGAAATCCAATTATTCCCATTAAAAAAGAATTCCATGGCAAGGCCTTTCTTATATTTATTTATTTTAATCGTGCATTTAGACCTGAATACTAGACTGCTTGCCACACCACTCTGGTAGTCACCTCCAAACTACCAGAGAGAAGTCACTAATTCCCTTAATGTCCTGTTTTCACAATCAGTATTTCTCTCGTTTAGGTGTACAAAATCTTAATTTCTTACTAAAGAAAGACAAGCAACTTTTTAAAGTAATAAACTTTAAACTTTATTGCATATAATACATATATTTGGACTACATCAGTGAAGCACACATGACATTTTACTTTGCAGATCCGACTAGCAATTACAATCTGAATGTTACATTTTGTAGCCTCAGATCAGAATGTCTTTCTCATTTAAATCTTCTATGTTGTAAATCGTGGATCTGCTGGATGATGGGTTCATATGATGGTTGAGTGAGTAACTGAGCTTGCACTGGCGTTACTCCTGGAATATTAAGAACAGAGTGAAAATAAAAGAATTTTTTGATTTAACATGGAACATTAATAATATATTAAAAATATATGTTTCTTATGGTTTGTGTTGTCTGTTACTGCAGTTTATTATTCAATATTCTAGCTTCTAAACCCTAAGAACCTGGACTTAACTCCCAGTTAGGAATTTTTTGCTTATACTTCAGAGTCTGGAAAGCATGAAATATGAGCATGTTTTACTGTAAAGCAATTGTAACTCTGCCAAAATCTACAGTGAATGAGATATTAATACCATCAACAAAGCTTTTCAAGCCAAAAGTCTTTAAGATTAGCATAGAAGATAAAGTATTTTTTGAATTTGGGATGATGCTGAAACCCAAACTGAATAACATTCGGATGAGCAATCTGTATGTTACACTATTAAAGAGAAAGTGTGGACTTTGATGGCATTGTAATTTAAATATGACAGAGCTTAAAAGTGAAAGATGATATATCATTCTTTTACAGAAATAATGTGGATTTTAATGACATTGTGTCATTTAAATCTGACATAAAATATAAAATGAAGGAGAAGTAATGCAAAGAAATTATGAGAAGGGAGGAGAGAAGGGAGGAAGAGAAAAGGGAGGAAGAGAAAAGGGAGGAAGAGAAAAGGGAGAACATGAAAAAGGAGAAAGAAGAAAAGCAAATCTTTATTAGTATTTTTGAAAACAATTTTAAAATTACACTGCTGAGATATTTTTACACATTTTTTCATGAATTGAATCATTCAAAATATTGTTTTCAAAAAAGTTACTTAATTTATAAAAATGAGTGAATACATTCACAACTTATACCTAGGAACATATAAAAGTTGGTATTATTTTTCTCCAAAACTGATGTTATTTTTCATATTATCAGAACGTAACCTGTACTGAACTTCTGATATTCAGAAGGCAAACAAATCCTCTGAACAGGGAAATAATGCCTGAGCACATATTTTATTTACATTAGAATTATTGCATCATTCAACATACTGAGAAGGGCATAGGATGATATAGTAGATATAAATGGAATAAAATTACTTGAGACTGAACACATCCTTATACTTCTATATTTAACACTTAAGTTATTATTCACAATCGTTATTCTACATGTATTTGCAGTGTCACTGTTTGAATGGATTACGTTGATTTATGCAAATAACATTTTCATTCTTTTTGTAAAACAACAAAATTTCCATTCTGAAAGGACAGATTTGAATTATGTTACATCAGAATTTCGAATAAATGTGCCACTTTGACTAGTCACTGTAATCTCCATAGATGGTACCCTTGGAATTAAATGCAATAACCTCTGTTTATCTGAGCATGTAATGTGTTGTGAATTCATTTGAGTCAAAATTCTGATTTATCAACCTGTAAGGATTAATTCAAAGCAGACTGTAGTATCATATGGACAAGTATTTATACAAAGAGTTAGCTGGACTGTGTTACTGGCTTAATGAGTTTATGTAACATGGCAGACATTAATTATAGCAGCTATATGCATGTAAATTTAAACCACCATCTGGATTATAGCACACACTAAAATTTACTTCTCAAAGATAAAGCATTCAAAATTGGATATAATATGAATGAAACCACAAATGAGAAGTACAAGCATTAAATGTATACATTTGCCAAACCTGGCTTGCTTGTTTACATCACATCAGCTGCTCTGTGTGTTTGCAAGTGTGTGTATTTCGGAACCCAGACCAAGCCAGCTGCCAGTTAGAGCAACTGAAATCACAAAAGAGGGCTTGATGCTTGTACCTCACATGGGACATTTCATTTGTTCTATATTCAGTTTTGAAAGACTTTCAGTTATATTTATTAAATATTGTTCATCTACGCACCATAGCTTAGTGGCTATGTAAGTTCAGTAGCCAATTACGTTTCCAGCTAAGTCAATGTCTGCATAGTACTATCATTTGCAATGTACTTGATTCAGACAGTCTCTGAATGGATTAGATGCTTTTTTTAGAATGGAAGAATATACAACATGAATGCAAAATGACACACATTGCATAACATAGTTCTTAAATGCACATGCTCAGCAATGGAAATTGATAACAATTGAAAAATGTGCATCTATTTTAAGTTATGCTGAAATACATTTTTTTTTCAGACTACAAGAGATATAATTCACATATTTTACAAACCTGCTAAAATGTGTTATTTACATTAAAGCCACATCATTCATACAAAAGTTTGCACTTTAGAAATGTGAAAAATGAAGGAACATAATTACATCCCTTCATTTTCCTTACTCATAATTCTGTGCATGAATTTAAAAAAAGTGAGTTGCTACATGCTGGTATGTACTGCAACAAGATACATCATTTTATGTATAGTGAGCTTCTATTTCTTAATACTTCCTGTCATACAAAATTATTCAAACTTCATTTAGAATGAAGAGGACTGCATAGGCTATTACCAGAACATTAATTTCTCGTGCAAATATCTTCAACATTTATTTTAAGCAAAGTCATTAACTTAATTAAATTAATTGGGAGTCGATTAATAACACAAAACAACGCTCACTTAAATTTTCCCGGAACCGGTTTCTGAGGCCTTCCCTCTATCTTCAGCCGGACATCGACTTGTCCGGCTGAAGGCCTCAGAAACCGGTTCCGGGAAAATTTAAGTGAGTGTTGTTTTGTGTTATTAATCGACTCCCAATTAATTTAATTTATACAACAACACTGTTTTCAACACTTCTATGAAAGGATTTATAAAGTCATTAACATTTTTTTTTTTAAGTAAAAAATACTGAAATAAAAGAGATAATAACATGATTAAAGGTTTGAAGGTGAATCGAGATAAGAGTAAAGTCATTGTGCTCAAGAAGATAGTAGGCTCAGTAAGGATGAAAAATTGTATGTAGGGAACAAAGAAATTTAGGCTGTTAAAGAATTTTCATACACAAATTTAAAGCTGAGTATAAACTTGAAAGAAGCATAGGGACAGTGAAGCACAAATTAGCACAAAAGTAGAGACAATGTCAGCAACAAGAAAATCTTTATATATGATGTAAGTAACAAGTATTAAATGATTAAGGCTATCCTTAATCCAGTCACAATGAATTTATGGAGTGAATCTGTGGGGAAGAGTGGACAGATGCAGACATTTTAACTGTTGTATGGAGCCAAATTCATTTAAAGGTGTTCCCAATGACAGTGCAAATACAGAACTGATGACAGAATTAGAAAGGGTAAGTGAGAGGGTAAATGAGAGAATATTGAAATATTTATTTTGGATCCAAGGGCTACCTAATATTCACTTTTAAAATTGTTCTGAAGTATCACGAAGAAAATTTGCATTCAAGTACACACAGAATAACTACTTAAAATGAATTAGGTGACTTTTTGGTTAAAATTGGACATTATAAGAGACTGGAATGAAGTGAGAGCAAAGACAAAGTTACAGACAGACAAATTCTAGGGAGAAAAGCTCGCTGAGATATTATAAGAACATAAAAGAGGGTCTGAGAGAAGATATGTACATTTAAATTTGCAAGAAAAAAGAAAGAGAAAGGTTGGCCTGATTTCATTTAGGTTAGCCATTTGAATTTGCCCAATTTGTGGAGAGAAAGAAGATATTTTTCAGTGTAAGGTACAAATGGGTGAAGAGAAAGTTTCATTAGTAAGAGATGCTTAATGAGGAACAAAGAAACTGTTGAGAAAGATATTTGAGATCATAACCAGATATCAAAATTAGGGGAGTTTTTATGCAAGGTGGATAAAATGGAATTGGTCAACAGAAAACATTCAATGTAGAAAAGACAGAAAGCAGAGGTTATGCATGTAACTTATTATGCATGTAATAATTGTATATTTTAAACAGGTATGATTATGGCCAACTTTCTAGGGCTAAGGACCAAATCTAAACAATGTATGAACATACTTCAATATATATATATATATATATATATATATATATATATATATATATATATATATATATATATATATATTAAAATTTCAATGGAGAGGCAGATTTTTTTACTTAACATTTTAATCACATGAGCTGTCTTTTGATATAATTGCTCCACAAACCTGCTTTTTTTAATTTGGATATGTTTCTCATCCTCCGCTGATACCTAAATAAATGTAAAGATTGATACCGAAATTAAGGTTTGCCAGAAGTAAAGAATCATGATGGATGTCAAAGGAATGCTGATTCTTTGTTACGACAAGGGCAAGGCCAGTTGAGTTGTGGGGAAAGTTGTTATAACAAAAGCAATGTAAGAAGCAGTGTCACTTGACTTGTATGAATAGGAAATTCTTTGGATCATTTACAATGGCGACAAAACAGCCACAAAGGGACGTTGGTTGAAAAGGAGTTTTCAGAGTGAAAGTGATACACCCACGCGCATCTGTGGTTATTGAGAGCAGTCTTCGGCGTCAGGCCGATGAGAGCAGTCTGAGGCGTGAGGGTGATTAAGGCAGTCCTCTGGTTTTGTCTGGAATATTTGTCGGTTCGTATATATATGAGAACGAATAAATTTATCGAGTAATAAACATTCTGCCGTCAGTCTCTCCGTGAACAGTGATCAATTGTGGTAACCCTTGCTCGCCACCATCTTCTTATTGTGACAAGATGAAGCAAGGATCTTGCACTGGAAAGCTGCACTGATGCAGGTTATCCAAAGTAGGCAACTCCAAGTACATGATTTGTACTCAGTTTTTAATGATAAATATGTTCTCCAAAGTTGACAATTTCAGGAGAGTTTTGGTATATTTTAACAATTTGATATTCCTATTCATATTATAGCTCTCTATACAAACATATTTTTGTATTGTACCTTTTAGTCTTCCCTATACTAACCTGTTCATATGTAATTAATAAACTTTTTATTTATATGTGTTTGGAGGAATTTAGGAACAGTGACGTCAAAATTAATCTCAAAAACTATTTGTAGTTGGTTTATTGATACTCATCACTTATTTGTTTATATTAATGAGAGACTAGTTTCAAAGGCATTCGCCTCCATTTTCAATCTCTTTCCAACTGGCATCTGTTGTTGTCTGCTCTCTCTCTGGTGGTGGAACTATGAACGTTTTTGTCAAATTATCTACTGGTGGGATTTCAAAGTTCATTATGCGATCCTTATTTTTCCATATGAATATGTTCTCCCATGTTGTCAATTTATTTTGGTTTATCATTCCTTTTAATAATTTTGGATTTGGATCAATGTCATAATTTTCATTCCAAAAATGAAATGCTACTGTTGACTTATCTTCTTGTTTCAATCTGATGTTTCTAAAGTGCTCTTTGACGTACCATGGTGATGTGCCCCCTTCCAGATTTAAAGTTTATGAGATTGTGAAGAAATTTGAAACCACTGGTTATGTGGCAAACAAAAAATGATAGTGTAAGCATACAATGTTAACAGAGGTAAAGTTAGTTGACACAGGCACATGTTTTGAATTTTCACCAACCAAATCCCCCAAAATTAGCACAACAGGTGGGAATTTTAGAACCTTCTGCACATAGAGCAACTAAATTATTAAAACTAAAACCGTATAAGTGTACAAGTGCTCATGCTTTAAAACAAGGTGACCCAGTATCATGAATGCATTACTGTGAATGGTTTCTTTCATTAGTGAATTATGGTTTAACTGATCCGAAGCTTCTGTTCTTTTCCAATGAGGTGTGGTTGCATCTCAGTGGTTGCATTCGTATCAACATTCATAACAGTTAGTACCTGGTTTCTGGAAGTCCACATCGCATTCAAGAAATCCTTCACTACGACTGGAAAGTTAGACTTTGGTGGGCTGTTAGTGCTACATGCATAATTGGTCCAATATTCCATGAGCAGACTGTAAATGCGTATAAATGCAGTAGATACGAAAATGATATTTTGACCACATTTTATCATGAACTGACAGAAGAGAAATCATATGGGCAGTTTGAATGAGATTCTGCTACTGTCCATACAGGAGAGAAGTCCATGAAAAAAATTAGGAAAGTGTTTGAAGATAAGAGTGACTAGAGCTGATGTATGGCCCTCTCGCTCCCCAGATCTAACAGTGTAATTTTTACTTGTGCGATATCCTGAAAGACAAAGTTTACAAAATTTCATACACTGGAAGAACTTAGAAATGAAATTGGAAACATTAAAGTGGTCCAACATAATCATGTGAATCAGAATGTGTTCTCCTGATATAACACTTCTTTAGCTGAGGGTGGATGACATTTCCAGCAACTTCTATTAGGTAGGAGTTTTATATATGCTTTATGTACACAGTTTATGTAGGAGCAAAGACGGCTGTGGCATACCAAATCACTTATAGGCAAAATGCTGTGTATCCATTAGGTTTTAAATGAACCCTGTATCATTACAAGACTGGCTGCAAAAATCAATCATTTGCAACTTCAGCCAAGTTATTTATTATTGTTATCGTTACTGTCGCTAGATGATGCATCGCTTTTTGCTTCATTACCAACCCCTAAAAGTAAACCAAACTTCACAAAATCGATTGGCAGTACACTAAAATCTCGTTAACACGGACCAGTGTTGGAAAAAAGGTTCAGTGTAGTAAATGAAGATTTATTTTAAAGACGATAAATTCCTCTTCTCTTAAGCTATTCTTGAATTCTCTTGCCAGCAGACACACTCATTGCACTTACCCCACCTGCTTGGGACCAGGTTGGAAGAGAAAACTGATAAACTCTGGACAGAGTTGTAGCCTGGTGAGTGTGACATGCAGAAAAAAAAAAGAGTGAAGGAAAAAATAGTGTGGAAGGACATTTTATAAACACTTTAAAATATTGATGGCTGTTCCAATGTTGATGAAAGATGCTGACAATTGGTTGCAAACTGACAATGATGGGGGTTATAAACTGATTACAGTGGAAGGCATTACTGCATCATGCAGTGTTACTGAAAATGGAAATGAGTATTCAGATTCAGACATTGTTGATGAATCAACTGTGGTTATGACCCATGCACAAGCAGTAGCAAACATAGGGAAATTGATGCTTTATTTCGAGATTCAAACACTGCCAAATGAACTTCTAATGTTAAAGCAGATGTGAAATCACAGTGCAACTAAATGATACACTAAAATGAGACTAGTTTATAGCTATATTGTGTATGCAAATAAACAGGTAGGCTATTACAGTACATACAGTGTATATGTTTATAGGTGAAAGTGTGCCGATAGTAATTTGTAAACCTCATTAAAACTATTTTAATAATGTACCTTTTTTTTAACAATTTTTCCATCATTCTCTGGATAACCTATGGACTTTCATTAATTTGGATCAGCCCTTGTCCCAGCTGATCTGGGTAAACGAGGATCTACTGTATTTCAATATTTATGTGATCTATTTGCCAAATAAATATTTTTTCCCAAAGAATCAAATCTATGGGTCCATATAATTCCTTAATAATATAATAAGTAAAACTACACTCAAAAGAGCATTGAATCTTTGAATAATTTCACCTGTGTGTTTTTTTTTTTTATTAAAATACTAAAAATAATCAGCATTCAATTCTTTAAATTAATAATTAACATTATTCAACCAATTAAAGGGATTTGATAATTTTAGAAAAAATATTTTATTTGAAAAATAGGGATCGCATAATGAATTATGAAATAGTGCCAAACGATTCTGCCCATAAATTTGTTTTATATCTAGGGGTTGACAATTTAAAAAAGACCACCTATCATCTAGTGATAGTAACCATAACAGTAATAAATAAATTGGCTGAAGACTGAGGATGCAAATAATGGATTTAGAAACTAGTTCCGTTATATTTTATAAAAAATGAATGAAGTTTAGTTACATATTATATTTGCTTCGCTGTTAGTCACTTTAGTTTTTTTTACTTGTACTCTCCTTTAAGGTAATTATTTTGTCAGAATAATTACAATTTTAAATAGAGGATATAAAAGATTCCCAAAATAAAGTTAATATCAAACTACAAAAAAGCCACAAAAATTAACTGAAAACATCTCAAGAGCAAAATGAAACATGCTGTTCTCACTGGATGGCGGCGGTTGCAGTGTAAAGTATTAGATATTAAATTAATTAGGAGTCGATTAATGACACAAAACAACACTTACTTTTAAATTTTCCCGGAACCGGTTTCTGAGGCCTTCCCTCTATCTTTAGCCGGACATCGACTTGTTCTCATTGGTGTAGCTGGCAATATTTTGTCATCGGTCTCCTCTGGTGGCGGTTCGATGACAAAATATTGCCAGCTACACCAATGAGAACAAGTCGATGTTCGGCTAAAGATAGAGGGAAGGCCTCAGAAACCGGTTCCGGGAAAATTTAAAAGTGTTGTTTTGTGTCATTAATCGACTCCTAATTAATTTAATTTATACAACAACACTGTTTTCAACACTTCCATGAAAGGATTTATTAGATATTGTTTATATTATTGAAGGATTCATACCTTAAGACACATGTTTGCATCTGGCTTTTCCTGTTCAACACGGGGAGGAGGTTGAGGTTCTGGGGGAGGAAGTAATGGAATGTCAACAGAACTGCTTATTCTCCTTCCTCTCTTGCTTGGTCCTCCACCACCAGAACTTGTCCGACTTGCTGTTCTCACAGGACGTTTTCTTCCACGGTTTGCTCTTGTTTCTGGGAGGGCTGCTGCAGGTTCAGGGTCATCTTCAGACTCTGAAAAACATTAATCTTAAGTTTTGCATGTTCTTTAGCACCAGCTATTCCTACATGGGATGTTATAATAGCTCGGGTTAAAATATGCTTTTAACTTTCACTGATACATCTACTGCATGTGAATAACAATGCAAAAACTATGCGTAATTGGAGGAATTTAGTAACAGTGACATCAAAATTAATTGAAAAAACTATTTTATTTACAGTCGCTTCTTTTGACATTTCCGCCACTTACACTTTTATATTTTAATCCCTCAATAATATAAAAATGTAAGTGACAAAGTGTCAAAAAAACTCTCTGCAAATAGTTTTTTCAATTAACAATGCAAAACCTTACCTGCTGAGAAAAATGGGAAGACAGTTTAAACAAATTTGGAACATGTTAATGTGAGTATATGGAACATGTTGAGTAGCCCTCTAGCTTACCAGCTAATTGAAAATGTACTCCAACTTCCTCCACACCCCAGGATACCAATGTGCCAAATGTAAGCATATTGATAGTGTTAAAAATACAGTTTATCTTCTGCTCTCTCAATAACTGGTAAGTAAAACATACTTAATGCAGAGTTATTTATTTATTCTATAAATACATAACACAAGTGTCTGTGCTATGACTGAAATACACTTGTTTTTTATACCATGTGCACCAAACTAAAGCACCTAATTTGCAGTTATTTTTCTCACTTCTTGTTTGTATGACCCAGGCAAAACCGTTTCGGCCTTAGGAATGCTGGTAGTCACTTTGACATGTAATTCAGAGTCAATTATAAATACAGGTGTGTTGTCTCATATGTATACAAGATCTTCTAACAATTTACCTGGAAAAATGCGAGTCAATTGGAAAATTAATGTAGTGCTGGCATGTTGCCATGGTAGCTCAATTATAGAGCAACCAGACAGAGACTAAGAGATCTGAGCTCAAATCTTGGCTATGGCACTGACGTTTTTAGCCTGAATCTGCCTTTCCAAACCTTGTCTTACGACATAGGTTGATAGAACAATTAAAAACAATAAACAGAGTTGAATCTGATTTACATGTAACCCAATTATTTGTTATTCATATTTGTACTAATTTGTATTTATACTTAAATATTTGCAAGTCCCAGGAAAAAGTTAATTTAGAAACATCTTAATTAAACCTTATTTGTACATAATGCATTTATACACATTAAATTTCAGTAAAATATGACTGAGTTATATGTAATTACAATGAACATACATATATGCTCTCTCAAAGAAACTCAAATGGTGTTTTCCTTATCGCTGCTGACAAAGATGCAAGCTCAGCAGGCCACTTTCGGCCATGGAAACAAAAGACGATGTTAGCTCATATACATCTTTTGGCACAACAGTGTCACAGCAACAAATGAGGAGTAAAGATAATCTTCAGTATCTGGTGTTTACTGTTGAATAGCGGTTTTGTTTTTCAGTTCTCAGTTTCTTTTAATCATCCGTGGAGAAAAGAAAAAAGAAATGCCATTTCCTACATCAGGAAGTAAAATTTATAGGAGAGATGGCACTTAATAGCCAGAAAACCAAAATTGAAACTGCTTCCAACTTAGGAATTGCTTATATACGCTAATCTTGTCATCAGTAACATAAATGTTATTTTGGAGAAGTTTTTAAAACTGGGTGCAAAATCAACTAAACACAGCTACCATCAAGTAGGGAGATATACCGATTTGGAAATGGCACTTTTCACAGGTTTCCTTCAGAAATAAGCTGCAGCTCTAACAATCGGTGGCGAAAAAAGAAAGTGAAAAAGCAGTTGCTTTTCATTTTTTGAATACCAGACATGACATTAACTTGAAGACAACTTTACTAAAACATGTTAATCATCCCATAGATCTTTCCGTATGGGAAAGAATCTTCATTAATAAAAATCATTATAGAATCATGAACTTCGAAACTCCACCACCAGACATCTTTGACAAATACATTATGCCATCTATCGACAATATGGAGAAAGAGGAAACCACTACAATTTGCACTAGTTGAGGCTCACCTGAAGATAAGAGCAACAGCTCTTGAAACATGTCCTGTGAAAACAGCAATGTGTCAGTATCTTCTTGATTCACTTTTATTTTAACTTGTGCTTCTCTATGCTCTGTCTCTATGCTTTCTTCAATTTTTGTACTTTGAATTAGGGTTTATGTTTGTGATTAGGTGGTTGGAAGGATTTAAAGATTGTCATGAAATCACAGAGAAAAGTACTTGTGGTGAGTCGAATGCTGGGAATGTAGCAGTGGAAGTAAGAGGTTGTAACAGAAAGCATAAGTGGTTATCATCCTCAAAACATCTACAACTTTGAAGAGCCTGGCCTGATCTATAATCTCGTTCCTCAGCAGACATTAGCTGAAGAGGGTGACTCATGCCACTGAGGGAAGAAAAAAAGAAAGTTGAGTAACAGCTTTTTGCTACCAATGCAGAAGGAACCACTTCTTCCAATTGTGATACGAGAATTCAGGAATCCGAGGTGATTTAACAGTGAGAAAACAAAACCTATGGAATATGACTTCAATTTAAAAAACACCACAACCTCCAACACTAAGTCTTGGACGGTGGATGAAATGGGTGAAATGATGCTCAACTGAGTCCAGTGTCCATAGAACTTAAAGTTACTCAACATTCATCTTTCAGGACAAGGGACAGCCCAGAAAAAATCTATATGCAGGCAAATCACCCTGACCCAGATTTGGATTCGAGACCCCTTGAATGCGGGCTGTGTAGACATTGCATCAGTGCGAAAAATTTTAGTGAAAAAACTCTAAGTGCGCTGCAGAAAGATAAAGAACAGTGCCGGCTGGAGATAAACAGCTTGCCTAAGCAAATAAAGATAGCGCGGAGATAAATGGCATGCCAGAACAGATAAAGTTAGAAAATTCTAGTAATATCTTGATTGTCTTACAGAACATTCGATTTCTTGTTTGTTACAGAATATTCGAGAAATGTCTCGTAATATGAGTCGTGGTATATATAAGGAAGTCGCGACTCGCCAAGGGAGTGAAAAAGACAGTCATAAACAGGAATTGTAACGAGTTGTTGTAAACAGTGGAAGTTCAGTGAGCTCTTTGTTGTGTTGGAAGATTGTATTTGTGTGTTACGTAATTCTGCTGGTGGACAGAGTGTATTTCTACAGAAATAAAGAACATTTTGAACTTCTGCAACTTGGACTTTTAATTCTACGAACCCACAATGTCACAATATGTTTCAATATGAGTTGTATGCATTTAATGCAAGAAAAGTGAAACAAGCCAAATTAACTGAATACTTTAAAACAGGACAATTTCTAAATAATGTATGTTTCATACATATCTTTATTGTTTGTACAATTTTATACATGCAGACCCACTGTATTGCTTTTTTAAAAAAGTATGATGTATTATCAAAATCTCATTTATAAATAACTTTGAGTTCTAAGTAATCTTCCTTCATCCCCTTTTCAACTGTTATTAATTTATAGATGAGTCGTATTTATTACACATCTGCTTCACTTAAGTACCTATTTTGAGGACATGTTTCGCAAATCATCGTTTGCATCTTCTGCTCTTATGCGACTAAAGCTTGATCCAGTGGTGTGGGTAATTCTGGAGTTGCTGCTGCCATCTGTTGATTTAGTGATGAACTTAAATGTGGGATTCTCTGCTGGCGGGATTTCAAAGTTCATTAGTTGGTTTTTATGTTTTTCTATGTATATTCTCTCCCATATGACGAGTTCACTATGTTTTTGTACTATTTTAGTAATTCAGTGTTATCTTCAATTTCAGGATTTTCAGACCAGAAATGAGCTGATAACACCAAATTACTAAAATACGTACAAAAACATAGTGAACTCGTCATATGGGAGAGAATATACATAGAAAAACATAAAAACCAACTAATGAACTTTGAAATCCCGCCAGCAGAGAATCCCACATTTAAGTTCATCACTAAATCAACAGATGGCAGCAGCAGCTCTAGAATTACCCACACCACTGGATCAAGCTTTAGTCGCATAAGAGCCAAAGATGCAAACGATGATTTGCGAAACATGTCCTCAAAATAGGTACTTAAGTGAAGCAGATGTGTAATAAATACGACTCATCTATAAATTAATAATTATTTCGCTTCACTGTGGTGTTCCAATACAGTTAAATCTCAATATAGGTTCAACTGTATTTTTAAAATACTCTCTCTTGAAAGAAATTTAAAATTTGTCTTCACTCACAGATAAAATTTGTGGTAAGTGGTGGTATAATGATTTCCAGTGATAGAAAAATAACTTATGCATTGTATCAATATTTAACTGTTACAATACTGTGTTAACTGTGTAATAAATACGACTCATCTAAAAGTTAATAATTATGCATTGTAGTTCTGACAGGAATTTGGAAAACTTCAGTTGTTTTGCTTGGAGAGATATTTCATACACAGTTAGGACCGTTGCAGCTAATTTGAAAATATAATATCAGGGCAAATCTATTTCCCATTTACAAAAAAATACTTCATACCACTCTTTTAGCCCCCTTTTCACCATTTTCCTGATTTTGAAGCTTTCAGAATTATGTTTTCAGCATTAAACATTCTATAACTAACCACTGGTCCAATTGTTCCTGATGGTTCTTGAAGAACAATGAATTATTTAGCAAACAGAACTCCTTCCATACAGCAAACACGATTGTGTAGGAATGAGAAGATGAGAGAGTGAATAGATTGTGTCATAAATTCTGTATGGTTTTCCTCAACAACGGATAGTGTGCACTTTGTTCTTATTTCTTTTTAAAAACTGTTCTGATCTGTACTTAAATCAGAGGGTGAACACTCAGTAAGTTCTTTTTGTGATATTCAAAAGGTTATATGCTGATTTCTAAAGTTGAACCACATTCGTAACATGGAAACCTTAAACAAATTTTGTGATTTTTCTACTTTGACTCTGTGGTGTTTATTTGAAATTATTAATTCATGATCTGGAAGCTTATAATCTACCTCCTATAAGAATTTCCTTTCCAATATCTAGCGATCATAGCTTTAAATCTTAACCCTGTAGTAGGTGCACCCTTTTCACTTAGTGTTTAGGCATGAGGAGAACATGTGTCATTCAGGTATTATAATTCAGTTTAAGAGGCTTTTGTAATCTCAACGCTTACCATGTAGTCGTGATAAGCAGTAACATTACCTCTGCCTCTGTCACATTGATTGGCACTAGGTGTAATAAAAAAAATCAAGTAATATATACTTCTATGAACAGAAATATTGGGGTAAAATGGGCAGACTATCATGGTAGAACTGATACAATTTGTGGGTGTCAAATCTACTTAGATATTCATTTGGTATCAATAAAAAATCACCTTCATTTTGCTCCACAGATGTCTGTGACTGTGCAGTGATAGTGGATGAGGTAAGAGCTGCTTCAAGATCTACAGCTGGTTCTTCCAATTCGGAAGCCATTTTGAGGGCCATCTGTAGCATATCCTCACCAAAAGTGTTACTAGTATCCACGGCTTCTGGACTGAATCCACCTTCTGCTGCAGAACTTGCTGTAAGAACAGAGAAAAAACAATTATATTGTCTTGGATATTTAATGGTGCCGCAGGCATATGAAATGGCAAAGGAGGGATTAAAAATAACTCAAGTTTTTGAAGATGAACACGGAAAGGTGACTCGAGGGAGGAGGTAACACACGGAGAAAGCATTTCACTGAGATCCAAATTAGAAAAGTTTATATTAACAAAACAGAAACATAAGCAGGGAATGGGATTAAAGCTGACGTTTTGGAATGTGTAGGGTTTAAAAATAAGCTAATTACAGGAAGGTTACAAAGAGAAATAGAAAACATGGACATTATTAAGAGTAGTAGAAACCTAGCTTGAAAAGAATGTAAATATAGAGTTAAAGAACTTTAAATTCACAGGAAAGAGAGCAAACAAAAATACTGATAAAGGTAGGGCATCAGGAGGAATAGGAATTCTGATTAGGAAAGATCCAGAACTGACTGTGGACAAAATTACAGTACGGGATAGGGACAAGGAAGTGCTGTGGCTGATAATCAGGCAAATAGGAAAAACAAATACGAGAATAAAGCTAAGGGTAGTATATAACCTTCCAGATGAATCAGCTTTCCATAATCTCAGATTATATAAAAATCTAGAGCAAGATATGGAAAAATTGAAAAGGAAGTATTTAGATACAGAATTTATTATAATGGGAAATTTTAATGAAATAGGAAAGAGAAATAGTAGATTATGTGGAGAAGAATATGGGGAGGGAAGAGAAAAAGATTAAATAAGACCAAGACAAAGCAGAGACAAAATAACAAATAAGGAGGATAGTAAGTTGTTAGGTTTCTGTGAAACAAATCATTTAATAATATGTAATGATGATGTAGGGAAAGTTAAAGAAGAGGAATTGTAAAAACTATTTGTAGTCGGTTTGACACTCGTCACTTACTTTTTTTATATTATTGAGGGATTAGTTTCAAAGGCCACTGCTTCCATTTTCAACCTCTCTCCAACTAGCATCTGTTGCCTTCTCCTCTCTCTGGTGGTGGAACTATGAACTTCTTTGTCAAATTATCTACTGGTGGGATTTCAAAGTTCATTACGTGGTCCTTATTTTTCCATATGAATATGTTCTCCCATGTTGTTAGTTTATTTTGGTTTATTACTACTTTTAATAATTTTGGATTTGGATCAGTGTCATGAGTTTCATTCCAAAAATGAAATGCTACTGCTGACTTTTCTTCTTGTTTCACTCTGATGTTTCAAAAGTGCTCTTTAACTCTGGTTTTTAGATTTCTTTTAGTTTGATCTATGCAGCATTTTTCACAATTTTTACAACTTATTTTATATATTCCGGATCTGTTAACTGATGGGTTTTCATCTTTTGTTTTTGAATTTAGCAATTTTAAAATTGAATGTCCATAAGTAGGTGTCAAGATGATATTTTGTTCTGTAAAGATCTTTTTAAATTTATTAAATGTTTTTGGGTGATATGTGAATGAACTGAATATGCTGTTGCTTTTCTTTTCTTTTGTAAATGTGGTTGCTTCCTTAATGATCTTCTTTAGTTTAGCTTTTCTAGTTTTCTTAAACACCAAACTTTTGTTGTATCCATTTTCTTCTGCTATGTGTAGTATGGCTTTTTGTTCTTTGACATATTCTTCATTATCTCATTTATCCTCCAAACATACATAAAGAAGAGGAGTTTACATTTGTAAACACAAAGGCCAAACTGTTATAGATTATATCCTATGTAGTGAAAGAATGGAGGAGAAAATCTGTAATTTTAAGGTTAAGAATGTGATAAGAAATAGTAGCCACTTCCCATTACTACTAGAAATTAAAGGATCAGAGAGACAGGATGGAGGGAAGGAGGCAGTACAATTAAAAGAAATAGAAATATTTAAATGGAGAGATGAAGAGGAGGAGGGTTTCTTAGCAGATATAAACTAAGGAGGAGGCCAAATCTTAGAATGTGGAGTAATGATTGCCACAAAAGAGGGAAACATAAGAAAAGCACTTGAATTATTAAAGTTACTAGTATCTAATGCAGGGAGAGAAATGAAAATTGAGCAGGGAAGGAATCAAATAAAAGTATGGTATGACAAAGAATGCAAATTAGCAAAAAGAATGGTATTCAGGCATCTAAAAAGGTGGAGGAGTAACTGAAGACAATCTAGATAGGAAAGTTTCATTGGAAAGTAAAAGTTCATGAACTTTGAAATCCCACCAGTAGATAATTTGACAAAGAAGTTCATAGTTCCACCACGAGAGAGAGAGAGAGAGAGAGAGAGAGAGAGAGAGAGAGAGAGAGAGAGAGAGAGAGAGAGAGAGCAGACAACAACAGATGCCAGTTGGAAAGAGATTGAAAATGGAGGCGAATGCCTTTGAAACTAGTCTCTCATAAATATAAATAAGTGACGAGTATTAATAATTTGTGAGTCACCAGTCACCAAACAGCTGAGGATGAGATCGAATGATCTTGAAAACGTTTCAATTATACAACAACAAGTAAGTGAAGTTTGAGTGTAAACATAGTGACTCATAAATCAAACTCAAATATGAAGAATACTTCACTGTTAATAATGTTTCTGCTTTTAATATTTATGACGAGTATTGATAAACTAACTACAAATAGTTTCTGAGATTAATTTTGACGTCACTGTTACTAAATTCCTCCAAACACATATAATTTGTAATTTATTTCTCATCTTCCCTTTTACATCAAATGGAAATACCTAAATCAAGAGTATACGGCAAATGAGAAGAAATGATTAATTTCCATCAATTATTACTAAAATTAGGCAAGTGAGTCAACCTTGTATATACTTTTCTCCACTTACAAGTTTTTTATGAAGACTAGTTTCTGGGGACTTCTCCCCTATCGTCAGCTCTGTGGTTTGACGTCCCCAGAAGTCCCCAGAAACTAGTCTTCATAAAAAACTTGTAAGTGGAGAAAAGTATATACAAGGTTGACTCACTTGCCTAATTTTAGTAACAATGGCACTCCACTTTCTGAAATACTTCTTTTTATTCTATATTCCATCAATTAATTAACTTAAATCCAACAATGTTGCTTGCATTGAATAATAATTTGGTTCCCATACAGCTAAACCTAGGTTTTTGTGTATTGAAGGCCTTCTACTCCTTTTTACACATTTTGCCATTTCACCTATCCTAATCTACATTTTTCTCTTAACAGTTCTTAGCTATCTCTCTTTAACTTTCCCTAAGTAATTCCCTATATTTCTCCTGTTCTTTTCCTCTTTTACTGACAAAATTTTTCTAATTACTACTTCGTCCCCAAACTGTCCCATTTACATAGCCAGGCCTGCTCTCTGCATATCTTTGACAACAATATAATATACAATGGAAGTCTGCATTCTCTCCTCCACATAATGGACATGTATCTAGCTCTGTATCTTGACCTATACCTTTCACATTTCTCACTCCTGTTCTCGACCAAGCAAAACCTTTTCGCCCTAATTTATTACATATGTCTATATATCCTTCCCTCCCCTAGGTTGTTTTTATTTCTCTATATAACCCAGTGAGCTTTTGTCACTTGTACTGGCCTATCTTTAAAAGGAGTAAGTGATGAATTCATAAAAGAAATAACTAAGATATACAGAGGTATTAAATTTTGTGTAAGATGTGAAGGGAATAAAATCACAGATGACATTCAGAAGAAGTACAATTTTATTTTACTTGTTTATAGATGATATAGTGGATAGAGTAAAGGAAGAAATCAACACTTCGATAATAGTAGGAAATAAAGAGATACCAGGTTTGTTATATGCAGATGATCTGATGGTAGGAGCAATAACATCAGTAGGATTACAAAGAGCAATAAATAAAATTCAAAAGTTTTGTAATGAGTGGGGAATTAAAGTAAATACAAAAAAGTCAAAAGTGATGGCTTTTAAAAGAGGAATATAATTGAACAAAGAGGAACAATGGTTTTTAGAGGGACAAAAATTAGAAGTTGTGAAAGAATTTGAGTACTTAGGGGTTAGGATGAATAATAATGGAGAATCGGAAGCATCTGGCAGGAAGGTGGTAGCCAAAGGAAAGGCAGTAATGGCAGGAATAAGGATATGCAAAGCAAATGGTTAGAGAGAATGTATGAAACACTAGTAATGTCAATGATGTTGTGTGCTGCAGAAACATGGGGGGACATCAAAAGTAACAGATAAAAATAGACTAGTTACACAAACAATTTGCTAAAAAAAGGTGTTGGAATTGCCTAGATCAGCTCAAGGAGAAGTAGCCTTAGTAGAATTATGAAAAAACAAAAGAAAAGGTATAATAATTTAAAGAGTTTTAAAATTTTGATATATATGCTTGATAAAAGAAGATGGTGAAGTCCTAAAGGTATGTATGAATCAACAAAAGAATATGGGAAGCAGAAAAAATTGGTGGTAAGAGGCAGAAATGATTATGGAAGAAATAGGAATGGGTGATTTATGGAGACTAGAAAATAGGAATGTAGAAGATTTTTGGACAATAGAACTAGAGTGGAGGATATAGAAAGACAAGAAATATGGGGAAGGTTAGAAAACAGAAAATCATTACAATTTTATGGGTTAATAGAGAGAATGAGGAAGGGACCAATGTAACAGGCAGGACAGAGAAGGAATGGCTTGGATTAGTACAGGATCAATGTTCTTGAGGGGTCTAAGAAGTAGTAGGATAGAAATATGTGAATTTTGTGGAGAAACAGAAAGTATATTTCATATTCTGACAGAGTAGAAAGAGCTAGCAGCATGGAGACAGGAAGTATGGGAGAAGAAATGGGAAAAGATGCAAAGCAACCTGATAGCCATAAAGATGGTTACGGGCAAAAATGATAGTTACGAGAAAAAGAAATAGAAATATAGGGAACTTGTTTTGGAAAGCTAAGAGAAATGGTTGACAAAAGTAAAGAGGGGAAAAGAATATATGCTGGGACAACAAGAGGAAACAGATAGCAAACTGAAGTAGAAGATGGAAGGTTGACTATGCTACTCAGCAATGTTCAAAGACCTGGGAGTCAAGCAGGCTGAGCTTGCAGGGTTAAGAAGGAAAATGGCACCAAAATTTATACAACTAGACTAAGAAATATGTATGTAATGTAGATAAAACATTGTAAATAGCAAATTGTTTAAATAAATTCAATTTATTCCTATGAGTAAGGACTATGATACAATGAAGCACATAATTAATATTTTGAGACGAACAAGTACTAAATGCTATATTTATTGCTAGTGTTTACCTAGAACACATTTTGTTACTGTCGACATTAGCTGATGATGTTAGGTCCTAACGAAATGTGTTCTAGGTGAACACTAGCAATAAATAGAACACTGAATACTAGTTTGAATCAAAATTACATTAAATTCAATTAAACTCAACTAATTTCGGTGTGCTAAATTTTCTCCATCATAAGGTTTTCTCACAAATCACAAAATAATTTGAAAACAGTGTTAGTTAGAAAAAGGGTGCTACAAAGTTAATAAAAAATGCAGAATTTATGATTAATAAATATATATAGACATAATTGTGTATCTGCAAAATGTGAAGTTACATTTTCCTTGGCTGTAAAGTCACTTGCGCTGATTTATGTTTAAGTTGTGATTAAGGAACTTCGCTTGCAATGTTCCATCGACCCTGATATCTCCTGTCCACCTCCTTTATTTCTTGAGGAAATCATACACCATGCTCATCTCTGAGGTATTCAAAATTATCAGGAAAATAAGTTTAGATGAGAGTACAAGTAAAACTTTAAACTCATACTTTGCCCTAAAGTTCCATTTCTTTTATAGTATATTTCTCATCAATTTTTCGTATTACAGATCTTTTGTATTTCCAAGAAGTTTATTGACTATCTCTTCGAAGGTACACCACAGTTGCAGTTTTCTATCATTCATGATGTCCAAAAATGCACTATCTTCATTAGCTATCTTATTGAACGCCATTAAATATACCCTCTTTCATTTTAACTTCATACATCACAGAAAATTTACTGCTCAAGTATTTGAAACTCAAACCATTCTTGTCCAGTTCTTTCATGAACTGTTTCATAATACATTCCTTGTTATTTGTTTGAATTTTCCAGTACTTTTCTCTCTCTAAAGAAAAATCGGCTCTTCTTTCTAATAAGTGACGTGGCGATTTTTTTCTAAGTCCTCACTTTTTATACAAATATGATTTCTTTACTTTTTAGTGCAATTTCGTGCTGGAGGATATTCTTTCAATGTTATCGGAAGTCATAACTTAATTGTTTATTTATTTACTTACTGTGTATGTAGCTATATTGAAGTATTCAGTGCAGCCACTGAACACAATGCTGCCAACAGTCTTATTTGTTCCTATATTATGCTATCTAGCAAACTAACTACAAAGTAACTAAATTGCAATACCTAGCTAATTATACTAAAACACACACAATGGTCCGTAATTTACACTAACCAGCTAATTACACTAAGGGTGGCATTGCATTTGGAACACAACATCCGTGTCCTCAGCAGACCCTCATCAAATAATAATTGAAGGCAGGACGCTTCATTATCAAATTAAAAGGACAAGTCCATTTTACTGATTTGTCAAGTTATTGCCCGATTTCCAGCAATGTACCTACTGAACGAATCTTAAATATTTGAAGAATGCACAGAACAACAGCCTTCACTTCTAATAGTACAATAGGTACTTCTGCTGGACAGCAAGCCTACTTTTATACAGCAATAAAACCTGAGAGGAAACATGGTCAGTATTTTCCAAAACTGACCTGCGCTAATTGCATTCCACATGTATTTCTGCACCGATTTTGGATAGATGTCTGGAGCATTTTTGCAGAGGTTGGCTACAAGTGTTACAATTTTTCTTATGTTGGCTGCAACACAAGAATCTGCAGGTTGTCTGCTTGCACATGCGTATGCCTTGGGACTTAGACAATATTCTCGTGTCACACAAAAAAAACGTTTCTCCAAAAAATCCTTTTGGGTATGCAAAGCAAATGGAACTTCAAAGGAATCACATAGATTAACAGATTTGGTATCGCTTGAAGCTTACTGTATTTTCATATTTTCCTTGCACCTACAAGAAAATTAGAGTTCTGCAAATGTTTATCTGGATTATTCCCTTAAAATGGAAACTATGTTAGATTTTTTTTTCTCCTCCTAATTCCAGTTTCTGTTTGCACATGAATATGTCACACTGATTGATGTTTTGGTTTCCAATTACACAAGACTGCTACAAGAGCAACCTGTTGTTCTCCTGCCAATCACATACGACACCAGGAAGTATTTAAACATACTGGTCTCACAATCTTACTCGCAGAGTGCACAATTCTAGCTGTTTAAGTAGATCTCTATTAAGTTTCCTAACAGGTAAGAAATAAGTGAAAAATATGCTGCTTCAATTTTAAATCAAATTAGAATTAAACCATTATTGTTGTAAGGGGACTTATTAGAGATTTCTCCAAAAATTATGGGAGGAGCGCATAACTGATGATGCCTATGGAGCACAAAATAGAATTTTAGCTCTAGACTTGGGATGATTTCATTCATAAACTGTTTATGTATGACACAAAAGAACGTAAGAGCTCTCACTCAAATGAATAAAAAAAGGAGATTTGACATAAGGCAACAATTGGGCTTGCCACCAAAGTCAGTTATGTAAGCACAGACAAATTCCAATGGTCCAACAAACTAATACTTTATGAAATTGTGGCGGCAAATAAAATGACAGATAAGTGAAAGTGAAGACGGTGAGCGACAATAGCCAAAGCAGTGCTGATATTTATTGCAGAGACAATGAATAAAATGAACGAAGCACTGAGTAGTGAGGCATAGAGTCCATGATTCATTTTTTGATTATCTCGCCACATCTGAGAAATTTATTGGAAGGTGATTGGAAGTTTTCAATGTTGATTTTTGGCATATTTTATAAATAAACTTAAAAATTATTAAAGCGTATCCACCCAGCAAACGTTATTTATTGATTTTAAGCATTTGTTACAGTTGTAAAATTTTAGAATGAATATTTAATTAAATATTAATGTGATAGAATACTGACAAGAGAGAAAATAAAGAAGACATGCAGTAAGTCGCTAACTAATGAACTGGAATTTGATCATACAATGCTACAATAGTTAACCTGCGCCAAGTTATCATGTTATACCAAATTTTGACATACTTCATAATTACACTATATAACACAACAGATGATTAATCTGCATCAATGATGATTAATCTTGCATCTACAAATCATATTATCTATTTCTTTATTTCTAATCCAAAGCTACTTATTGCTAAATAGAAACCTACCTCCAGCTACTTCATTTACATCTCCACCTCCATTTCCTCCATCTTCACTATCTGAATCAGAGTTATCACCCTTCTTTTCTCCTGCAACCATTTCTGCCATCATAAGAAGTTCTGCTTCAAAAGGATCAGTTGGAATCTTTTCTTGTATTCTCTAACAAAACAATATAAAATGATCTCATTAAAATGAATTTACTGACTGGCAGATAGTGTACAAAAGAGACCTGAAAGTCCCGATAAAGAATACTTTTCCTGTGCATCTGAAAATAATTGTTACATTATGAACAATGCACAGCACGGGGATAAAGAAATACAGTAAAAGAGTACAATAATATCTTCAGATGACAATAGAATATGGTTTCTCCTTCCCCTTATTTTGTATGCAGAGATTATTAAGCATTTTATATTGCTACATAAAAAAAGAGAAGCTAGCACCAGTGAAGCTACAAATACTACATAAAATATAATTATTTGTCACAAATTTCATTCTTTTAAGAAATTGTTGAAAATTTCCACAGAATATAAGAGACTAGTTTCAAAAACTTTGCACCGTCAGTCCATATTTCCTTTGTTGTCATTGTTACTGTCGCTAAATGTAATACTTTTGTGTTACTAAACTATGAACATGTGACAAGCTTCAAGGCAGAATCAACTGGCGCCATTTCAAAACTCATAATGCAATCTCTAAAATAAAAAGCTGTGGCAGATCATCTTTAGTCATTTAACCATGAAATAAATTCAGAAGTTAAATTATTAAAGCTTTTAAATGGTTTGAGAAAAAATATTTCCAAATGATGCTTAGTTTACCAATGTAACCTTTATCACAATGCGAACAACTAAACTGATAAATCCAGTTTTTTATAATTAGATATGTTATATTTCTTTATAAGAATTTAATTAGTTCTTTACACTGTTTTTGAGAATTAAAGTTCACTATGACTTCCTGAAGATATAAATTAATTTGTAAAATTAGTCCCAGTCTTAATATATATAAACTATCAATATCAATCAATATCAATATCAATCAATATCAATATCAAAGTCACAAACTTTAATTAGTGTATCAAAACTTTGTCACTGGAGATCCACTGTTAAATTATTTCATTAACCATGGCTAATAATGATCTATATGCTTTAGCTAAGGCAATGAGATATTAATTGGAAAAATTATTTGTAGTCAGTTTATTGGCACTTCGTCACTTATGTTTTTATATTATCAAGGTTAATTTTGATTATCGAGGTTAATGATTAATTTTAACGTCACTTCCTTTCTTGGAAGTGTTGAAAACAGTGTTGTCATAAATTAAATTTAAAGGGAGTCGATTAATGACACTAAACAACACTTACTTTTTTTTTTCCCCCAAGATGCGATTTGGTGAACAAAAAAGTTTAATATCATAAAATACAGTGTAGATTAGATTAAAGGTTCCACTCCTTTTTATTTGAAATTGTTGGGTTTAACACAATCTGCTACACTGGCTTTAAAATGTAACATTTAGCAGAAATTCTGAAATTAAGAATTAGCATTACTTTGCTCCAAATCCTTCATTTGTACAATTGTTTGTTTTGTTGAACTTACTTTTATTTCTTTCATAATTCCATGAGCTGAATTCCTTGTAGTTGGAATGAATATTGGAACAGGAACCGGAAGTGGAAAAGGCACAGGAACAGGAAATGGACTGCTATACATATGCATTGGTGCTGGAACGTAGATTGGCACTGGTACTGGTATTAGAACTGGTTTTGATTCTTCCTTGGCTTCTGAAACATAAATTTTTTTTGCTTGGTAATTATTTTTACTATTACAATAAAGCTAACACGATTAGTACGATCATAGTTATTGACTTAAAACCATCTGTGCTTTAAGTAAGTAGCCTTGTAATTTCATAGCTTTAAAAGTCAGTAAAATAAACTTTTAAAGCTGTCAGCAAGAGCAAATTGATCACACAGAAAATTGTTTCTCAGTTCAGGAGGTCATTTCTGTGGATATTAACAGTTTGTCACTAAGCAATACAAAATTGCAATAGACAAAATCAGATAAGTACATTATGAAGTCAGGATTTTAAAATTAAAAAATTGCATTTGCCTTATAGATGATGAATCTTGTACCAGATTTTACAGCCGCACTGATTGTGAATATATTTTCATATTTACAATTTAGTTCTTTGGCTAAACCCCTACCATGAGATCTGGCCTAGTGACTTCTTTTCCTTTGTAGTATATTTCAGTATACTGCATTCTTTGGTTTTGGTCCTACTGTGGTTTGCTTCATGATTTCTTGTTGTAGGTGTGCACAGTCAAGTATTTCTTGTGCTTGATATAAAATGTATGTGGAACACAGTTCTGTACCTCCATTTATTCCCTCCTTTGTCTTTTAACAATACTCCAATCATCATATGAGGCATGCTACTTTCCAGTTGTCACGTTTCTTCTTTTCTTAAGTTCGGCAATTACATCACAAGCTAGCTTCTTGTAAATCTTTTCTCATTATTTTGATGACCTTTTGTAATGATGCAATAGTGTTGGATGCTTGTAATAGCTCAATTTGTACTTACACTTCCAGTTAATATTTTGTTGTAGCTGAGTTTAACTGTAGCTCCTGATTTATTTCTAACACAGTTCCCCTCCCTATTAACTTTTGTTTTAATTTGGCCCTGAAAAATCAAAATTATTTATTTGATGTTTTTAGAGTTGAAAAATGTTTAAAGAATATTTAAAATGTTACGTTTATAATACGTATGTGAAAATGAAATTGTAAAAAACTGAACAATATCTGTATATGTAAGGCTATGAATGTTTAATGAGTATATGAAGCATGTGGTTGCTATAGGTACAGAGAAAAATCAATAATCTTCAGAAAGAGACACTATAAGAAAAAATTTGAACGTAAGAGAAGACAGTCGTATGTGCAAAGACGAGAGTAAAATGAGAAAGTGAATATATTATGAGGATTATAATATAACTTGGGTTGCATTATTTTGAGATAAATGATCGGTAATTAAATTTACTATGTAGAGAAAGGAAATACATAATTTCTTTTTATTTAGGAAAATCAACATTAAAAGAGAGACATCATCCAAGACAATGACCTGAGATAGAATTATGTGCTGGCTGTGACATCGAAGTCTAGTACAAGATAAATTCATCATATTTCTGTAAATTCTCACATTTGAACTACATGTACTGTCTTCAAATTAACACTATTCCAAGGAGCAACACAACATGAAAATATTCTCTCACAAAGGGTGCAGATTATTAAGATTTATCTTTCAAGTGGCTTTCACAACTTGGCGCAGAACCTAAAATCCTCTTAAAAATGGCATCACAATGTGGATCAGAATAAAAGTTCTATTTAAAATTGTTTCCGGTTGCTCTTAACTTTGAGCTACCATGGCCAATGTGTCATGACATTAAATTCTCCAATTGACTCGCATAAATTTCCGGTAAATTGCTAGGGAACCTCGTATTCGAGATACAGTTTGCATCGACTTACTATTATAAGTACTTGAAAGTACCAGACGGAAACCACGAGATCTGTGGTTCAAATCCCAGCCATGGCACTGAATTTTTCAGGTTGACTCTATTTGTCGAAAACCTTAGCGTGTACATGGCTAGTATGGAGGAACGATTAATTTCCATGAATTAACTTAATAATAATGGTTTAACAATGAAGCCTGGGAATCAAGTACTTATAATGTAACTTTGTAGAATTAAAAGGCAGAGTTGCAGATATTAAAATTCTCCTTTATTTTCGTAGAAATTCTCTTATAGATTATAGCAGATTACATCATTCGCTCTCGTTACAATAACACTTCCAGCTGTCAGGTTCCACAACAACTGTTTCACAACTACAACTGCCTCTTGGCCAATCGTCGCCTCTTTAAATACTTCACAGATAATTTCTAGGTGATTCGCAAATAAACCAGAATGCGAACAATCTGTATCAGTCCAGAAGTAACTAGAAATTTCCATTTATCTCAGTTTGTTTGTTTCGGCAGACCCTTATCTGCCTGTTATCTTTGTCCGCAGGCTCTTGGTTTTCACACTGCCCTCCTATCAGTTTCTTTTGTGTAAACAAGCCATGCAATTGTAGATACGGGTTCGCGACATTGCTCCCTCCTCATGGCTGGTCGTCCCGAACAGCACCACCATAGCGGGCCAGACTATCCAGGTGTACCACCAACATCTTCCTTTGGGGCACCTTCTGGATGCGGTAGATCACGTCGTTAGTCCTCTTCACCACCTGGTACAGTCCTTACCATGTCTGTTGAAGTTTTTCGATTGTTCGGTTTGCTCCCAGGTGTTTTGAAATACCGGCGTGCACTTCCTCCAAGACCTTACTTCGGGAATGTACCAATTGCTCCCTCTGCATCTTCCCATCGGGCGATTCCCATACCCGGAACAACACGCCCTCTCTGATCTTCAGTGACTCCCATTGGGCCCAGTACGACTTGTAGGTGGCCCTCCTCTGTGCGATGTCCTCCCAGGTTGGTCTTGTCCCTGCCTCCGCTTTCCTCAAGAGTGGTCCCAAGTCTGCATCCGCCAGCTGCTCCCTCCTCAGGCCTGCACTATCCCAGCCATCCGCAGGCACTGCTGTGACTACTCGGACTGCTACGGCATGCTCCTCTTCCACTTTTGTGTATTGGCTGCACTCCTCTGGGCAAGGTCTTCAGGACATGGCGTCTGCGTTACCGTGGTTCTTCCCTCTGCGATGTTCAGAGGCGATGTCGTGCTCCTGCAGCCTCTGAACGCAATGTGCTGCCTGGCCTTCCAGGTTTCTAAAGCTCAATAGCCATGTTAAGAGTGGAATGGGCAGTCCTAAGGAGGAATGGCTGACTGTACAGGTACTTGTGGAAGTGCTCCAAGGCCTTTTCTACTGGCAGTAACTCTCGCCGGGTGACACAGTAGTTCTTCTCTGCCTTGGCTGAAGACACGCTGGTATCGTCTCAGCAGTTGTCAAACCTTCTCGAGTTCTGCGGTCAGGTGATCGGCTGCCCTCTCCAATAAAGCCGGTGCCCCAGGTGTTGCGTTGGCACCGGCTCCTGTGTCTTGTCGATTGCTGTCACGATTAGCACAGGCTCGCACGTCCCCATCTCCGTTCCGGCCTGGACGTCATGATCGGTGTCGGCAAGGTTGAGCAGCCTCACTGGCACCTCTTGGCATGGCAACAATGTTCTTCATTTGCTGTCCTCCCAGTCATGCCGTCACCACCACCTCCTTTCTCGCTGGGACCCACGTCTTCCTTCAAGATGACCCTGCAGATTCCAAGGCGTTCTTCGGGTTGTCGGAGTATGACCTCTTCTCCATTGAGCCGCATGACCTTCCCGCCGTCGTCCACCATCGCCTCGTGGCTCCTGAGGGCATCCAGTCCCAGCATTACCTCCTCAGCCACCTCCGCAACGAACACCCACAGAGGCACGGCACTCTGTCCCAAGGTCAACTTCAGCAGAGCCTCCCCCTCCACGGGCAAGGTGTCGCCCGATGCCGTCCCTAGCTGGTACGATCGGCTTGGTTTCCTCAATGGCAAACCCTTGGCCACGTCAGGTCTGATGATGGTCACGGCTGCCCCGGAGTATAAGAGTACGCGGCACGGCTTTCCTCTGACCCAACCAT
Organism: Mantis religiosa; assembly: GCA_030765055.1. Lineage (NCBI taxonomy): Eukaryota > Metazoa > Arthropoda > Insecta > Mantodea > Mantidae > Mantis > Mantis religiosa. Next base: position 55,820,976 of record CM060957.1, read on the forward strand.
CCGCGATGAGGCTGTCATCCATATGTCGGCTGATGGCGCGCAGTGTCACTCGAGGGGATGGTGGTGATGGCGCCGTAATGCTCCTCACCACGCCGGTCCTTACTCGTTCCTCCGGCTGCTCTTCCTGGTGTCGGTCATCTTCACAGTCATTGTCGCGCCCAAGTTATTTGCAGCTTCCGTCTTCATTGTTAATTCAGTCTTCATTTCTTCCATCTTCTCGGTGATGTTGTCGTTGTCACGCTTCCCGACACCAATTGTGACTTTGTGGGTTCGTAGAATTAAAAGGCGGAGTTGCAGAAATTAAAAATCTCCTTTATTTTCGTAGAAATACTCTTATAGATTACAGCAGCATTACGTCACGTACACCATCAGTCTCCCAAGGTCAATGACAATAACAGTGACAGCAGATTACATCATTCGCTCTTGTTACAATAACACTTCTAAAATGAAATGAAATGTGTAGTGTTTAACGCTGATGATACATGAGATGAAGATGGAGCACCGGTGGAATGAGATGGCGGGGGAAACCGGAGATCCTGGAGAAAACCCGCCCCAGCCCCGTGTTGTCCACCACAAATCTCACTTTGCGGACTCCTGGTTTCACAACAACTGTTTCACAACTACAACTGCCTCTTGGCCAATCGCCGCCTCTTTAAATACTTCACAGATAATTTCTAGATGATTCGCAAATAAACCAGAACGCGAACAATCTCTATCAGTCCAGAAGTAACTAGAAATTTCCATTTATCTCAGTTTGTTTGTTTCGGCAGACCCTTATCTGCCTGTTTTCTTTGTCCGCAGGCTCTTGGTTTTCACACTGCCCTCCTATCAGTTTCTTTTGTGTAAACAAGCCACGCGATCATAGATACGGGTTTGTGACAGTATTAAGTCACTGCAAACGGTATGTACCTCGAATACGAGGACCCCTAGCATTTTACCAGGAAAACACACGAGTCAGTTGGAGAATTTAATGTCATGGCAGCACATTGGCCATGATAGCTCAAAGGTTAAGAGTGACCCAATGGAAACTGGGAGATTCATGGTTCAAATCCTGGCCATGACATTTAATTTTTCAGATTAACTCTATTTATCCAAAACCTTAGCCTATACACGGCTAGTATGGAGGAACGATTAATTTTCATCAATTAAATTAATACAGGTGCTTTTAAAGCTGTTCACTATATTATACATTGTGTGGAAAAATGCTACATAAGTGATAAGGACTGTGAATCACATTAAATCTAAATCTTTGCATCATTGACAACTCAGTTCCTGGAAGATATGGGCTCTAAATATTTCAATCTTACCTACTACTGCAAGATACAGTGGATAAGAGGGGCACACTCCAAAGACTTTTCAATGTGTTTCGGGTATTTGTACCTTCTTAGAACAGGAGGTTAATATTGAATATTTTAATGAATTAAACTATATTTTAAAATATTTAAATGTTATTTAGTGTATTTCCTATAACATTGTTTATTTTATTCTAAGGCATGCACAAATATCTTAGAATTATCTGATCTCTGCTTTACATATCTTTGGAAAGTAAAACATGTCATCTGTACACAAGCTACACATTAAGGTAGGCCGCCCACCAAATTTGTCAACATCATGCAAAGTAACATAGGAATATGACTCTCTTGTTTGTCGCTCTTGTGATGCAGACTTGTACCTGCACACCGGAGAAACATATGTCTGCATCAATATGCTATGCATTATCAGCTGTTGACATGGTCTCCTCGAGTAAAGATGATGTTTTGCTGTATATGTGGATAAAATTGAGAAACAAGAGAAGAAAATGGGTTCATTATTTGAATATGTCATGAGCTCAGCATGGTTACTATAGCTTACTAAAAGATCCGGTAAAATTTCAGTAACATTATCAAATGTACCCCAAAAGCTATAAAGAATTTCTTAAGAAAATTTTTCCATTATTAAGGAAACAAAACACAAATTCAGAAAGGTTATAAGTCCTGATGAAAAGTTACTTATAACACTAAGATAAGTTTAAAGCTTAGAACAATAACTTATTATAAATTAACTTATTTACGATAAAATAAACACCGCATTTGTGTAAATCTTTATGTTGACAGATAATAATGCTTAATATCACTGCACTGCATATTGCTGGGTGATCCATAGAGCATCATTTAATTTTTGCTGCAAAAACAACTTATGAACTTTTAGCTGCAGGAGATAATTTAGCCACTTCCGGTAGCAAGCTTTTGAAACACAACACACCTGGATTATCAGGCTCTGCTTCAGCCTTACGCATTGTTTTCAGCTGGGTATATGAAGAGAACACACTGTATATTTAAATTAATTATTTTGAAACTTTCAGCCACATTTTATCATCCAGCTTGTAGCCTGGTAGCAAATAATCATACATTATAGGATATTTCTCCATGGGTTTCACTAATTCAATGTTTGTTCTTACTCATGCTGGCACATTAAATGTGTTCAAGCTCAAAAATCACAACAACAAAATTGTAACAGTAGTTAAGACATGGCGCATAAAAATGGAGCATGCAGTGTCTTATCACTTGTGCCTGCAGCATGATGCTGACATCATCAAGATGTGGACTGGTGTGCAGTGATTCATGTTTTTCCATTGTGTCCAATTTTCCATTCATGTGCTCCTTTTTTATGTGTCATGTTGTGTCACTCATGCGGCCTCCCTAATTCTGGACAACCTATAAATTGAGTATGAAGAAGGACTTGAAGAACTTACTGTTATTGATCAAGACATGAGTACTTTCTAATCCTTTAAATTCAATGTAGTAAGAGCTCTACTGCTTTTACAATTGAAAATAATGACATTACAAAATACTAACGTAAACTCAATGAGAAAACAGAGCTTAGAACTACAAATGTTGACAAAACTTGAAACTTTACAGGGAACACTGTAGCTAGATTTAATTTGACATGTATGGGCCATTAACTATTTCATAACTGAACTATTTAAAGTCCCATATGCTCTCCAGATTAAATGATGCTACCCTTATATAAGTATTATGTATCCATCTGAGTACCATCCAGCCTGGTATAGAAAGCTTTTGTCACAATACAGATGCCAACATCCACTACTCAACCTACAATGGTATACACAGTTTAACACTGTAGTTTTCAGACTAAAAAGAAGTGCTGCCACTGACAATGGATTTATGGCAAGATGAAACAACTGGTTCACGTATGATGAAAAGTTGGAGAATGAGATGATATCACCCCTCCTGAAGAAGCTTCCTATTCTTAATTTACAGTAAGTTGACTTACCAATATAGTATAAAAGTATCAACATACAACTTTTTTATACTACTTTTTCTTTTTTCTTCTCTTCCATATTCTTACGAAAGTCACCTTAACAATTGGGATTTAACAGTTTAAACATTTAATAAAAAGATTTCTTGCCTTCATTGAAAGCAAACTGGTTGTAGTTAGTTCAATTAATTATAATAGTTAGAAAATCACTAACCTGTTTGTGTTTCCTTATTGCTGGGATGTGGTCTACAAGACACACCCTTAGTATGCATATATGGCTTGCACGACACCACCTTGTTGCGCATAACTTTTGGAGGAGGTGGCTTCACTATCACTTGTTGTTTGTACATGACTGACGTTTCCATGCCAACTGGTGAAGCTTGTATGTTGCTATTATTTACCTGTAAAATTTAATTTTCATTTCAGTATACCCTTTTCAAACTTTGAGCAAAATACTTTTAGCAACTTAGTTCTTAAAACTGCTAATAAATTGAGGCACTTAGAATAATAACATATATTCCAACCAAAGTTCATTTTGAGATGCCATTTTCTGTTTTTTCTTTCAAAACATGGAAAGTAGTAAACATTAAGACTTGATATTTTCTGGGTATTTAAATTAAGGGATTTCAAGTGTATGTGCAAATGCTTGAGCCATTGTGATGAATAGTTTCCTTGGATTTGTGTACTTTTAGAACAAAAAGTATGCAAAACAGAACAAAATGGCGTAAAATAAACTTTTGCTTCATTTAACATCTTCAAATACTAATCCAGCTCTATTTCCATATCTTAACATTTTTCGTCATCAACTTTCTTCTGTTTATTACACATTCAGTTGCCTTTATCACTCGTTTCATCCCCACCCCCTTTTTTGAGATTCAGGAATAACATCTGTAGATGGCTTCATATTCACTACCGTTCACTACAATGCCACGAATCCTAAATAAAGCGGTCATAAATAAAGCACTAATAGTTGTATGTCATTTTTACACTGAGAATGTATACGTTTTTACTACAGATAAATGTGACAGACAAGGTGGAAAATGAAAGCTTTAGCATGTCCCAAATCGTTTGATACTTCTTCACATGAAAGGTAGATGACAGCTGTGCATGGTCATGCTTCTATCTCAAAATCTGATGTCAGTTGGGATATGCCATTATTCTGAGTGCCTCAATTAAAAGAGAAAACTGACTAAGAGATAAAAGAAAGGAAACTGAATATAACACAAAATAGTAATATAAACTCAATGAGAAAATAGGGCTTAGAACTACAAATGTTGACAAAACTTTAAACTTTACAGGGAACAGAACAGGTTATAATTTGGCAACAGTAGCAAATCCTAGTCAAGAATGCCAACTTTTTGGCTGGGGGTACCAAGATGCTGACCACAATTTCCTGAATGCCCATCTCTAGCTTATAAATGTGAACATGAGGCTGGCAGTAGGGTTAGCAGACTTAAATCCGAAACAACTTTTATGCCAACGATTATTATTTTTCTGATCTTGTGTGTATTTTTGTAAAGTTTAGGTCATAACAGGACATTTTATATTGCATATTATTATGGTAATTGTAAGGTTATAAAATCTAACATTAGTAATTATTGCATAAAATTATTTAAAAATCGTTTTAAATTTATATTATTATTAATTTACTTAAGAGGGCTGTTCAATAAAGAATGATCATAATTTTTTTACGGTCATAATTTTTTGCACTAAAATTCAATCTTATTATATTCTGTTAGCTTAATGTGAGACAAACATGCCGTAGTAGTTTCATTGTTGGTACTCCTGGTTCCCGCCTGTGAGAACCAGGTAAGTTCAGACACGTTCAGTATTGCCTACCGCTGCAATGGAGGTAACATGCAGTTAAAGTTGATGTTAGAGGAACATCCGGAGTTTCTTTCAAACGTAATCACTGCTGATGAAACTTGGCTGCATCATTTTGATCCTGAGAGCAAACAGCAAAGCTCAGTGTGCAGATCTCCTTCATCACCAACCCTCAAAAATGCAAAAGTGGTTGCTTCTGTTGGGAAAGTTATGTTCATCCCAGTCTTTGATATTCATGGAATGGTTTATCAGCATGTTGTACCTGCACACACATCAGTAACTGGACAATACTACAGGGATGTCCTGAGAACATTGCAAGTCCATATCAGGCGCAAAGGACCACATTTCCGTGAAGCAGGCTGGATGCTGCATCACGGCAATGCGCGGCCATATATTGCCAATGTTGTTGCTGAATATCTTGCAAAAATCAATGTGAAGTACATCCCTCACCCTCCCTATAGTCCAGATTTAGCCCCATATGACTTTTTTCTATTCCCTAACTTGAAGAAACGCCTTCGTGGGAGGCATTAACCATCATCAGAAGCAGTGGCGAAGGTTGCGGAGGCGATTTTGAAGGATCTCTCAAAAAATGGTTTCCAGCATGTCTTTGAAGACTGACAGAAACCTGGGACATGTGCATCGCATTCAGGGGAGACTATTTTGAGAAGGACCATCAAAATTATGAGGATGAGTAAAGGTACGTTGTCAAAAAAAGACTTATCATTCTTTATTGAACAGCCCTCATATTTATTTGTCAGATCATTTATTTTCCCCCTCAGAAGCTTCTAATGTGTCACCTACCCCAAAGTTCTGCATTTCTGAAACAAAACAAGAGGCAGAGATCACAAAAACACAATACAAACCTTGAGAGCACCAGATCTAGTTGTGATGCCTGCATTGTTCTGAGCTGGAATAGGTTGTCCATTAGGTGTTGCTAATGAAGTGACGCTAGATATCACAGGTAGTGGTTGAGAGCCTCCGGTTTTACCACCAGCTGAAGAGACAGAAGTAGTCTTTAATTTTTCTTATTTACAAAACAGGACAGCTAACGCACTTATGTCAAAATTTACAAAAAGATGCTTAAAAAGTTAATTTCTACTCTAGCTCTTTTAAGGAAAACCAGGAAGTGTAAAATATTACTTTTTTGGCATGGTGAGTGAGGATGGGAACAAAAATAGAGGTTTGTAAATGGTTGAATTATACAATTGTGGCCAGCCAGATATAAATTATAAATATAAAATATAAACTATCATGTTTATATGTTTATATTTTACAAACATTTACTACAAAATATAAATATAAAACATATTAATAATGGCAAAAGCCAGAAATAAAAAAATACTACAAAAAAAAAAAGAGACACAAATGAGTAAATATACACAATCAATCAGGCAGTAGCCAGAAGTAAATCCAAAATAACAGACAGCTAAACAGGCCAAAGCGTATAAAAGCTTGATGTACATTTCATTAAATCATAAAATCTACTCTCGACAAAAATTTTTAAATCTTTTCGACCCCTTCGCTAACATTTGCCAAGATCTCTGCAAAATTCACCGGTAGCTGCAGACTCCCAAAGATGTGTTACAGAAAAGCAGTTTAGGAACTCATGACAGACCAAGAGAGCACAAATGCTGACAAACTGGGGACAATGTGACACTGTATGTGTGAAGTTGCAGTGGCCAATCTGCAACCAAGGCAAAATAACTTCCTCCCAATAAGATGGTTACCCAGTTAAACAGATGTTCCTTGATTGTTTGAAACTTATTTCCATGGAGAGTGCATGGATACTAATGACCTTGTAGTTGAGCACCCTTAAGACACACACATGGAGAACAGACCACTCCTCGCGCCAGCACAACAGCACCGCTCTCTGCACAACAAGTCAAGTCTTCCGAGGGACAAACAATATGTTAACACTGGGCTCTGTAGTTGCCACCTTACCTACCAAATCCACCATTTCATTCCCCTGCAAGATAACATGACCAGGAATCCATGCAGACACCATGTTAATGACAGATTTGTATAATGCAGAGGGCATCCTGAATGCACTGTATCATAGATGGTAGTTGTACAACTCATGGACGTTTTGAAGTGCACTAAGGGAATCACTTAAAATCAGGCAGTCACCAAACTTTCTTCAGTGCACATGTAAAATGGCTCAGTATATTGTGTACAGCTCTGCACTATAAATAGAAGTGGTGCTATGAAAGCTGAATGTATGTGGTTCGGTTCCATAGACACTGACTGGCACATCCAACACTGTTGGAACTTTTAGAACAGTATAAATTAAAATACATTAATTATAACCTGATAAAAATTCTCCAAAATAACTGCATATACTAGACATGGTCATTGTAGACTTCTAGTGTATCATCATCCTAAGAGCTATGTAGAGTGCTGCACATAACCAAGGAGGGTACACTCTTGCCCTTAGGAAACATCCTAAGCATTGGTATAGCATGTCTCCTAAGAAGCTCCTAAAAGCATAGGCCAGCTGGCTTTGGACTAAAGGTTGTTACTATAATGTGTGTCCATTAAGATATTGAAAAGAGGTACAAACGTTGGATGCAAGTCCACAAACATAATTTCCTAATAATACCCTCTTCTTTCAGGTGTTCATGAAGAATCAACATACTGGAGTGGTCAGACATGTCTTTACAAACATAACCTCTGGTGTGTGTTTGGAGGAATTTAGTAACAGTGACGTCAAAATTAATATAAAAATTATTTGTGGTTGGTTTATTGACACTCGTCACTTACTTTTTCATATATTTATGAGAGACTAGTTTCAAAGGCCCTGGCCTCCATTTTCAATCTCTTCCCAACTGGCATCTGTTGTTATCTGCTCTCTCTGGTGGTGGAACTATGAACTTTTTTGTCAAATTATCTGCTGGCGGGATTTCAAAGTTCATTACGCGATCCTTATTTTTCCAGATGAATATGTTCTCCCATGTTGTCAATCTATTTTGGTTTATCACTCCTTTTAATAGTTTTGGATTTGGATCAATGTCATGGTTTTCATTCCAAAAATGAAATGCTACTGCTGACTTGTCTTCTTGTTTCAATCTGATGTTTCTAAAGTGTTCTTTGACTCTGGTTTTTAAATTTCTTTTTGTTTGACCTATGTAGCATTTTTCACAATTCTTGCAATTTATTTGGTATATTCCAGATTTGTTACCTGAAGGAATTTCATCTTTTGTTTTTGAATTTAGTAATTTTAAAATTGAGTATCTATTAGTAGGTGCCAAGATGATATTTTGTTCCTTGAATATCTTTTTAAATTTATTAAATGTTTTTGGATGATATGTGAATGAACTGAATATGCTGTTGCTTTCTTTTTCTTTAATAAATGTGGTTGCTTCCTTAATGGTTTTCTTTAGTTTAGATTTTCTAATTTTCTTCAACACCAAACTTTTGTTGTATCAGGGCCTTTGAAACTAGTCTCTCATAAATATATGAAAAAGTAAGTGACGAGTGTCAATAAACCAACCACAAATAATTTTTATAATAACCTCTGGTGTACAACAGCAGACTCAGCTATTTGACAGTCAACCAATTCACATTTTCACAAACTGTTTTACTCTTGACTTAGTGTTTCTCATTATTACAGAACTGTAAATGTGAATGTGGTGAAGGAAGGCCTGACCTCTGAAGGTACTTTATGGCTTAAAAGTAGAATTCAGAAGTGAACAATAACACAATGAGAACTACAGATTACTTCATCCATTTACGTTCATGGTATGTAGCACATACCTAAGTGCTATACACCAAGGTCTTGGGATTAGCTCATTTTTTAAATAACAAGTTCAAATTCTAGCCTTCCCACTTCACTTTGGGACTATGTAATTTTGCATCACATTTCTCAATTGCCGGATGTGTAGAACACATTAATTTAAAGACCAGCCGGCTCATCCACTGAAAATCAAAACAAGCTTAAAGTTCCACAGCAACAGAAGAATAATAGAATTTACTTAGGCAATAATAATAATAATAATAATAATAATAATAATAATAATAATAATAATAATAATAAAATTGTATTCACCTTTTGAAAATTTGTTACAATTTCATGGTTTCATCAATGAAACTCTTAATTACAAGCTACTTATATTTACAATCACACTACAGTAATAACATAATTTATGATTTCTGAAGTACTCAATACATTCTTGCAAAGTATAAAAGCACTGATCTATCAAAAACTTCTCGACTCTCTTCCTAAACTGAATTGGGTGCATGTCCGATATTTCAGATTGTACATCAGAATGCCAGTATGCAATATCGAGGCAATTTTCTTAATTGTACTAGCTGCCTGTAGGTGTATTTTCTTAATGGACCTGGTGCTGTGGTTATGGATTTTATCATTGGAGCTAAAGATAAAGATTATTATTTATAAAACATATACCTTCTAGAATATATAGGCAGGATAAGGTGACTATATTATTTTGCTTCAAGTGTGCCCTGCATGTATGGATATATTTAGATTTAACATTTTGCAAATTATTTTCTTTTGAGTTATGAATAGAATATGAGCATCTACAGAACTACCCCACAGACTCATGCCATATGAAAGTACTGACTGAACATAAGCGAAACATATTATCTTTATGGTACTGAGGTTGCAAACATTTTTTTTAACATAGAGATTATGTAATAAGTTTGATTGATCTTTAATGTAATGCATTGAATATGTGACTTCCAATTGATGAATTTATCCATAGTTATTCCTAAAAATTTTACTTCGGAAGTGTAATGTATTTTTTCATTATCATAGGTGAACACTGGATCAACATTCACAGACCTCCTGTTAGAAAGAGCAAAACTCATACATTGAGATTTATTTGCATTTGGTAACAGGTTGTTTGCCCTAAGCCATTTCCTTAAGCTAATTATAACACTGTCAGCTTGTTGCTGCAAATCTTGTTGGAAATTTCCCCTTAGAGTAAAGCTCATATCATCTGCATACAGGATAGCTGCGCGTGGTATGTTAAGCGGTTCCATGTAGACCAAAAACAACAGAGGTCCAAGATTCGAACCCTGAGGAACCCCGCATTTTGCTACTTTTACATCAGAGTTCATATCTCTACCAGTAGTTACATTATTTATGGACGTTATATGGGTCCTGTTAGGTATTATTTGAGGCATGTATGTGCTTGACCACGCTACCATATTTTTCAAGTTTTACTAACAAGATACGGTGATCAACCAGATCAAACACTTTACTTAGATCCATGAATACACCTATGGTGGACATGTTCATGTCAACCCCTTCTATAGTTGGCTTTATAAAAGAATTGAGGGCATTAGCTATACTTTTGTTTTTTTCGAAACCATTTTGGTAAGCACCAAACACATATTTTTCAAGAAAAGGTGCAACTCGATTGTACATTGCAGAAATTGTTCTTTTTTGAGCAGACAATCCGAAGGATTTCATCATGTGTTATTGGCTTAAGATATATGCTATTATCATTTTTATTCATTTTATGATTTATAGGAGTATTCATGCTGGTATTTAATAACAATCTATCCACAATTGTGTTAAAATGATTATTAAAGGTATAGACAATATCAATAGGATTTTGAATTATTGCATTATTTACTGCCAGTGTTATCATATTTGTGTCTGACTGACAGGTACCAGTTTCCGTTTTAATAATGTTCCAAATAGTCTTGCTTTCATTAAAGGAATGGTAAACCTCTTCATCAATGTATCGTTTTTTCACTTCTTTAATCACCTTGGCATAAATTTGTTTATAACATTTAAAATATTTTACAAATTCCTTCGTTTTGTTGATTTTACTTACTGTTTGCTTGAGGTTATGATAACTGATGTGATCCATTTTTCATTCTTGTTTCTAGGAGTTTGATTTATAGGGGAAAGCTCAATTAAAATGATACAAAAAGGTAGAAATAAATTGTGAGTATTTAAAATCGACAGTCGTTTCAACATATCCGTCAGCCCATCTTCCTTTTCCAAGAGGCAGTTAAAATAATATTTTCCTTGGAGAAGAAACTTTTGTGGACTGCTTTGGATAATTTCTTCTTGTTATTCTTGAACTGTTAAAGAGTCAGAAATATTGCATTATGATCTGAAAAGCCAGTGCTGACATTAGGTAGATTGAGATTTTTAATTGACTGATGAAGAATCATCAGATCAATTGATGTGCTTGAGGAACTTGTTACTCTTGTGGCGTTCTGCACAGCATCTTCCATGTTGAAGGAAATGAGTAGTTGTTTCAACTTTCAATAGAGTACAATTTAAAATAATTGAGATACAAATGTCTATCTCATTGTTAACACACATGCACAGGGAAACTAACATCTGTCCCATTAAATAAAAATTATACAACTGAATAAAATAAGAAGAATATGGCTCAAATAAAGGATATTTTATTTAAAAAGCGAGGGGGGGGGGGGGGAAGTGAACAGAAAAAAGTGAGCAGAAAGAGAGATCCAATGTTTATATTTTATTACAACTAATATGTCTACATAGCCTGCAATATTACTTTCTCGTCAGATATTACAGATAATTAAGCAAATGAAGACACTGGCATCCATTCTTCTTCTATTTTTAATTAAGACAGTTTATAACTCTGAACGCACGATTTAATTCTGCTTTTAAAACATCCGACTGGCATCGCAGAATAAATATAGCTTGAACAATCTACTGAACAAACCATTTAAAAATACTGTACTATACAAACTGAAATCACACACCCCGATAAATAGTAAAATTTTAGATAGGAAATACAAAAAGAAATTTGAATATTAAATTAAAAGAACACAAGGTAACTAAAGTTTAAACAAACAGATAAGTCAGTACTACCTGAGCACTTGATTAGACAATAACATGACAGCATATCAAAACTATCAAAGCCTGTCACTTCACATTTGAACTGGCCATCTGGGAAAAGGTCTGTTTTTAGTTGTTCTAAAGAACTATTAAGTGTTGAAATCCTGCCAATCAGAAACATATACAGCTTTGCAAATCTACCACCAGATATCAGCAGGGTTGCTCCCAAATGATGGAAAGCACAAGAGAAAATATTTTCAGGATAGCCAAATCTTTCAGTACTAAGTTCTTCACCACTTTCTTTACTACTTTTACTCTAAATTAATGAAGCAAAAGAAACCCAGTGAAAAGTGTCATAGTAACAACAGAGTTAACTTTTCATTTTTATAAGGAGCTGTAATACTAACTATAAAGCTGTTATAATATCCACTGCATTTGATACATCAAAGTTTAAATAATGTAGAATGCTAAAAAATATAAAACAGTTCATTTAAATAGAAGAGTAATAATTCAATGGATACCAGCACATGAAATACAAGGTAATGAAAGAGGTAACTTTCTGGCCAAGAAAGGCAGTAAAATTATCTAGCCTTATAGTAACTTCTGTCAACTTCAAGGAATAACTTCAGGGCTAAATGAGAATATTTTTTAAATTATGATATATGTTTAATACAACAGATTCTGATGAATATTTTACTCAGATTACACTCAAAAAGTCCATCTTTAGCCTTCACACAAGCCCTTAACATCTTGGCCAGTCATCTATACAGCACATATGACATTTAATGTCTAAATCCACCACTGCTTGTTGCAAGGATTTTTTTACACTTTCAAGATTACTGTATCTTGAAGAGCTGGTGTTGGTCTGCAAAATGTCCCACAGGTTATAATCAGAGGATTCAGGTCTGGAGTGGTTGATGGCTAATCCATTTGGCTCTTGAACTCTGGAATGTAGTCCTTGAGCCATTGCTGACACTTCCTAGCTTTGTGAGCCGCAGCACTTTTCTGTTAGTAGATTATGTTCACCGTTGAACATTGTCTGGTTAAGAGGTTTCACAATTTTCTCCAGGATTACCTCTAGGTACACATTTGCATTGGTGTTTACCCCATTTTCATAGAAATGAACCTCGGTGGCCCATTGGTGTGAAACTCCCAACCAAACCATCACCGATGCTGGATGATTGCCTCGAAGAACCTGGGGAGGAACATGATGAAATTCTTCAAGGCTCCAAGCATACATTCTGATGTTCTGCCTGCTGAATTTCTCAATTGCGAAAATTTTTTTCATCTGAAAAAAGGATTCTCCAATGTGGTTTTTGCCATGTTGTCTAGGAAGATTATCAGACGGGTGTTGAGCAGATGTCCTATGCATTGGAGGTACTCCCGAAGTCCTAGCTCTTTATTTATTAGCCTAGAGACCCTCATTTTTGACATTTGAAGTTGCTGCACCATTATTTTGTTTTCAAACAAGATTTCTTCTGATACGTTCCCAAACTTTCTTGATCGCATCTGGGGTTCAAACTGAGTATGGCCAGCCAGATATTTCTCTATCATCAACACCAGAAACATGGGTGAATCTTTTAATGGTCTGGTAAACAATCTGAGTGAGATTCCAAACGGTTTTAGCAAACTGAAATTTGCCCTTGGATCCCTCTTGCACTTGTGTAATGCTTCGACAGCTACACAATTATCTTTCACTGAACATTCCCAATGAGATAACGAGCAATACTAAAACCCATACGGGCAAACATTTCTAGGAAGGATGCTTACAGAAGATCAAATTGCCCGAACTGCTGTGCCGTTATGTTAGTCAAGAGGGATAAGGGGAAATATTGATGACAGAATTTATGATAAGACTACAAATTTGGACCATTGTCTTATCACTCTATCAAAATAGTAATTATGCCAGCATACAGTACAAACATTACAGAAGAATATGTGAAAAAAAAAAACCACATGATAAATCTACGAAACAATGTGACTAGAATTATTAGCTATCAAGAAGGTCCTTCCATAACAGTTCTTAGATTATTAATATGCCATGATTGCCTCTACAAACTTATAGGACAAGCATAAGAAAATCTCCTATATGCCCTTTCTGTGAACTTAAAGATATGGAGGAAAACCACCTAATTCCTCTGGCAAGTTTTCAATCTACATACCAACTTCTTATTAAAATACTGCAGTGCAAAAGAGCCCATTGTCAACTGCCTAATATTGGATACAATACAGACTAACCACTTTTCTTTTTTATTTAATGAAACCAGAAGAACAATCTAATGAAAGGCTCTGTAGCTCAGTCGGTAGAGCACCTGGCTGATGTGCTAGGGGTCCCTGGTTCGATTCCTGACAGCAGGGGTGGGTATTTTTCTCTGACCAAGATAATTCCTCATTTTCCCCAGAGTCTGGAAGTAAGAATGAAAGTGTGAATGTGTGCATGATCTAATAATTAAAACTCAAAGAATACGAGTTAACACATTCAGCATACCCTGAAGATGGGAACAATGTATGCTCCTGAAACGTTGGTACATCACCACAATTACAGCTGGCTTGAAGCCCGAGAGAACTTGGAATACTCACGTCGCCGGGAAAGCTACAGCTCCTATTACGAGTTAACTCCTTCGATATGTTCCAAAGGAGAATGGCTGCCAATATGACCATTGCAGTTAAAGGCAAGGTAAATGGAACAAATAAAAAAGAATCTAACCTCTTTAAAAATCATAAACATTTATAAACAAAAACATAACGTTTTATTGTTTATAATGAACATTTTTTGTTAAAAAAGGATGCTGCAAATAATTTGGACAGTTTTCAAAAATATAAACATAATGGTTTGTTTAAATTAGCTTTCAACAGTGAATCTGAATATTAGTTCAGTTCAAAAAATTATGATTAAATCAATCTAAAGTTCTCAATTATGATTTCATATTCTAAAATTTTGGGCTGTAATTAATATAAACTTGATTAGAAGTATTAGAAATAGTGATGTATTGATAAATTATAAATATTAACTAGATTAGAAACACTAAACATCACTAAGAAAAGTACCTGAACATGTTTCAAGTACAGTTTGCCACAGCAAAGAAAGTCCCAGGGGAATGAGATGCAAGGGGAGTTAGGCACTGTCACAGTACCCTGCCTGGTAGGGTTTGTAACACTCAGATCAGTTCAGTTACAGTTCAGCCCACCTTGGTAGCAAGGTGGTAGCATGTCTGCCTCAAGTTCAAGAGGTCCCGAGTTCAAATCTTGGTCAGAGTGAGTTACTTGGATAAGGTTTTTTCCAGGGGTTTCCCTTATCCTGAAAGACAAATGTCGGGTAACTCTAAGCTCTAAGGACCCTGGACTCATTCGAGCATCATTTCACCAATTCCATTCATCGTCCGATATGACTTAATGTTGGAGGACGTAAATTACAACAACAAAAAAAGTTACAGTCCATTCAAAAACTTTCTGATGCCTTCTACTTTTGTGAATAAACCTTCTCAGTTTTAGTATAATGAGAGAATAGGATGCACGTTTTTTTTTTAACAGTTCTACTCCTTGTGTAGTATGCATTCTCTGTCACACACATTGACTGTCCTTGTCACACTGTGTAAGGTTGGCATATTCCTGTCAGGGACTTTCTTTGCAATGGCAAACAGTACTAAGGATTTGTTCCCATCGTCAGCATATGTCCAGTTGATTCTCGGTGCTGATGACAGTTTTGGCTGGGAATCCAAAAATTTGTTCCAAAAATGTTTTTTACAAGTTTCCTTGAAGCTATTGAACCTACAATCCAATCCATATGGTTCACAATAGAAACCAGAGAGGTAGGCCATTAACTTTCTTTGACTTAAAAATTATTTGAGAAGACAACAAAATTCTATAGATAGAAAGATAACCAAGAACAAAAGAGAGAAGCAAATAATGGATACCAAAAAACTGACTCAAAAAGAACAGCAATACAGGGAATTCACATACTACCAGGTATACATCATAAATTCAGCAAGATTTTCAAGAAATGCAAGTGGAAAACCAGTATCTAGAACATTAAAATATATTACATATATCGAGATTTAACTGTATTGGAACACCACAGTGAAGCGAAATAAGCTACATATAAGTAAATTTATTGGGAGTCAATTAATGACACTAAACAACACTTACTTTTAAATTTTCCCGGAACTAGTTTCAGAGGCCTTCCCTCTATCCTCAGCCAGACATCGACTGAGGATGGAGGGAAGGCCTCTGAAACTAGTTCCGGGAAAATTTAAAAGTAAGTGTTGTTTAGTGTCATTAATCGACTCCCAATGAATTTAATTTATACAACACTGTTTTCAACACTTCCATGAAAGGATTTACATATAAGTAGTTTAGTTTATTTGTACTCAAATATACTTTCTTAAAATTCCAATCACAAATTTTACAATTATATTCTAAACTTGTCAGCTGCTCATATTTATGGGCTAATAGTGGTATTGGCTCTATGGCTGTTTACTTCTATTCTAGCCCTTATGCAACCTTGACCAACCTTGCAACCTTCTGCTGTATTCTCCATTTCTCTACCTCTTAACTTTCTTACTCTTCTCAACCAATTCCCTTTGATTTTGTCTGCACACTTCACCACCTTCTTTATTCTTTCCCTTCAGCGTAAGCATTTTTATTGTTGCTACGTAATCCCCTTTATTATCCCAGTTCTTATTCCCATATTAATTTCCTCCAGTCTTCAATTTCTTTACATTCCACTACACAATTCTTTAACCTTATTTTATTTCCAAATAAAATGCTCTCCTTTGGTGAACCCCCTCTCAATATAACTCCTGTCCTTAACCAAGCTATACTCTCTGTCTTATATCACATACGTCAATGTATGTTTCCCTTCCTCATTCTCTCTTCATTTTCATTTAGTGATTTCTTACTTATCAGTGTTCCCTACATCACTTGTCTGTCAATGTCCTCTACCCTATTCTTAATCACTGTCCCAAAACCTTTTATATTTCTTTCTTCCTACTGCCAGATATGCCATCCCTATTCTACCCGTTGTTCTCTCTAGCTCTGCCCACCAGCTGTTCTTACATGTTCAATTCTTCTGTTGTTCTAGACAGCTCTTTAATATATTATCATCCTTTTATATACAGCTGTACCAATATTTTAAGCATCTTTCTATAGTTATAACACTTCTGCAGTGTCTTCGAAGTTCCACTTTAGCTACTCCATTTGGTGTTGACTTATTCAAACTTAACCCTTTCACTGCTGAAGTGTTAACAAGCTCACAGACCCTCCTTGCTGAATTATTTTAGATAAACATTAATTATTATATTCTTTAAAATACCATGCAGAATTAACATATAATATTGTAAAACACTCACCAAAGTTGTTGTAGATGAATGCCGAGTAACACAATTAAAATATAAAAAGTTTCAAAATAGGGAAAAGATACCACACGCAACACACTTTACAAAGGGTTGTCCAAGGGCCACACTAGAAACATTAATAAAAAGTTGCTATATGATGATCTGAATTTTGATGTCTTAACTTTAAAGTGACACTTTAACAAAATATTGATGAACAGAAATTTATTAACAATTCAGGGGTATCCAAATTTTAATGTAATAGTATTCTTTCTGTGAGTATGAATCAGATTTGGCTATAAATTAGATATGTAAATCTAATTATTATTATTATTATTATTATTATTATTATTATTATTATTATTATTATTATTATTATTATTATTATTATTATTATTATTATTATTATTATTATAATATATATATATATATAGGTAGAAATTACCACCTCTACTTTCAAAATCGGATTTTTGTATGGTAAATTTCAAAACAGGGGTGCAAACATAAACTCACATTGCATTTGGCACACATATACTTTGACTCTTTTCTCTTTTTCTGGCCAATAGTGGTGTTGGAACATACATGACATCTTCTGGCAGGCTTTTTTTTATTTGGTGTTGACGGTATTAGTGAAATAAAATGTTGTTCTGTCAGTCTTGTGGGTTGGTCACCAGATAAAGGCCTCCCAGGTTTACTTGTTAGTCTTGGTGTATGAAATTCTTGTAAAAGTTCAGTAATTAAAGTGAGTTGAAAGTCAGCGAGAGTAACATTCTTACCAGTTTTGAAATTATACAGTGAATGTGCATTCAGAAGTGTCATGTCTAACATATGAAAGAAAAATTTTCTATACCACTTCAAAGTCTTCCTTACACACTCGAGGGAGCCTATCATCATGTCTGATCTGTCAACCGCACCCATATTTTTATTGTAGTCCATAACACAGTCAGGTTTCATTATTTGCATGTTCGTCTTTCTGCCTACTTTGCCTGTCGGTCTCATTGAGTCTGTGTGGAAAGTAGTTAGCATACAAACTTCTCGTCTGTCCATCCACTTTAGTGCTAACATATTGTCTGTATGCGCAGATTCAAATTGCCATTTCTCTAATTTTGCTATGAGTCTTGGCATTCCTTTCCTGTTCCTTCTTACAGTGCCGCAAGCATTTGTTTCATTTATATGTAGTCAATGATAAAGAAGAGGACTCGAGTACCAATTGTCTAGCCACAAATTACGCCCTTTATGCAGGTACTTTTTAGCGAGGGTTTGTACCACAGCCCCTGACACCCCAAGGTCACGGTTATCAACAATTTCTGTGGTATTGCCCGTGTATACAAATAAGTCTAGAATATAGCCAGTCTGACAATCACAAAGCACAAACACTTTTACACCAAACCTGTGTCTTTTGGAGGGAATGTATTGTTTGAACGAAAGGCGACCTTTGAATAGCATAAGGCTTTCGTCAATGCAGAGGTTTTGAAATGGTGAGAATAATTCGCTGAAAGTACGTCTAAAATTTTCAATAACAGGTCTCAATTTGTGCAATCTGTCTTCTTTATCTTGCGTCTTATTGTCATTGAAGTGTAAAAGTCTTAGAAGTAAAGATACCGATCCCTGGACATGTAGTCTGCAAATTGCGGAGTAGCAATAATGGGATTTTTTGTCCAATATTCTGCTATTGTATGCTTCTTTACTCTGGTCATAAGCATTGTCAAGGCAAAGAAAATGTATAGTTCTTCAGGAGAAGTATCTGTTCAAGTCTGTAGTCGAGAATGGGGGCTTGGTGGTAATTTTTCACACAAGAACGTGAAATACTTATTGCTCTCATTTGCAATACGATACATAATATGCAATGGGAAGAATAACTTGAAAATATTAGCAACTGTAAAATGTTCATTCAAATCTGTTTGTATACCTGAATTTTGTTCATCAAAAGGGTAAATTACTGGCCTGAATGGACCCTGTTGCCACTGAAAGGAACAATCAGTACGGCGTCTTTTAACATGTTGCGTGGGTTCAGAACCTACATCACTGTCATCACTATCACTATTTACATTATCATTGTTAAAACTTTCACTTTCACTATTATCAAACTCAAAATCTGACAAATCAGATAATACTGCTTCAAATTCTGCTAATAAATCTGCATCATGCACATGTGACTGCTTGCTGGAGGAAGCCATGATTTTGTACAGCCCGAGTCACGTGACCGGCTTGCAACACGTGCAAATGCCTGGGAAAAATTTACTATGCAGGGCTTCAGATTTTATATGATAGACAGCAGCACACAGCAGAGAAAGAAACAAAACTTGAACCAATATAACCCCAATATATGGCAGACCAACACTGCTTACAGAATGCTACATTTAGTGACCTTCATTTCTATTTACTGACGTCAACTGCTGTCTGTCGGCAATTCTCCGACATCCGCAAAGAGAGCAGTGAATCATGCTGTCGGAACAGTTCCAACATCCGCAGTGAAAGGGTTAATATCTGTTCACAGAACTGTTCATATGTGTGTTCAACATGTTTTCTTATCTAGTTAGCCCCCCCCCCCCCCCCACAATTCCACCCCATATGTCATTTTTTGTTCTACTAATGCTTCATAGATACTTTCAAGTCACTTTACTGACATCTGTAAATATGTATTTACAGCTCCTTACCCGAGACATCACTATCTTCCCTTTCACTCTTATCTTTCTCCCATGTGCTCCCCAACATCCATTATAGCATAGTCTCATTCCTACATAATTAAACTCCTTTACCACCTCCACTTTTTGGTTATTTAAATACCAGTTTTCATCTTTTCTTAACTTATCACCCTTCTTACACGTACTATTTTTGACTTGCTTATATTAATTCTTATCCTTCATTCCTTACAGTAACTGATAATTTCCTTTATTGCTCTTTGTAATCCTATCACTGTTATAGATGCTATTATCAAGTCATCTGCAAATTACATGTAAGTAATCAAATTGTGCACAGAGCAGTGTTTCTTTACATTCAACAACAGTTTCCTTTGACAAACTTTCCGATTAAGTATGGGTAACACTATGCTTGGCTGATATTTTCATGAGTCAACTAGAATTTCAAGTCAAAAGAGGTGACATCTTCAAGACATGGTACCATTATGTGGATGATGAATTTGCCATTGTTCCAAAAACATTTTTACAAGACTTCTTGAAGCTACTGAACCTACAACACCAATTGATACAGTTCACAATGGAAACCAAAGAGGAAGGCTATTCATCTTTCCTTACTTAAAAATTGTTTGAGAAGAGCAACATCTAACTTTCAGCATTTACAGAAAATCAACTAATAGGGAAAAATTCATAAAAAGCCATAGTTTAAATCCACCATGTCATAAAAATGCAGTTTTCAATAGTTTTACTTATAGACTATTGAACATCCTCACGAAACCTAAGCAATACAAAGAAGAATACAAACACATTCTCATAGCTGCAATTAATAATGCTTTACGACAAAAATGTAATAGATAAAAAGATAACCAAGTACAAAACAGAGAAACAAGCAACAGGCACCACAAAAAAAAAAGCACAAAGCCAACAAAAAGAATAACAGCAATACAGGAAATTCACATGCTATCCAGGCATACATCATAAATTCAGCAAGATTTTCAAGAAATGCAAGATAAAATTAGAATTATATGACTCGACTGAGACACCCACATACATACCACAAGTTTTCTTTCAACACATTTCGCCTCCACTTGATGGCATTATCAAGAAATTGTTGACTGTCTAGAACCTTGGTGTTCTAACTGGTGTTTCAAGTGGAGGCGAAATGTGTTGAAAGAAAATTTGTAGTATGTGAAATACTATATGCACACAATTTCTTGAGCGTTCAGGTCTCAAGTCCTCTTTCAGTAAGTTTTGCCTAATTCCGTAAACACGGATGACAACTTTGAAACATGAAGTGCACTATACACTCTGACATCTAGTGGCTAATATGTTAAGCTTTCACATGTGCATCGTTTCATTTTGAGCAATTTTGAGGTTAATTATTAGCTAACCAGTTTACAACAAATCTAAGGGCAAGATGCATACTGCGGATGTTATGGCTCTTGAAAGGGGACACTGTTATTCATCTAACTCGTGTAACTGAGGTCTGAATGCAATTTAGGTGGCGTGGACAAAAATAATGTTTTCAGAGGATGCAATATTAACTGGAGAGCCACAAATCTGCGGAAACTTACTCTAGAAGTGACAGACTGGGAAGAATACTGCAAGATCCAAGACCTGGAAATGCAATATTGGGGACACAATGGTGTAATAGAAAAGGTAATTGATAAAATTATCATTAACACATCAGAGGATACCAGCGATGAAATGATGCAACAGACTTGCAAATCAAAGAATCACAAAGCAAGTGGGCGAGTGTTTATAGCTGTCATAATATTTGTTTTCTGCTTTTATGTGTTTCATAACATAGTGAATATATAAGCATACAACTTATTGGATGGAGTTCAATTTATCATATGTCCATAACACATTTTACACACCTTCAGCGCACATTTTCGTGCATCTTACTGCAATTTGGCTGAATTGTGTTTTTCTAGGTTGACCACAGTACAGAAACAAAAACGTGTTAGCTCTCTCTTCTTCCCCTCTGCCCACACCACACCATAAATCCAGTGCTCAAGAAAACATGTATATATAGTACAGAATGTCTCAGTCGACTCATAGTATAATTTTAATCATTACATTACTTCATAGTGTTAATTTCAATTCACCGTTTCAAACACTGATTTAAGTTGGAAAATGAACATGCATAGTAGTCTTTCATGAACAAATTCATGGAAAGTAAGGTTACTGAACATTTTTTTCTGATAATATTTAAAGGAACTTTGTTAAATGTAAGCTTTATTATAAAATTTGTGTTAAAATATTATATTCTGATATAATATCTCAGCATGACAGCAGACATTTTGTAAAATAACCATATAGCAACACAGCATTCCATATTTCTATGTATTCACTAGTTAAACATTGTTCAAAGTACATGGTAACATTGAATAGATGGGGCACATCGGTTACTGCAGCATTATACATATTACACAACCAATTTTAACAAGATTGTGGAAGGGCTTTAACAACCTATGTAAACAAGACACAGTTATTAATAAGGATTGTGAAGCATTTGTTACTGAAGCCCACTGTACAAAATGACTTGGCTTTAATAGCAGCTCATTATTCCGTACTACCATATTACATCAAATGCCTTCAGAAGAGAAATAAGACATTGATAAATTCACTGCAAGTTGTGAACAATGTTACACAGAAAATTAAAATTGTTCCAGAATATGCAGTCAACATGTAAGAGAAAAATAGGAGCAGCTTCTCTAAGATATGTGACTTTCAGCAATTAAAACACATAAGAAAGATTCTTACCAGTGAAAATAGTATTTCAACTGCTAACTGGTACACAAAATCTTGTGCTCTTCAAGTATGCTCTAATAACATCATTAGAAGTAGAAAGGTAACATTTAGTGCTCAAAAATATATTGTCTGATAATGCATAACTTACAAGTGGAAAATTTAAAAAATTACTTGATTATGTGAAATCAGTAATATTTGTTAATGATTGACAAGATTTATTATGTGTTAAAACTGATGCAGTTCATTAATAAAATTAGCAATGCTGTTCAAACACAACTTTAATTAGATCCCGCTATATTATGTATTTATATGATTTATGTGTTAAGCTAAATATATCAAGTATGTGATTTCATTAAATACAGCATGATTTAAATTCTTTATTCCCATTAGCATCAAGGCAACAAAAATGTGTTCATATTTCTTATCTATTGTATCTTTATGCATGAAGCTGTAATGATTTCAGCATCTACATTCGTAGTTTTAATACTTATTTTGCATGAATATTTGTCTTTTTAAATACCTTTTGCCTGCCTATTTTGGCATTTTTAAGTGCCTAATGTCTGGTCTAATTACAATGCAGATGGTAGAGAAATTATGAATACCAATAATGTTAAAAAGCACTGTAACTTAATAATTATTTAACTATCCTGAAAGCAGGGCACGTAGTGTTATAAATTATGTAATGGAGCACACTGTAATTAATAAATAATAATAATAATAATAATAATAATAATAATAATAATAATAATAATAATAATAATAATAATAATAATAATAATAATAACCAACAATGTCCGTGTTAATTAATGAAAGAATTGCTGTGGCTACAGACAAGAATATTCCAAGAACAAAAGAAAGCACAATAGTATTAAAAAACCAAATAAAAAACCTACAAAAATCTTGATAGCACCTTTTAAGCTGCTGCAATGAGACTTCATTTGTTCACTTTATCAACCTGATTTTCTGCCCAGCTTGGAAGACATGTTTTAAAGCCAAATAATTTGTTCAGTGGGAGTTTATGGAGTTTGCAAAAAATATTACATAAAATGAAATTTAGATTTGTAAAAGCTCACCCAAAGAGTAATTTCTAATGGAGTGGGCAGACATTGTCGTAAAAAGATTTGCCTTCTAAGAAAAATGAAAGAGGTAAGAGCTTCCAGTGCCCCTATTACTTAGATGATAAATGGATAAATGTCATACAACAGAGTATGAGAAAAAATGATGAAGACAATCTTAAATTCCCACTGTGAACTGCAATAGGCAAAGGACACTGTTTTATAATGTTACATTTTAACTGATTTCATTCCCAGTTTAGCTCGGCTTTAAACCAAAATCAAGCAAAGACTATCAGAAGAAATGAATAATGAAATATTTAAAAATTAGTTCAATAATTATTACATAATATTCCCCCTGTAGCGCTCTAGTTACTGATAATGAACCTTATCATTTCATCCAAATCAGCAAGGCACCGATATCATCCTTAAATCAATAACACAATCATTACTCTATGACAATAGTATTGATTTTGTTCTGCACTTCACTAACGCTGCATTATATGAGCTAAGTATTATATGAATTAAGTTGAAAAAATACATTAAATAAATTGAAATAGATTGCAAGGTGCAAATGCACAGCCATAATGCAATTCAACTATCTTTGTATCATTGTGATTTAAATGCAATGAACTTATGTAGCCTCAGATAAAAAAAAAAAAAAATGTCTAAAACACAACATATAATTGAAGTCTAATGACAAAAATATTGTTTGCTAGTGCAGTAGATAAGTAACTGAGCAGACTAGTGATGAGGTTGTGAACCTATTGAAAACAAGAATGATTTTAATGGGTGAGAAATGGATTAATAGAGGAAATTAAGGATAGGTTCATAATTAATTTGGAAAACGTTTCAGATAGTGAAAATGAGGAACATTTTAAAATTTCTGATAATGAAATAGAAAGGAACAAGAACCAAATTGAGAAGTTAAGCAAACAGATGAAGGAAAATTTTGTGCTTCATTGTATCATAGTCCTTACACATTGGAAGATGAAGGATTATCTGCCATAGGTGTTTCTCTCCTGCCTGATTCACCAAAAAAGGATGGCATTTCCTTTTTTTTTTTTTTTTTTCTGCCCATCAAGTGCTAACTTACAACCTAGCAATATAAGTCAAGAAAAAGAACTAGAAGCATATTAATGAACTGTGTAAACACCCTCCATAATTTCTTTAAGTTTAAACATTTAGTTAGAATGCTTGTTTAACTCATAAAACTTACAAGTAAATATTTAAAGTTTATTACAACAGGTCTAGTTCTTCTAATTTATTATATAAACTCCTTATAATGTATAAACTGCAAATTTTTGTGGATTTAGTCATTCCTTTCTTTAATAATTCAAAGGTTAATGCCATCTCCTTGTATTATGGCAGTGATCAGCTATTACAGTAGCTACTTCATAAAATGCTGAAGCACTGCTGATATTAGAAGTAAATGTGATGTTATCTCTTGCCTATTTTAAACATTAAGAACTTGAAAAACTACTTATTTTCATTTTTCAATGCACCCAATCTTTACAGAAAACAAATGTGACTCAAAGTTAAAACTTTCAATTCATTCCTTTAAAGAAATAAAACAAGAAGAGTGTTTTTCCTATTTTATATAAATTTCCTCGGCCCTTCTACTTAACTTTGTTTTCCAAAGATTCAAACAAAAGCAGAGAAATTAAACTCTAAGGTTATGGCACCTGTACGTATCTTGGATATATAAATGTAGTGTATTTCAAGATGGATGGCTACCTGCAGGGAACTATTTCCACAGCCTGAGCAAATATACTTTTACTGGAAATCAACTCAGTGTTATCCCATTACATTAACCATTGTTGAGGGCTCTGCCATCAATGAAAAATTGTGCAATAGCAAAAACTAAGCAACCACAAAGTCACCTGCTTCCTAGCCAATCAGTAATAATATTTTTCAGAGAATGTTTGTGTGAACTTTCTAGCTCAACAATAAGATATGATAATTTGAGCAATAAATCAACTCCACTGTGCAGACCATCTTTGTGATACTAATGATGAGAGAATATTGAGCAATGAAGAATGAAGTTAAGATGCACATACAGTGCATTAAAGTTAAACAACAAACTAATGCATCACCTGGTTCATAAACTCTCCACGTGCTTGCAACTGTCTGCATGCTAATTACTATTTAATGCCTTCGTTAAATGAACAGACATATGTAGTGTTTTTTTTTTTGTTCCATATATTGAATTAATTTCCTAATTAAATATAAAATGTCAATAACCACTAAGTCACCCAGGTGCATTAGTTATCTTTGGTAAATACAAGGTTTTCTGAATAATACTTTCCAGAATTCAACTGACAAATTAATAAAAATGGAAAAAGCAACCGGTAGCTATATCACTGCTTTGAAGGTTATTTATTACTCTAAGTAAACTACTCTAGTATAATAAATGAGCTACAAGAATTTTATGTGAAAGATCGGCTAACAGCTCATTCACACTAGCCTCCAACATTAGAAAGTCAAAAGCTTCTATATGTATTTCAATAGTATGACCATGTTATGCAAAAGGTGTTCCCCCTCCCCCCCCCCCAAAAAAGGGAAAATAAATAGAAGAGCACATCATTTATACAGCTATTTTATTCAATTATTTTCAGAAAAGTTATAATGTGCATCCTATAGCAGTTATTTGTTATATATCACTAGAAAATGTTTACTAATTTCTGTTACTTAGTATTTAGAACACAGGAAACCATATGCTGATGTCCCGCTCATTGTCTGAAGTGATTATACCTTAACATGGTACACTGTATATTTAACATAATTATGTCCAAACTTTTATGCTATAAATTTTCTTGGACTTCCAGCCAAGTTATTGTTTCGCAAACTTAATTTCATGTTTCATCAATGTTCATTGTTCCTACCAGAATAGTGCTGAAAACATCTTGTGAAACAATAAGATGGGAGCACTAGAAGATCTATAGTATATCTGTAAAGATTTAGTTATTTCCTAATTGTTAGCATTTCTCTCAATGAAATGCACCTGGTTCCTTTATGCATTACATGGTCAAAGTTTGCACTTTCACATTACAGAGAGCAATGAGCTGCTAATGTGAGTTCAAATGAAAAATGTTTATTAGGAACAATTCAAGTTCTAAGTGTACTGTTCAACTAAACAGTAAGATCAGAATTGGCAATTATGATTTGAATTTCAAAATAAGGCATTTTTCATTCACTGATTCAGCAAAATATATTTTAAATCAAATACTGCTATACTTGCACTGAAACACTTGGAAGTCATAAAAATTGTTTGCAATTCACATCAACTGTTAGATATTTTTGAGACAATAAATCTAAGCAAACAAGTATTTCCATCTCAGTGTAGATTTAGCCTTGCCACAATATCATGCATTTGGGATTTGTTAAAACTTACGCATATCATTTTCATTCTGAGATTGTGGTACACGTCTTGTAGTAGCACGTTTTGGTCCACCTAAAAGAAAAGACAATGAAGAGATGCACTGAAGGCTCATACCTGCCAACCTTAAGCAGCTATTTACAATAAAGTGTTATGAACAGCTATTTTTCTTCCACATATACTGTAATGCTTGCAATATGTTATCTGGTATTACTTAAGTACTTAAAAAAGGAGGAACAGAAGGTGGAAAACGCAAAAACAAAAATTTCAAATTAATCAACTTTTTTGAACATTGTTGCATTACATAAGAAGTTATGTAATTCCATAGAGAGTTAATTAAACTACTCTCTCACTTTACAAGGGTCACTAGATAAGTACTGAGACACAGAATTTTGGCCACCCCTGGGGAAAGCATTGATGCTGTGTAAAAATAGCTGACTAATTGGTAATGCAATAATAGCAAAGAGAGTACTGTTACATTATTCATTTTCCCACATTTTATGTTTGAAGTTCAGAAAGTATGAATGTTCTTGCAAATGATGGATATTCAGAGACAGTACTTTTGTGTAATGACTGTAATGGGAAACAGAAACTTGGGATGGTAGCTCAAGGACATTAAAAATGCAGTGACTGCATAACAAAATCCCTTTGCTTTTTGATAAACAAGTCACTGGAAAATTATAGAACAGATACTGTATAGAAGAATTATTCCATTTTTTAATAAGTTTGTCATAGCCAATTCTTCTCGGTTTGGTTTCTAGAAATATAAAATAACTAACACTGCAATTATGAATTTTGACAGCATCTACGACACAATGGACAATGGTGAACTAGGACTGGGACTATTTCTCAACCTAAGGTAATTGACATGGTAGATAATAACATCTTGCTCAATAAACTCCACAACAGTGGAATAAAAGATACAGCCTATAATTGGATAGTACTGTAATAAGAAAACAGGGAGCAAGTAGTGAACACGGATTATTTAGATACAAAAAATAAGACTCTTACAAAAGGATTTTCAGGAAAAAAAAAAAAAAAAAAAAAAAAGATATTCTCTGGGGTTCTCCGAACATCAGTCCTGGGACTCCTTTATTCTTAAACCATAATGCTTCTCATTAGTGTCAAATGCTTTCTCTAAATCAATATATACTCTACCTCCACTATAACTTAAGTATTATCTATAACTGATTTAATGGTAATAAATGATCTATTGTTCCCTCTCCTTTAATAAATCCTGCCTGGTATTCAGACATATTTTCTTCCTCTACCCAGCCCTGCAATCTTTTAGCTAAAATTCCTGCATAAACTATTCTAAGAACTGACAGCAGAATGATACCCCCTAGTTGCTTGTATCTCTAACCTTTCCTTTTACTTTATAGATAGGTACAATTATACCTATCCTCACATTTTATCGAACCTTACCCGCTTCAAATATGTTGTTCATTAAACCAACCAATAGTTCTTTTCTTTCTCTATCTTCTACCTGGTTTTTTTTTTTCCCCAAAATTTCCCTGGATTTCATTAATTCTTGCTGCTTTGTTATTCTTTGTTTTCTTTCCTCCCAAATTTATCTAAAATATCTACATAACCTATAGTAACTTCTCCTAAATAAAAAGGAGAAAGGCTTGTTTTGCTGATAGAGTTATGAATAAAAGCATTGTTAAAATTGAAGCTAATTTCATATTAGAAGACTTATTGAGCCATACTTTATTAAAACTTCGCTCATATCACAGTTCAATCAAGTATGGCTTATAAGATGAGTCATTTTTTTTTACACATCAGCTTTACTTACAACATATTTGCAATAGTACACTACAAAATAAAAATACGTAAGTGAAGCTGATGTGTAAAAAATACGACTCAACTATAATTTAATATATGTTTCGCTTCACTGTGGTGTTCCAATACAGTAAAATTTTGAAGTAGGTCTTGTTTTGTTAATTGCTGCCACACAAATTCTGATCTAATCCATGTTGAAGAATGCAGAAGAAACAAGAATTTGCATTTGCACAAATGATGAATATGGCATACTACTTAACAAAGCAATAAAAGGTATCAGAAAACATGCATCATAAAGAAAACCTCTGGCTGCCTGTTTTTTAAAAAACAAATTCCAGAAATTCGGACTGTGTGGAAGGTGTTCTAATGCTGTTTCAACATTTTGACCTTGTCCCGATTACTACAGCGGCAGCAACATTAAACATATTATTTTGGAGCAGAAGCATTGCTTCCTGAGCAATTTCTGCCGTTTCTTCCTCATGGTTACATATAAACAACCCTCAGGAATTTCACATAAGATGCTGTTCAGTCATTCCAAAGAGAAACCTAATTCTACAGAATTATCCACAATGCACCAAAGAAATACAAAACACATTAATTTACTTGCCAAATCAGACATCCACATTTTCAACACACTTAACTGTTATTTTGTTACTATCAAGGTTGGGAAAGCTGTATGGTTGCTGAAAATGCCAGCATTTGTGAATACCTGTACTTGTCATTATTTCTCATCTGAAGGATATCTTGGTATCTATCAAGCACTAATAATGCATTTGCAGTATCTGCTTCAATATATGTTACGTGTGTTCATTAACATTAAACCTTTCACCAATATGGATGTCATATGACGTCCATGTTAAAATGCGGGAGAAGTAATATGAACATCTATAAACATCCTGTGCATACATGCATTTAATGTTTATTTAACGCTAATTTTTTTAATCTCTTTCTTTTACAATATAAATTCTATAAGACATAAAAGCTTACCTACAAAGGTTTCTTTTTGAATGGTACACCTCAAAACATGGTTAAACACACATGGGCACATGTGCACATTCACAGCAAATCATACTGATATCTTTGCAAACTTCTTTTTTACAACACACACATTTTCGAAATGGACACAACTGTTTTGCTGTGATTGGTAGCTTCTAGGAAAGTGTTTTCCTTCAAGCATTTAGGGAGCTGGGATGGTGGATTTCTTACCCAACATTAAGATGCATAGGTTTAGAGCTCTCCAGACTACTGAACAATTATATAGTGGTTATATCTAGCTGGTGTAAAAGTACTTTTTATACCATTTAACTGTTTTTCATAAAGAGGATGCAATGCCTGATCTACTAGATCTACAACACCCATATTTGATCCATTATTCCCCACCCCCTCAATAAATGGAGTAGCTAGCATGTCGTCTGTAGACCAGTACACATCTAATGTAGGTTTACAAATAATATGCACACTGTCCAATTCTGAATTCTCCTCTCAGGCCCTAAATTGCCTTTACTGGTCCGGTCTACCTTCACCCTAATCACATATACATTTGTTTCCGTAACAATGAGACATTCAGTCAGCAATTAAAAAAAAAAAATTGTGAAAATGTCAGTTGGTTGGCTGTTGGAAGTTAGCTGTACACCAGGGGCTATGCTTGTGAAAATATGTCTATGTGTTCGAGTTCTTTGAACAAACCACAATGTTGATTCCTCATAAACACCTGAAGGAAGCAGGTCATTTTCTTCCTTATTGCTACCTATATCCTTAACACCTCTTTCAAAATCTGAAAACTTGCCATCATTATCCAAATCACTGTCAAACAGCAAAAAGTCTTCCACATTTTCTGAAGTGATATCAGAAGCCGTACTTCCTACACAAGCTAATTTATTTGCTGCATTACTAGGTTAAGCCATGATCATTACTGAAATTTAACAGTTTTAAATGTGCTTTTCAATTATCTTCTGATAACTAAAAGAAATCACTCTGAATCCTTAGACAGTGAAATAACTAAATTATTAAGGAAAACAGCTGCTTAAGACCACCATAAACTTCCGTTCTGAAACATTTTAAAATGTACATGCAGATGCTGACAGAGAGGTTTCTTTCTTTACAAATTGTGTGTGACAAACATAAAATGATTATCATGTGGTAGCATAAACTGAACCATAAAACCTTAAACTGGAGAACTTTGCTTAGATGTGTTCGACGTACAGAATATTCAACAACTTGGGAATACAGTCCCTACTTTAACCTTTTTCAAATAAATTTACCATTTTTGATAGTTTGATTTATAGGCTAATATCAATACTACTTTAATGGCTTTAATCAATATTTTATACATAAAACAATTGAAAAATTTAAATATAAAAAATGTAAATGATATTTCTACCCTTAAACAAATAAACGATTATAATTTTAAAAAAAATTACTTACCATCCTTGGGGTAACAAACAGTTTCAAAATCTTTTTAAAGAATTTGGTATAATTTTGGTTCCTCAAAATAAAAATAAAGTTAATTAATTGAAATTAATTGTTTCTCCACACTAGTCATGTACAAACTGAGGTTTGAATGGGTAGAGTTAGTATTTGAACCTGGCTCTATCTATTCAACTCAAACTCTTGTCTGACTACCCATTGAAACCTTAGCCTACACACGGCTAGTGTGGAAAAACGATTCATTTCCATCAATTAACCTAATAATGGTTTCATTAAGAATCCTGGGACTTAAGTACTTACAATACTAAGTGGCTCGCCTAGGTAGCGTAGATGGTAGCATGTCTGCCTCACATTCAAGAGGTCCCGAGTTCGAAACTCGGTCAGGGTGAGTTACCTGGATAAGGTTTCTTCTGGGGTTTTCCCTTACCCTGAAAGACGAATATCAGGTACCTCTAAGCTCCATTGACTCCGGACTCATTTGAGCATAATTTCACCCTTTTCATTCATCGTCCAATATGACTTAAGGTTGGTGGAGGACGTAGGGAAAAAAAAAAAAAAAAAAAAAAAAAAAAAAGGAAAAAAAAAAGGGGAAAAGAAAAAGTTGCCATGAATGGTACGTATCTCATTGTATATGAGAACTGCTAGTGGTTTACCGGAAAACATACAAGTCAGTTGGACAATTTAATACCATGCTGGTATGTTGGCCATGGTAGCTCAATGGATAAATGGATAGACCTGTGGTTCAAATCCTGGATATGTCATTGAATTTTTCGGTCTTACTCTACCTATTCAAATCATATAAAAAAATGTTCTAAAAAAGATGAAATTTTCGATAATAAAAATTCTGGCATTTATCAATTTAATTGTTTAGACTGCGACCAGGTTTACATTGGAAGGACCAAATGTAATTTTGAAACCAAAATGAAGGAACATTTTAGAAATATTAGATATAAACAGACATAAAACATCCATCGCAGATATTTTCTGGACTTTCAACTATGAAATAAATCCAGAAGTCAAATTATTAAAGCAATTAAATGGTCCAATAGACTTAATGATTTGGGAGACAAAATTTATTTTAAAAAATAGAAAACGTTTAATGAATTTTTAAATACTGTCAATTGATTCTGTCTTTAAGTTTATTTCATTTTCAGAGTTTGGTAATAAATACATAAATAATAAATATCTAAAGGCTGTAACAATGTCAATGGGAAAAATTAGAGTGAATGAAGATGCAAATGATTTATTTGCAAAACTAGTGTCTTGAAATTAGATTAGATGATCTAGTGTCTGCAGAAATTAGATCAATATCTTTAAAAAGTTAACTGAATTAAGTTAATTGATGGAAATTAACCGTTCCTCCATACTAGCCATGTATAGGCTAAGGTTTTGGATAGATAAGGTCAACCTGAAAAATTCAATTCAATGGCTGGCATTTGAACCACAGATCTCCTGGTTTCCATCCGGTCGCTCTTAACCTTTGAGCTATCATGGCCAACGTGCCAGCATGACATTAACTTCTCCAACCCAACTGACACATATGTTTTCCCAGTAAACCGCTATGGGTCCTCAAATTCGGGATACACACCATTTGCTGCCACTTCCTATTTTAAGTACTCGATTCCCAGGCTTCATCATTAAACCATTATTATTAAGCTAACTAATGGAAATTAATCATTCCTCCATACTAGCCGTGTACAGGCTTAAGGTTTTGGATAGATAATTGAAGTTTGTGTCAAATAATTACATTTTATTGTAGTACTGTTAGGTAATATTTGTTTACTTTTATTCACTGTTGTCTGTTGTAATTCACTCTCTGAAATACATTCTCTATTACATTTGCAAAACATTTTGGAGAGACTGTCTACCGATGTATTCCGTATTTTAAGCAAAATTACACTCCTTCTATTTTTACCTTTTCTAAATTTTTCTGTAGATGTTGTTCAGTATATGCATATATGAGTTCCACATCCTATGTGGATAAGAACTATGGTATACATAGGTATTCAAGTATAAAGCTTTGCTATAACCAAGAATGCTTATAAAACAGTAATTAAATTCTTCTGTCTTCTCAACCAACTGGTTTATGGTCGTAGGTGGTCTGCTGTGTTGAACCCTGTGCAAAACTTTCCTAACCTACCACCTGAAGGTTTTCACTTACAGTTTTCACTCACTTTTTTTTCCAAAATAATTTATAGATATTCGACATAAAACTTATTAGTGGAAATTAATTGTTCTTTCACAATAGCCATGTGTAGGACGCACTATGAAAGGGTAGAGCCAGAATGAAAAATTCAATGCCATAGCCGGGATTTGAACCACGGATCTTCTGGTTTCCGTCCAGCTGCTCTAACCATTTGAGCTACTATGGCGAACGTGCCAACATGACATTAAATTCTCCAACTGACTCGTGTTTCTGGCTATACCCTTTCATAGTGCGTCCTACACACGGCTAGTGTGAAAGAACAACTAATTTCCATTAATTGTACCTAATAGTGGTCCGAACTATAAAGCCCGGGCCTTAAAGTACTTACAGCATAGTAAGTCGCCACTAAGATAGTTATCTCATGTGTTTATGAGAACTCCTAGTGGTTTACCGGGAGAAACACGAGTCAGTTGGAGAATTTAATGTCATGTTGGCACATTGGCCATAGTAGCTCAAATGGTTAGAGCGGCTGCACGGAAACCAGAAGATCCATGGTTCAAATCCTGGCTATGGCATTGAATTTTTCATTCTGGCTCTACCCTTTCATAAAACTTATTAGTTTAGTCTTGCATGCTTTTTATATGGAGGATGACGATTGTCTTCCAACATTCCAATATTATATCTTTTCCCAGATTCTGTTGAAGATATTACAGATGATGTGTGATGGTTGATCTAATTGTGGTTTATTAAACTTACTATAAATTCCATCTTCACCTGGGGTTTTAATATTCATTTTGGCAACTGCAGTTCTCACCTTCCTCACTTCATAAAGGTATACATTTAGATCTTTTTTATGATTTTGGAGGATATTGAACAGATGTCTGTAGAAGTCATAGCTGTTTAATTTATGTCTCTTCTTAATGTAATGTTTCTTCCTGATAAACTCTATGCACAATGTATCCACTGGCAAACAATATACAAAGGTCATCCAGAAAGTAAAGAACTGAGCATGGTTGAATAAACGATATCAGCATCAAACTTTATTTTTAAACTTACATGACTTTACACTATTTTTCTATGCAATCCCATACTTGCCAAGACATTTGTTGTAACGTGGGTCCAGTTTTTCAAGTGTTGTGTTCATTTGCCGTTGAAAATTTAAGTCAGACTGTCTTCACTGCTTGCTTCTTTTTGTCAAAGCTTAGAAACCTTTTTTCACCCAAAAATACTTTCAATTTTGGGAATAAGTGATAACCACTGGTGCCAAGTTGGGACTGTAAACAAGATGACCGAAGATTTCCCATTTTAGGTGTTGAAGTTTCTGCTGTGTTTGTAATGATGCATTGTCATAGATGAAAATCACTTTTGCTGAAAGCATTCCACATAGCTTGATTTGAATTACATATCAAAGCCATTGAAGAATTGCACAATAGGCTTCTGAGGTTATCGTTTCTCCTCTTGGCATAAATTCAATGTGGATTAAACCTTTTCAATCCCAAAAAGCTTTTGCAATGACTTTCTATGTGTTCAAATTTGGCTTTTCCTTTTTGGGTTTTGTGGGCAAATTTGTGTGATGCCACTCCATTGTCTGCCGCTTGTTTTCCGCAGTGTTGTACAAAACCCATGTTTCATCTCAAGTAACAATGCCAAGCAAATCATCACCCTCTTTATCATATTGTGTCAAAAATTCAAGGGCTGCTCCCATGCAATTTGCCTTGTAGCCATTATTCAAGAATTTTGGCATCCACGGAGCAAGCGTTTTCTTGTAACCAAGGTGCACTGTCACTATTTCATGCAGGAGTGAATGTGAAATTTGTGGAAAAGATTTGTGTAATATGCTCAAAGTGAAACATTGATTTACCTTAATTGCATTATCAAACTTTTTCTTCAGTTCTTCCACAATGTGATGGAATTCTATAATATTTAAATATATTAAAATAATAATTTAATCTATATTTAAATAAAATTCTACCTAATCACAAACTTCCCACTCTGATCTTCAGGCATGCTGGTCCTTCCCTCATTGATCCTCACTGAGGACTCAATTACACCTTCACCATAAACATTCTTTATCTGCCTATAAATGTCAATAGGCTGAACATTTTGAAGGTTCAGAAAATGAATGCTGCTTTGTATTTCACATCTGGCAGGATTTTCGATTGGCAACACCATGTCAAAATTATACAAATATAACAATTTGTAACAAAAGCTTCACCTAACTTAAGAAAATGGTGTTAATTTTTCTTTCTAATTGATATCGATTTCACGAACTCTTGTTCGCATCTTCAGTCAAACAAAACCACAGGAGAAAACAAATTCATTGTTAAGGAAGTTACTATGTTCTTATGTTTTTTCAGTATTACTTTCTCCTGTGGTTTTGTTTGACGATGCAGACAAGAGTTTGTGAAATCGACAACAATTAGAAAGAAGAATTAACACCATTTTCTTAAGTTGAGTGAAGCTTTTGTTACAAATTGTTATATTTGTATAATACTCATTGCTTCACTGTAGCTAGCTTCATTTTCTATGTAACCATGTCAAAATTGTTACACAAACCATTTGCGTGATTGCATAAGAACAAGACTCAGTTTACAATGAAGCTAACTGCCACAAATGCAATTACAATGGTTGGGGATCTGCGCGAAGCATCATGTGTAATTGTTCTTTACTTTCCAGATGATCCTCACATTTGGTGCAAAAAGTTTGGAGAAAAACAAAAATTATTAAATTTCAGTTACTTTCAGTGACTTCTGTTAATAGTTTGCTCCCTTTCATGCATTCATTTTTGTAACAGTATTTTTATGTTCGTGGGAATTGTAAATATATATAAAAATGTATGTAGTTGTGTGATTGGCCGAAGTAGTGGTGTGACGTGGTGTGATGTGGTGTGATGACGTGTCAGTGAATCGGCCAATCACAAAATAAGGTGGGAATTGCTATGGGGACAAGAAAATCAATAATCTAGAAAAAGTGAGAATCTTGTGTCTTGCTGGAGAAGGAGGAAAGATGTTACGAGGATTGTAATTGTAAAGGAAAATTAATAAGATTCAAAAAGTGTTATTCAATATTTATAATAGATAAGAGTGAATCATAGTTCGTATTATATAATTAAATAATATATTACAAAATTGGACTCATCTAAATTTTATTTTCACCAAAAATCCGTATCCACACCTGAGAAAAGATCTCACGACTCTCAGTAGATTAAAACTCGACTTGGATCTTATAAAAAGTTGGCTTGCTTCTTATTAGTTGAAGATGAACGAAAATATAATCCCGTTACAAATGGCGCAGCAACGTGTGGGGCTCGAATAGGATAAAGAAGAGGAGATTAAAGCATCGTGCAGCTCCGTGGGAATTTAAAAGGAAAGAAGAAAGAAGAGAGAAGAAAGAAGAAGACGAGAACTGGTTTAAGTGAGTGAAATTAAAAAAAAAAAAAAAAAAAATAATAATAGTAGTAGTAGATTTATGTTGTTAAGAAATCAGAAAATAGTTAAAAAGATGGCGAGTAGAAAAGAAATAATAGTGGAAGGAGAAGTTACTGATAGTGTAGGAATGAATAGGGAGGATGCAAGATTAAGCATAGATAATGAGTCAATGTTGGAAAGAATAACAAGAATGTTAAGTAATTTAGATTCTAAAATAGAACAAAATGCAAAGAATTTAGATTTTAGAATGAGAGATGTAAAATCAGAAATAGGAGATGTTAAATCTGAAATGAGTAATTTAGATTCTAAAATAGAACAAAATGCAAAGAATTTAGATTTTAGAATGAGAGATGTAAAATCAGAAATAAGTAATTTAGATTCTAGAATGAAAGATGTAAAATCAGAAATGAGTAATTTAGATTCTAAAATAGAACAAAATGTAAACGATTTAACTAAGAAAATGAATGATTTAGATGTAGGAGTAAGACAGGAACTAGCACAAAATGTGAGTAACTTAGAAATTAATTTATTACAGAAGCTAAAACAGGAATTAAAATCTGAAATTTCACAGGAGATTAGAGAAGGGAGAAAAGAGTGTAGGGATAATATGGAAAGGCTCATGCAGATTATAGAGATTAATAAGGATGAGAATAGAAAGGAAGTCAATGAGTTGAGAGAGATAATTCAGGAAACTAGGTTAGGTCAGGACATTGTGAAACAAGAAATAAGAATGGAATTAAACAAAGAGTTAGAAACATTTAGGATACAACAGGCAGAAATAACACAAAAACATAGAGAAGAATTAGGAGATAAAGTAGAACAAAGAATCAATGTAATTTGTTCTGAAATGCAATTACAACATGATGAAAGTAAGATACACCAAGAGGAAATAAAGTTACAAATTGATGAGATAAGTAAAGTAAAAGAAGAAGTAATTTTGCAAATTAAAGAGGTAAAAGAACATTTTGAAAAAGAAAAGGATAACTTAGGAAAATTGACACAAGTTGTAATTGCATTACAGGCTAGAAAAGTAAATAACGGGAAAGAAATGTCTAGAATCACAAATATAAACGCTTGTGACTTACCAGGTGAATTAAGCAATCATCAGAAGTCTAGTGATGTAGTAAGTGAATGTAGTGATTTTGTGAGTCCAGATAATGATATTAATTATCACAGAAACACACAGAACATGTCCTCACACACACAACTCCACAGTCTAGGTCAAAATGAATGTGTACATTATTCACTAAATGATATTAGTCCACCAAGTTTTGATGAGGAATCAGGTGATAATCCAAAAGTATTTCTTAGGGAATTGGAAGAATATTTCCGTATTAAGAGAATTCCCAATGAATTTCGGATGGTAATAGTAAAACGCTGTTTGAAGAAAAATGCTCTTGAGTGGTTAAGGTTAACTTTGGCTTCACATGAAACATACAGTGCTTTCAGAAATCTGTTTATAAATAGATTTTGGGGACCTGAGAGACAAAGAAGAATAAAAGTTGAGTTAGCAACGGGTAGGTTTGAGTTTAAAAAAGGGATTTCTATGACTGAATATTTCTTAAAATTAGCAAACAAAAGTAAGTTGATCAATCCCGAAATTTCTGAGACAGAAATTGTCAACATGCTAATACGTCATTATCCACCACATATCAGAAATCATTTAATTGTGGCTAAGCCTATCGATTTCTCTGATATGATTGAATTATTATCCGAATTTGAAGCACATAACCTCATTAATGATACTACATCCTGTGATGGTAACTATAATAACGTCCATATTGAGCGAGGAAGAAATCGACAGGAATCACAACCTACAAATAATAGGAATAATAGGACGAGTTTAAATTGGGGCGAGGCACCCGTGAGAAATCAAAGATTTGAAGGAAGAGGTTATGATCCTAGACGAACTTATGAATCTGTAATTCCCGGAACAGGAAGTGGAGTTCAAAATAATGTGCAAAGGAATTATCATAACAATCAGTCGACGAGAATTGGAAGAAATGATCAAATAAACCATGTAAGATTTTATCGAGGAAATAATCAGCGAATAAGTAATTTTAATAGGGGTAGAGGTACTAGTTTATTTAGTGCAAATCAAAGAGATTTTAGGGGTGTGAGATTTGAAAGAAGTAATCAAAATGAAAGAGTCGAAAATACACAAAGCACAGAGAATGATGTGAGTATAAACGATAGCACCAACCTAACCAACAATGAAAGTAATAATCAGAGGGAGATGGAAAACTAAAAACCAAATCATTTTGTGCTCTGGAAAGTGGTTCGGTGAGGATGACACAGGGCGAATTGAAAGTTGAAGATAAAGGAAATAAGCTCACTCTCTTGCAGAAAAATAAGGAATTAGTTAACCCACCTCAGATAATTATTTACCTATGGGATAAAGAATATACAGCCTTGATTGATACTGGAGCCAGTTCTACTGTGATAAGTGAGGAATTGTTTAAAAATCTGTTAGCTAACTATAAAGTGGAATATTTAAATGTGTGTAACGTTTACTGCAGTACTGCAATTGGGAAGAAAAAGGATAGGATTAAATATCAAGTATTAATTAAGGGGCGAATAGGTGAATGGAATTTCAATTTCATTGCGTTGGTAATTCCACATTTGGCAAGAGATGTAATTGTGGGTAATGATTTATTATATGAATGGCAAAGTGTATTGAATTTCGAAATGCATGAAATGAAGGTTAAGACAGAAAATGATTTATTAGTAATAAAATTATTGGAAGAAGATGGAAGAAAAGAAGAGAACAGGGATAATATAAATAATGAAAGGTTTTTTGTGGAAGATATACTTTTGCAAGAAAATGGTAATATTGAATACGATGAAAATGAAAATTGTGGGAAGAATTTAATTATTGATGGATTGCAAAATAATGTAACTGACCTTGAAAAGCATTGTTGCCAATTATATACAATACAAGATAAGAACGGCGGAAGCCAAGTGGAGGAAGAAATAGAATTCCAGAGAATATTACAAGTAAAGTTAGAAAACACATACAATTTAGACCAAGCGAGAAAAGAACAGTTGAAACTGTGTATATTAAAGAATAGAAAAGCCTTTAGTTCAAAACCTGGACTGTGTAACAAATACACACACACATTTAAAGTGAATGATACTGCTCCCTATACACATAAAAGCCGACCTTTACCCATAGCTATAAGACAAGCATTTCTAGAAGCAAGTGTGGATACAAGAGATTTGTAATCAACGGAGTACTTATTGTTAAAATAGTTAAATAATAAAACATGTATATTATTGTTAAATGTCAATATATTGTTGTATTTTAATTAATGTTCATTTATTGTTGTGTTTTATGTATGTTATATTTATGTTACAGTTCATTGTTGTAAACGAAATTGTTAATTGGGGCCATTCTTCGAAATATATGGAAACAGATTGTTAATTCCTTTATTTGGTTATTTTCCATATATTTCGAAGAGGGGCATTTGTAACAGTATTTTTATGTTCGTGGGAATTGTAAATATATATAAAAATGTATGTAGTTGTGTGATTGGCCGAAGTAGTGGTGTGACGTGGTGTGACGTGGTGTGATGACGTGTCAGTGAATCGGCCAATCACAAAATAAGGTGGGAATTGCTATGGGGACAAGAAAATCAATAATCTAGAAAAAGTGAGAATCTTGTGTCTTGCTGGAGAAGGAGGAAAGATGTTACGAGGATTGTAATTGTAAAGGAAAATTAATAAGATTCAAAAAGTGTTATTCAATATTTATAATAGATAAGAGTGAATCATAGTTCGTATTATATAATTAAATAATATATTACAAAATTGGACTCATCTAAATTTTATTTTCACCAAAAATCCGTATCCACACCTGAGAAAAGATCTCACGACTCTCAGTAGATTAAAACTCGACTTGGATCTTATAAAAAGTTGGCTTGCTTCTTATTAGTTGAAGATGAACGAAAATATAATCCCGTTACATTTTAAATGTATCAAAACTCTAAAAGTAATTGTTCAAAAATCTAAAATGAAAGGTAAGATGTGATAGTAAAATAATATTATGTTTAGTGAGTGAGTGTGTGGTGTTTTAGGGCCCGTCGACAACAAGGTCATTTGGGCCCGAAGTCAAACTAAAACCTAAAAGCTATAAAAATTAGCTAAAAAGGTAAACTATAATAAAAACACTGAACTGTTAAAAGGACATAAAAAACCATCTAAAGACTAATAATTTAAAAACTCTAAAATTAATAAATATAAAATGCAAGTTAGACTTGTTTATTAAAATCGATTTCGGCAACAAACCGCAGTGCCTTAACCACGGCCACTGGGTCGTCCCCTAAAACATCCAGCAAGTTAGTTCCCAAGCCTACTGACTGGCGAACGCAGGCGTACTGCGGGCACTCGAGTAATATGTGCCGCACAGTGAGGCGTACTGCACATGGAGCACACACTGGGGCCGGTTCCCCTCTTAACAAATGGCCGTGAGTCGCTCGTGTGTGTCCAATTCTCAGCCGGGTGAGTATCACCTCGGCTCGCCGGTTATCCCTGCAGGAACTTAGCCAGGGTTGTACGCTCTCCTTTATTGCCCGGAGTTTATAAATCTAAAAACTGGCCATAACCATACAGCAAAAAATATAGCAAGAAATATACTTTAATGTTCTGCTGACACATAATGCATAGAGAAAGCCATGCAAGTTATATAAATCAAATTTCTGTAATGAGAGAAAAATGTTCATTTAAAAAAGTTATGCTAACTTTTCAACAACAAAAAATGTATTTTATGATTCCAGCCATTCAAAGACAAAACAGTTGCATGAACAGACTGTCTGATAATTTTGCCCATGCAAGAACAGACATATTTTCATGCAGATGTCATTTACTGGGAAAGGAAACATTAAAAATTAAAGCAATAGAGAGAAAAAAAGGAAGAAATGAAGATATGTTTAATGCAACTACTCATACTGAGTAAATAATCAATACTAGCAAATTCTTTGTAACAAGATTAGCCAAGCAAAAGCCTCAAATTAGTTGCTTAGTAATGGCCAGACATTTGCATATTATAAAAAACTGGAGCTACTAACAGTGAAGCAATCCAAATATAAATAAACTACAACACTTGATAACTCAACTTATCTGTTTAAAATAGTCAAAACTCTCTGGAGAATTTCAACAATTTTAAGTAGATAAGTGGAGTTGGTTACCAAGTGTTGTAGTTCATCTATAAGACATTTGTATATTTCAAGCATTTTAATACAGTAGTTGTTTCTTTATAATAAAGAGCATTTTTTCATAAAATGTATATTTCAAGTATAATGGAATTAATTTTTCTCATATATGAATACAGGAATCTTTTTCTATTTACTCAGGTTGGCAGGTAAGATAAACAATCATTTTAATATTGTAAACAAAATGATAGCATTATTTTACCTGTTGGAATGGGAGATGAATTGCCTGAAAATGTAATTGGTGTTGATTTTGAGTACTGCCCTTGGAAAGACATTACACACTGGTATGAACAGAAATTGCGTATTGTTGCATCTGACATAGTCAAATGATACTGTGCTTGGGCCACTGAGTTGCAAAGGTCACACTTTATCCTGCAATTCAAACAAACCAAATTATTTTAAACTATATATAAAAATATATCTGATGCAAACAGCAATAAAAATGCAGTAGTCATTATGTAAATGTTTGTCCAATATGTTACACTCACAATGCAGGTGTGTGCTTCTGCCCTGGCTATTTTACTTAAAATTTAGAAACGAAACCCACAATACAATATATTAATACAAAATGCATGAACTGTTAACACCTTGACCTACTGTGTTAATAAAAGTAAATTTACCAAATTTTTCTTAATGTAATTTACTATCTTATTTGTCAATACCTGTAAATTATTTAAGATATGCTTTATATAGAATAAAAAGAAGTATTTCAGAAAGTGGAGTGCCATTGTTACTAAAATTAGGCAAGTGAGTCAACCTTGTATATACTTTTCTCCACTTACAAGTTTTTTATGAAGACTAGTTTCTGGGGACTTCTCCCGTATCGTCAGTTCTGTGGTTGACTGATGATGCATCCGGTGTCTGCATCTGGCTTGGTGTCGTGCTGCCATCTAATGTCCTGGTAAGTTTGATGACGTCATCTACCACGGGAATTTCAAAATTCATCAAGAGGTCCCGTTTCTACGTAATAAATATGTTTTCCCAAATCTGTAGTTCCAGAGGTTTCTTTGCCTGTTTGATCAGTTCTATTTCTTGTTTTATGTTGTGATTCTCAGACCAAAAGTGATGTGCTACGGCCAACTTGTCCATTTGTTTGAATTTAATATTTCTGAAGTGTTCTTTCATTCTTGTTCCTAGATTCCTTTTGGTCTTACCAATGTATATTTTGTCACAATCCTGGCAACTCATTTGGTAAATGCCTGATAATTGAGTTTTTGGTGTACTATTTTTAGAGGGTGGTTTAGTAAGTTGCGGATGTTGTGTTTGTTTTGAGGGGCTAATTTTATGTTGAAGCTCTTAAATATCTTTTCAAATTTTTTGAAGTATTTTGGATGAAATGTAAATTTTCCATATCTGGTGTTTGGGTTTTCTATTTTTTTTAACGTAGTAATGTCCCTTAAGTTGTTGTTTCTTTTGTGTCTGTAGATCAGTTTTTTGATGAAATTTGTGTTATAGTTGTTCAGTTCGGCAACCTGGTGTATGTGAGCGTACTCCTGTTCATATTCTGTTTTTGTTAGCGGAATGTTGATTAATCTGTGAACTAAACTAAGGAATACTGCATATTGATGTACTGGGTTGAATGGGTTGCATTTAATGTAATTGTCAACATGTATTGCTTTTCGGTATATTCTAAATTGTAATCCTGTTGGTGTTCTAATGATTTTCAAATCTAGAAAAGGTAGCCATTCATCCTGCTCTACTTCAATGGTGAAAACTATGGATTTTTCTTTTAGGTTTAGCAACTTTATAGCATCCTTGGTTAGTCTTCTAGGGACTATAGCAAACACATCGTCGACATATCTATGCCAACATTTGAAAATATGTGGAAAGGCTTTAGTAATGTGTGTTTCCAAATTACTCATGAACAGATTAGCTAGTAATGGTGAAAGAGGGTTACCCATGGCCAAGCCTGCTGTTTGTTGGAAGATCTTGTTGGAGAACGTGAAGCTGTTTTGTTCAATACATAGGGTGGTTAATTTGATATATTCCTCTATTTTAACATCCGCCAAGTTGCTTTTGGATAACCAGTCTTTCATCAATTTTGGAATTTTTTCTACTGGTATGCTCGTGAATAGAGATCTGATATCAAAGGACACCATCACCTCTTCAGTTTTTATAATTGTGTTTTCAAATTTCTTTACTAAATCAAATGAATCTCTAAGCATAAAGAATCTGTTCATGAGTAATTTGGAAACACACATTACTAAAGCCTTTCCAAATATTTTCAAATGTTGGCATAGATATGTCGACGATGTGTTTGCTATAGTCCCTAGAAGACTAACCGAGGATGCTATAAAGTTGCTAAACCTACAAGAAAAATCCATAGTTTTCACCACTGAAGTAGAGCAGGATGAATGGCTACCTTTTCTAGATTTCAAAATCATTAGAACACCAACAGGATTACAATTTGGAATA
Source organism: Mantis religiosa (assembly GCA_030765055.1). Lineage (NCBI taxonomy): Eukaryota > Metazoa > Arthropoda > Insecta > Mantodea > Mantidae > Mantis > Mantis religiosa. The sequence continues at coordinate 55,865,413 of CM060957.1, forward strand.
TACCGAAAAGCAACACATGTTGACAATTACATTAAATGCAACCCATTCAATCCAGTACAACATCAATATGCAGTATTCCATAGTTTAGTTCACAGATTAATCAACATTCCGCTAACAAAAACAGAATATGAACAGGAGTACGCTCACATACACCAGGTTGCCGAACTGAACAACTATAGCACAAATTTCATCAAAAAACTGATCTACAGACACAAAAGAAACAACAACTTAAGGGACATTACTACGTTAAAAAAAATAGAAAACCCAAACACCAGATATGGAAAATTTACATTTCATCCAAAATACTTCAAAAAATTTGAAAAAATATTTAAGAGCTTCAACATAAAATTAGCCCCTCAAAACAAACACAACATCCGCAACTTACTAAACCACCCTCTAAAAAATAGCACACCAAAAACTCAATTATCAGGCATTTACCAAATGAGTTGCCAGGATTGTGACAAGATATACATTGGTAAGACCAAAAGGAATCTAGGAACAAGAATGAAAGAACACTTCAGAAATATTAAATTCAAACAAATGGACAAGCTGGCCGTAGCACATCACTTTTGGTCTGAGAATCACAACATAAAACAAGAAATAGAACTGATCAAACAGGCAAAGAAACCTCTGGAACTACAGATTTGGGAAAACATATTTATTACGAAGAAACGGGACCTCTTGATGAATTTTGAAATTCCCGCGGTAGATGATGTCATCAAACTTACCAGGACATTAGATGGCAGCACGACACCAAGCCAGATGCAGACACCGGATGCATCATCAGTCAACCACAGAACTGACGATAGGGGAGAAGTCCCCAGAAACTAGTCTTCATAAAAAACTTGTAAGTGGAGAAAAGTATATACAAGGTTGACTCACTTGCCTAATTTTAGTAAGATATGCTTTACTAATTCAATTGAATTATTACATGCTGAATCCATGTATATTAGTAATTGTTAATGTGCTTGTATTGTACTTTGACAAAGCCACTTTGACAAGGCCAGTTGACAGTTTCTTGATCTTGCCTTCAAGAGGGAGGCAAAACACGTTGAAGGATAATTTGTGGTATGTGAAGTACAGTGTCTAAGTCAACTCATTGTATAATTTTAATTACTGCTTTTAACATTTATTTATTCCTTACAGACATCATACACGTTTCAAATTCTCAATTGTATACAATTTATAAAGAAATTTTACCGAAGTACAAGAAATTCAGATATAAAATAAAAATTTTAATTTTAAAGCTTGTCTATTCTATAAAAGCATCTTTCTATTAAATATTTTTTCAATGCCGCTTTAAGCTGCTTCATTTTCAGTTTTCTTAAATTTGGTAGGAGTTTATTGTAACGATACAATAATAATCCTGTTTATAACAGGATTCTGTTCAGTTGCTTTCTTTGTAGTAGATATTCTTAAAAAATTATCCTGATTTCTTATAATTGTGGTAGTCATTGTACAAGTTATATCTTGCATCTAGAACAAATAAAATACACTTTAATACATATAGAGAGGCCATTGTTAATATATGAGGGTGATTACATAAAAAATGAAGCTAGTTACAGTGAAGCAATGAATAATACTGATGCAAACGAGTTTGTGAAATCGATCTCAATTAATAAGAAAAGTTTTACATTTTCTTAAGATAAGTGAAGTTTTTGTTACAAATAGTTATATTTGTGTAATATGAGGGTTAGTCAATTAATAAATTGCAAAACTGTACAGAGACAATAATAAAGTAACCCCCTGAAATTTAATTTACTTTTCAACATAATCAACCTCTACATTGAGACACCTATCATATCTCTTTACAAGTCAATAAAGGCAGATGGCAAATAAGTCTTTTGGTTGCGTTGCAGCTAACTGGTAACCTCTTGGATTATGGCATCATGAGTTTTGGAGTGTCGGCCAACCAAAGGACTTTTTAGGGGTCCACAGAGATGAAAATTACTAGCAGGTAAGTTGGGACTGTAAGGTGAATGTTCCAACCTTTCCTATCAAAATGTTCATAATAGCTTCTGCTTTAATCTTGCTGAGTAAGCCTGAGGTAGGTACGGGCTTGGTAATCTCAGGGTCCTGAACCAAATCTCTCAACTGGATGCCTCTCAATAGTGAGAGAGCTGTTGCTAAACGCCCAAAAACTCTGGTCCACATCCGTGTTTGACCCATAAACTTTAACCCCCTGAACACAAGTCTGATGGATACCTAGTGTGGAGGAGTGCAGTGGTAACTGGGTAACACGTAAGTCCCAGCACCTGGTTATCATGTAGGACTGTGTTCGTATCCACTGATAAAGGTCAGTCCCAGGGAGGGGCCATTGCATGAGCTGATGCACTCCTGAAGGTGATTGGATCCCTCTTTCTGAACATTAGGAGGTGAGTCCCTGAGGTGTGCAAGGTCCAGGCAAGGGCTCTCACCTAAGCTGGGGTGGTGTCCAGGATGTGAGCATGCCATCGAAGACGTTTGCAATGGTGGAGGACATTGTCACTATGGGAACTGATAAAAAATAAACAAAAAGATTAAGAACAGTGGAAAAGAAGTAGTTGAGTTCTGTAGTCCTCGCTTCTTGGTTATTAATTGAAATGAGAAAGGCTGGAAATTTACTACCTTGAACTCATTTACTATCCAGAAGGGTTTAGATAACATTGCTGGTCATGTTAAATCATGTATTCGATCTCGCAATGGCACATTCCAAGTCGAAGCTGTTTCACCGACACAAGCTGCAAAAATTATGAAAGCCAATATGCTTGCGAGTTATCCGGTGCACGTTGAAATGCATAGGACTCTGAACTCCTTGCAAGGTGTTGTAAGCAAAGCCATATACAAGTCTAGGAATAGTCCTGTTACATTGTCATTTTGCTCAAGGTGCATTAATATTTCAAGGGTAATGCCTGACATTACACCCGCAGTGGAGAATTTATTTCTAAATTGATACTGGGAAGTATTATGCTTATCTAAGAAGCATCATAACTGGTTTACTATAAATTTCTCATATAATTTAGCAAATTCAGAGATAACTGCAAAAGGCCTATAATTGTTTTTGTAATGTTTTTCAGCTTTTGTAAACACATCTGACTATAGAATTTTTAAGCATTCAAATAAATAAGCTTCAAACTTAGCAGGTTTGGATTGACAGGAATGACATATTGGACAATGCTGCAGGTTACCATCAAGACCTCAACATATCAGGCAGCTTCGGTGTTTCATTTCATATTATATAATTAAGTGATTTAGCAACAATCCCAGATTTTAGACATTATGGGAGAGATTATAAGAATTTCTAAAAGTTAAAAGTTATTTTTGCAAAATGAAAATGAAAATTGCAGTATTTTCTTTTCTCATGAGTGCTACGGCAGACTCATACGAAGTGAGATATCCCTCTACTACCTGTTCCCTTCTTACTCTACCCATTTCCACGCAGATAACAATGCCTTTTCCACAATGAATGCACAATTATTAATAGCCAATGGTCTCTTAATGTGCCTTAAAATAACATCCATTAATGATTCTCACAGAAAACAGTTTTGTATGAAGATGGCAGGAGAACAATCAATACTACATTGCACAGGCTAAGAATCTGATTGGGCTGAAGAATTCACTGAATGAGTCATATGTACTGCACAATCAAGTTCAATGACAAATTCACTGCTGAATTGCTGCATCATCAAATCACCTCAATTTATACAAAAGCTATGTGCAATGTTGTGTTAAATTATTTATAATTTTTTATACAAAGGATATGCTGATATTTTTTAAGATAGTCCTGAAACCTTCACAACAGGAAGTTCTGATTTAGCACACTAGTTTATATAGGAACCCTTAGTAATAGTAAATTATCTCTGCTAGAATACATCAGCTAATTTGCAATGCAAAATGAGTTTTCAGGATGTGACTTTCATGCAATCATTTTCTACGACCTTAAAAAGGATTTAAAAAAGCAGTGTCTTGTGAGTTTGGCAGCAACTTTAAGCCAGTCATTCTTTTACCCCCAATTGAGAATTTAAAAGGAAAGGAAGGAATGTTCTTAGAAGATCAACCTTACACTAGCCAGGTACAAAGTGATGTTATTTGAAAGACCATTGAGATTCAAAGAAAACAGAAAAAGATTTACAAATCATATTTTTTAATATAGAGAAGACCTTAAACTTAGGATCAACAGCCACTAAAGCTTCTACACAAGCAGCTTCACCTTGGCAAGAGTGTGTGCATGCATGTGCGTGAGTGTGTGTGTGTGTGTGTGTGTGTGTGTGTGTGTGTGTGTGTGTGCGCGCGCGCGCGCGTGTGTTAATGCTCAGGAATTGACAATGGTATTTAGTGACATCAGGGCGGGCACCTTGGCAAGAGTTGCTGCCACTAGATTTCACATTCTCTTACAATTAGGAAGCGTCTGGACTGGACTGAATAACTGTATTTTTAAAAATTCAAATAATATTAAAACATGGGTGCACAGTATTGTAATAGGATTAGAAACATAAATGTACCAATACAATCCCAAAAATATAAAACAGAAGCATTTCTGATAATTTGAAGATAACACTAACAAGAATGTGAGAGGAGAAAACAACTGCATTTCTCTATAAAAAAGAGCTGTACTGCAACAATTTCCCTTAATAATAAAAACATTATCATAATTTCTTCAAAAAATGGAATGGCATAACCAAGGCAGAGCAAGTACATCTACTCCCCAAGCCTAATGACATAAGTATGCAACTGTAATAAGAGAATACTTTGAAAATTTGCAGAAGTAATTGATAGTAATTTTTGATAGTAATTTATTTCTCATCTTTCCTTTTACATCAACAAATGGAAATACAAAATCAAGATTAAAATTATAAAATCCATACTGAAATATGCCATATATTCCTAAATCCTGAAAATCCTATCATGTTGCCCACCATTGAATAGTAATTTGGTCCCCATACACCTAACCCTAGGTTTTTGTGTATTGGAGACCCTCTACTCCTTTTTAGACTTTCTGCCATTTCACCTATCCCACTCTACATTTTTCTCTTAATTGTTCTTAGCCGTCTCTCTTTAACTTTCCCTAAATAATTCCCTATATTTCTCATGTTCTTTTCCCCTTTTACTGACAAAATTTTTCTAATTACTACTTCACCCCCCAAATTTTCCCATTTACGTAGCTAAGCCTGCTCTCTCCATATCTTTATTTGACTACAATTTAATATATAATGGAAATCTGCATTCTCTTCTCCACACAATGGACATTTATCTAGCTCCCTCTCTTGACCTATACCTTTCAAGTTTCTCACTCCTGTTCTCGCCCAAGCAAAACCTTCTCGATTACTTTCTTGGAAGTGTTGAAAACAGTGTTGTCTAGTGTCTTTAACCGCTTCGCCGATGGCCATTTAAACCCTTCAGGGGCCAGAAACGGATACCCAATAAACAGAACAGGACATTTAAATTGTTAAATGCTGTAAAAATGCATGATAAATACAATTCCGTATCTTCCGTATTTATTAAGTTATTTAAATGAAACAAAAACTGGTTTAAAACTCATTAAAGGCAGTATAAATCTACAGTAACAATAAAGTAGAGACTACATTAATAAATCGTTGAAATTTCACTACTTTGTTTCACTGTAGCAAAAGCCATTCTTTGCGCCGAACACGCCTAACATTTGAATCATTTTGTTTTGTGTGTATACGAACGAATGTATGTATGTATAGCTACGCAAGCGACTTCTCCGGTTCAAGTTTAGTTTATTTATGGTATACCAAGCGATAATCATACGAGAGTATGTTGCGTTACACACTCACACACTGGAAAGAAAACTCTCTGTCAGCATCTGTTATTACAGTGTTTCTCAACCAAGGTTTCTGGTAGCCTTACGCAGCTGTTTTCGCTCTGTATTTTAGTTATTTATACTCTCTCTGTGTTCAGAGTGATTTCTTATAGCTATCAAGAGCTAAATGAATGGCACATTTGAAATTGTTAAATTTCAATGTTAACCATGGCTTATCCCCGTAATGTAGCAAATAAATTAGCTTGGGTATGATTTGTACAGGCTTCTGATATTACTGTAGAAAATCTGGTTAGATTTGTTGTACGATTATGAAGAAGATCTTTGGGACATACGTAGCAGTGACGTGTGCTGGTCTACAGATGGCATGTTAGCTACTCCATTGTTTGGGGAAATGGCGGGTCAAATATGGGTGATGTGGATCAGCTATTACTAGCTATCCCTCTACATGAAAAACAGTTAAATGATAAAAAATAAGTATTTTTATACCACTGGATGTAACTATGCACAGTTGTTTAGTAATTTTCAGAGCTGTAAATTCATGCAAGACATTCATCTACCTGTACTTGTGCGTATAAAGGGCTCATAATCTAATTGAGTATTATAATACTCAGAGGCCTCTTTATACTAGGGGGTAAGAAATTCACCACATCAGCCCTCATACTTGAGAGAAAATACTTTCCTGGCTGGCCCCCGTAGCTCAGTCGGTAGAGCACCTGCCTACCGTGCTAGGGGTTCCGGGTTCGATTCCCGGCGGTGGGGGTGGGGATTTTTCTCCGACCAAGATAACTCCCCATCTTCCCCAGAGTCTGGAAGTATGAATGAGAGTGTGAATGTGTGCGTGATGTAATGATAAAAAAACCCAAAGGTAACGAGTTAACACCTTCAGTATGTTCCAAAGGAGAACGGCCGCCGATATGACCATAGTAGTTAAAGGCGGGGCATAAATGGAAAAAAAAAAAAAAAAAAAAAAAAAAAGGAAAAAAAAAAAACCTTCCTAAAAGTATACCACTCACAACCAAAAAAAGTTGTAACCATTTCGAAAATGTGTAGTGTGTTGCGAAAAAGAAGTTCGCAAGGAAACCAATATTATTTGGTGTGAATCTGCAGATGTGAATCTGCAGATGTGCCCTTGTGCGTTTATCCAGGTTTGGAGGTGTACAATTCAAAAAGAAACCTTTAAGGGTACGTTTACATTCCTTATAGAACTAATTTAAATTTATTGTAAAATAGGAAGATTAAAATAATTGGCGTGAAATGAGCATTAAATGCATGTATGCGCAGGACGTCTATACACGTCCATATCGGTTTGGGGCATTTTAACTTGGACGTCATATGACGTCCATATCGGTGAAAGGGTTAATCGACTCTCTTTAAAGTTAATTAAAACCTTCTCGCCCTAACTTATTACATATATCTATATATCCTTCCCTCCCCCAGGTTATTTTTATTTCTCTATATAATCTCAGTGAGCTTTTGTCACTCGTATTGGCGAAAATATCTTGTCTGTAAATATCTTCTAATCTTAGCTTAACTTCTTTCCAGAAGCCTCTATACCCATACTCTGCATTTATCCAAGAATGACCCATACCTATCTGCTTCAACATGTCATTCATTTTATGTGCCCAAGACCCACCCCAGTTACTTCTCTTTTGAATATGAAAACGTTCTTTAATTATATTGCCATCTTCCAAGTTAGTGATTCTGTATATTTCATTGCCCTTGACAAGATTTTAATTTTAGTAGAATGCCTGCCTAGTTCTAATTGTGCTGCCCCATTAGGTGATGCTATTGATAATCCCAATATATCTTTACAAAAGGATCTATGCACTCTATCAGTCTCTCTCCAAGCCTCATCTACTCCCCAAACCTCTGATCCATGTAACATTCTATTTTCTACTACTGCCGTATAAATCCTCTCCAACCATTTGACATTTATATCTGGCAGTTTACTGTAGCATGATCTTATCACTGTAATGGCCAGTTTACCTTTTGCCACTAACATCTTTTTTTGTTCTTTCCAGCTGCCATCTGAACTCAACCTTGTACCCAAATAATCAAATCTCCTTACTACCTCTATTTCCCTTCTATTAATCTCCCATTTATCATCCTTACGCAACGTGTATCCTTTTTTGAAGACCATAATCTTTGTTTTGTTTTCATTCACTTTCAAACCCCATTTATTGCAATAAGAATTGGCTGCCTCGATTGCTCTTCTCAGCCCTCCACTTGATATGGACCCAACTACTAGGTCATCTGCCCCGGTATTTATTATTAATAACTGGTGAATGTACCCTACAACTTGATATCTCCTCTAAAATTCCATCGATATAAAGGTTAAATAATACTGGACTAAGTTTACATCCCTGCCTTACTCAATATAGATTTAGTTACTTTACTGCCTGGTAGTTTTATACACAACTCATTCTCTTGGTATATCATCTTAATTATTTCTATAAATACCTGACTTATCCCCTTACTGCTTAATTTTATCCACAATGCATCTCTATTAATAGAATCAAATGCCTCTTCTAGATCAATAAATATCATATATACCTTTCCCCTTTTATTGCTCAGATATTTGTGTAAAATTTTTTAAATAATAAAGATGTTGTCCGATGTTCAGAAGTATTTTGAAATAGTTTTACTTTCTCATATAACATAAACCTTCATACAAGACTCTTTACATTAGATTCCTATAAACAGGTTCAGAAAACAGAAGGGCCATGAATTCAGAGAAATAAGGTAAATCAGGATTTTATTACACAATAAGATTTTAAAAGCTATATAACTTTATACATATATCTCAAATAAGGAAGTTGAATATAAATGAATTCTGCTCACCTTTTTGCCGAAACAGCATTGACTGAAACTTGATATAGTGTCAAACAGTTAAGTGAACACATCATCAATATCTGACCATTTCCTGTAACTCTTTTTATCATATCGAAGTTATACTTTTTCACCTAGACAAAAACAAAAATAAACCTTTTTTATTTTACACAGATTTTGCAATATGTTTATAAAGATTCCACACTTGCTTATGTACTCACCTTGCACCAATTACAAGGAACAATTTTTCTATTTGCCAAAATATATACATTCATACATGTCTTGCAACAGAAGCTATGAGGAGCATCATCATAATAAACAGAAAACACCTCAGTTTTTGACTTGTCAAAATATTTCTTGCACATGTCACACTGATCTGAAAGGAAAATAATACATTACAGTAAACATTTCAGAATCTAAGGTAAGAGAGCACAATCCATAAAAATATATGGTATATTGCATATGAGTTATTAGGATGGCAAAAATCCATCATATCACAAAAGTCATAAATGCGCTGTTTGGTTAATTCATCCTATTGTTTTAATTATGCTTGTGAACAGAACATAGCAAACTTCTGCAGTAACCTACCCATCCCCCATTCTGCTGGCCATACAACAAGGATCATAATGCATCTCTTAACGTAGTTAAAACTGTGTTTGCTTTCAACTGTTTGAGAAAAAAAAAAATGTGGTTGTGACTGCAGCGATGGCAGGAGGAAGAAGAAAATGAAGATGATAGAGAACAACTAATTCTGATAATTTTGTTCTACAGAAACATTAATGAGCAGCCATAAGCTCATATTGCATTTGTGCAAGATTTTATATAATCTTTTTATGAAAGAATACCTAATTGAATCCATTAGTATGAAAATTCATACATGTTCTTTGTGTCACCAGAAGTAACTTATCTCTCTGGATAAAATGACCCTAAATAAAACAAATCAATTACTGTAGATAACGAAAGCTGATATGCATAATTTTCTGGCTGGGTGTGTAATTTAAAAGAAGGAATGTTGAATGAATTATACTGTAGGTTGGAATCCTCTCCCCCCATTCTTCTTTGGAACATATTGAAGATGTTAACTTGTATTCTATTGGGTTTTAATCATTAGATCACTCACACATTTGCACTCTCATTCATACTTCCAGACTCTGGGAAGATGAATTATTTTAGTCGGAGAAAAATCTCCACCCCCAGCCGGGAATTGAACCTACAGGGCCAATCTTGGAATCCTTTGTAATGGAGGATAACGATGCCCAAATTAATTGAAAAAACAGTTGGACATATTCTAAAGATGTTCCCAAAACATGTAAACAGAGTAAACAGAGTAAAAAAGTAAGTTTAGTATTACTATAAGGCCTATAGCATTAGAAGGCATATGGAGGGCTTGCCTTGAGTGACTCTCCTATCATAGTTTGGAACGCACAGCACAAGCATGAGCAGCAGAGATTTCTCTTTCATGCATCCAAAACTGCTACTGGAAATTCGACATTGTAATATCCCATGGCATATGGTGCAAGAATTTTTGAGGCAGCCTGTATAAAGACCATTTTTCTGTGACTTAGGTTCTCAAGTTATTACTTTGAGAATAAACACCTGACTCCTGTGTTTATGCTTAACATATGCTTCAACTTTCAATGTCGCCTGTTTATTCTTTTTCATTACGCAATACTGAAAGACTACCAAGTGTCAATTGAACTGTGTATATTTAGTTCATAAATTAACTAACCAAGGATCACTGCAGTGCAGGAGCACGCACATGTTCTTTGAAGTTTGGTTCAAGACTGGTGCATAACACAAATTGGGTGTAAGGTGGTTTGTGTAACTGTAAAAATAAGCAGAAAATTTACAAGTTTACATTGTGTTTTGTAAACGGTTGTCACTTTCAAAGCCTGGTACCAGTGGCGCAGGTACTAAGAGTAAAGTACTCCGCTCCCAGGCCAGAAATACTATTTTTAAAGTTTCTTTAAGGAATTGTCATCTGAGGAAGTGAATGACCGGAACAAATTTTAACAAAGCCAGGGACTCACGACCAGAGTGTGCAATGTGAAAGTGCATACTGTGTCACGCATTGTGAAGCAGGACAAAACTTCTAGCACTGAAATTGGTGAACCTTCATTTATTTTATTTAAGCTAGCAACTCCTATATAATAAGTCATTTTCAGAAATCCAGGTACATTATTTTCAGTAAATAAGCATGTTAATATTGAATGTTAGAGTTTATAATATTATCATAATTATCCTTTGCTGCATAATACAGAAAGATGGCAATAGACCAAATGCACTATTTCACTCGCACCGGCTTGCATGTATGCATCCCATGCTCATACCTGCAGTAGACTTTTAATGTCTGGCATGATGTAAGAACCATGGAAACTCTTACTACTGAGAAAACATCTTTTGATAGTTCCTCAAGAACATATACAAAATTCAGCTCTTAAGTATAATTCAATACAATTTATGGGTGTCTGACAAGGGGTGGCAACTGTACTGAGTGTCTGACCATGGATAATATGACTTCTGGTATTATTTCAAAAATATATAAAATCTGAGCATTATATTTTAACGAATTTGAGGTGCAATTTTTTACACCTTTGCTACCTGTTATCTTTCAAAGCGTCCGTGATCCAAACTTCATAGTCAGGGATCGTTTTTACCTGTATTAGGGACACAGAGAAAGTTTCAGGTTTTATAAAATAACGAAGGTCTGATCGTCACGGGCTCTTGGACTATAATTAGTTATACTACAGTAAGTTAATAAGTTCTTCCAAGCCTTGTGTTATTTTCTCTGGAAGGAGAAGGGAATTTAAAATATTCATGTGATTTACTGAGTCTACAAAAGCATTAAAAAATGTTTGTCTGTACTTCAGAGTAAGTACAGATAAAAAATTCAGTAAAATCTTACATTGATGAAATTAGTAATAAAAGTACTGTTAACAGTTAAAAAAAAAAAAAAAAAAAAAAAAAAAAAAAAAAAAAAAAAAAAAAAAAAAAAAAAAGTTTATGAATTTGTCAGATGACAAATGTTACTTTGCTTGTTCTCTCACTCCATCTTCCACTCTCTGGCACAGCAGATGGCAACACGGCAGCCACCATATGTACACATTGGTTCAGCTCGCATGTCTTCTAAAATCGTATGCCATACAGTGCCGACTCATCTTAAGTAAATTACAAACTATTTCTAGTGCGATTTTAACACTCCATCACTTATATTTTTGTCCTTTGAAGGACTAGTTTCAGAAGTTGTTGCTTCCATTTTGAACCTCAAATGTCCGACTATCGTCTGCTTGCTGTGATCTATCTGGGGTGGAACTATGAACTTCTTTATGAAATTACCAACTGGTGGAATTTTGAAGTTCTTTATTTGGTCCTTATTTTTCCATATTAAGATGTTGTCAGACATCAGCTTGTTTTAGTTTATCCCCCCTTTTAATAATTTTGGATTTGTGTCAGATCTTGGTTTACATTCCAAAGTGAAATGCTACTACTGACTTGTCTTCCTGTTTTAATTTAATGTTTCTAAAATGTTCTTTGATTCTGGTTTTTAGGTTTCTTTTAGTTAGCCCTACATAGCATTTTTCACATTCTTAAAACATGTTTGGTATATTCTGGATCTTTTGGTGGGATTTCATCTTTTTTTTTTTAATTTAACAATTTCAATACTTAGCATCTATTTGTAGCTGCCAAGATGATATTTTGATCTTTCAAGATATTTTTGAATTTATTAAATGTTTTTGGGTGGTACGTGAATCCACAGAATATGCTGTTGCTTTCTTTTTCTTTAGTGAATGTGGCTGCTTCCTTAATGATTTTCTTTGGCTTAGCTTTTTACTGTTCTTAAATACCAGACTTCTGCTGTATCCATTTTCTTCCAGTATGTAAAGAATGGCGTTTGTTCTTAGTAGTATTATGCATTATCCACAGGTATATTGACTAGTCTGTGTGTAACATTGTTTATTATTGCATGTTTATGTGTAATCTGGTTATAGGCATGACTTTTTGCGTAATTTTCTGTGTTGGTTTCCTGTAAATTACAAATTTTATTTTTGTGTAATTCCTGATATTTAGGTCCAAGAAAGATATCGAACAAACAAGTGGTAAGGATTGTGAAAAGTGCTACTATATGCGCAAGATTTCTTGAGCGCTGGATTTACAGTGTAGTGCAGGCAGAGGGGAAGAAAAAAGAGCTAACACGCTTTTATTTCTGCAGTGTGGTCAACCTAGAAAAACACAATTCAGCCAAATTACGATAAGATAAGCGAAGATATGCGCCAAAGGTATGAGATGTGGCAACAATTGAACTCCATCCGATATGTTGTATGCTTATATATTTACTGTTATGAAACACACAAAAGTATAAAACAAATCTTATGACAACTATAAACACTCACTCGGTTTGTGATTCTTCGACTTCCAAGTCTACTGCGTCATTTTCATCACTTTTATCCTCAAATGTGTTAATAATTATGTTAATTGCATTTTCTATTACACCATCGTTTCTCCAATATTGCATTTCCAGCTCTTGGACCTTCTTAGTGTATCCTTCCCGATCCGTCGCTTCTTAGCAAGTTTCCGTAGATTTGAGGTTCTCGTTAACATTGCGTACTTTTAAAACATTCTTTATTTTTGCCCATGCCAGCTCAGTTGCATTCAGATCACAGTTATACAGAGGTAGATGAAAAATAGTGTGTCCTTTTGAGAGCCATAACATTGACAACAGTCTTGCTCTTAGATTTGCTGTAAACTGGTTAGCTAATAATTAACCTTAAAATTGCTCAATATGAAATGGTGTACGTGTGAAAGCTTAGCATATTAGCCATTAGATGTCAGTGTGTAGCGCATTTTCTGTTTCAAAGTTGTCATCTGTGTTTACGGAAATAGGCGAAACCTACCGAATGAGGACTTGGAACCCGAACGCTCAAGAAATCTTGCGCATATAGTACATAGGGCAAACTAAAAGAAACCTAAAAATTAGAGTCAAAAAGCATTTTAGAAATATCAAATTGAAACAGGAAATTAAATCAGCAGTAGCATTTCACTTTTGCATCGAAAATCATGACCTTGACCCAAATCCAAAATTATTAAAAGGTGATAAACCAAAACAAACTGACATGGGAGAACATCTTAATATTAAAAATAAGGACCAACTAACGAATTTTGAAATCCACCAGTTGAAATTTAACAAAAAAAGTTTATAGTTTCAGCACCAGAGAGAAGACAGCAGATGACAAACTACATTAATTAAATTACATTACTAAATTACTCTGGCGCAAACTACACCAAACGTGTGTATTTTAATGCTCTTTTCATTTTCAAAGTTAACATAAAATAATTACCTCGGACATGACCTCACAATCGATCAACAAATAGGTAGAATCATAGTTTCTTTAAACCCTGAGGAACTAAGCAGTGATTTAGCAGAAAATGCAAAGAGTGAATGTGAAAACGAGTGAAACATATGAACAGTGCAGCCCACATGATGAGGTAACCTGAAATAACAGTAGGGGGAAAGCTACAGTTGGTAAGCCACAACTCCAACTGCATTTTGTTTGCGGTGTAGTTGTTGATGTCCCGCAGTTTGACACTATAGCATTTTTTGCATTTTGTTTGCGGTCTAGTTGTAGTTGATGTTCTGCAGTTTGACAACATAAAAATGCTATGAGTGGATCAGGAAGGTATTCTTCCTTCTATTACATTTTCTCTATATTCTGTCCACAAATATTCTGTATAGGCTTCACTATAATCAAATGTAATGACATTTCTATTTTGTTTGAAAAAATTAAATAATACATACACTGATGTTTCCTCTGCTAAATAACATGTTACAAAAATTAAAACTTAAGAATTATAAAATTCTAAACATCACTGCCTTTATCTGAAGTAAAAATCACAAAACCAATCTAACAGATGCAAATAGATTGTACTAGAAAACTTCTACGTTCATAAGTTTTACATCCATATTTGTAAAGAATTAAGTATATTCATAGAATGTGAATATGGCAAGCCTAACAAATACAGCATGAAGAACTTCTGAAGCATTATTATATGATATGGAAGATTTCTTTCACACATGCACAGTGTCCAGTCCTCTTCTTTATTTTAGCAATGTAATCTATAAGATTAAATGTTTTATAAATGTAAATATTCCTGTGTTTTTAGATTACAAATACTTTTAAAACAGACATCATCTAATGGGCTCTATTTATACTTCTAAATCCTCAATATTACTTTTTCAATTTATCAATATTTTTGATAAAATGTTAAGTTTTAGTGACAAAATATCTTTGTAGGGCTTCATTATTACATACAATTTTTGATCCTACCTAGTAATTTACTGCCTCTAATGGACTGCGTAAGGCACATAGTGACTTTTTTTCCACTTAATAGTTGCCATTTAATACATTTTACCATATTTATTACTGCATTATCTGCATAACTTCGCAGCTCTGTGCATATATTACCCTTAAGAATAAAACTGGTATAGTCAGCGCATATATCTCAGCATGTAGTATATAGACATGCAGATCATTAAGAAACGTAAAGATCTAAGATTGGAGCCCTGGGGGCCAGACTATACGACATCAAACTGTTGATGACATAACTAATTACAGAATCCTATTTATCTGTCAGTTAAGTATGATTCAAACCACTTATAAGCAAACCAACCGACTTTACTGCATAGCCTTTTAAATTTTGCCCTAATACAGCACGATCAACTAAATCAAATGCCTTACTTAATTTCATTAGAAGCCCTTTATTCCTTTAGTGTTTCCTTTATGAATTCATAAAAGCCGTTTAATAAGAATATTTCTTTCTAAAGCCCATTTTGTTTATCACTAAGAGCACACTTTTTAAACAAAGCAGCCACTCTAATACATGTAACTCTTTCCAGTATTTTAGAACACCTAGAATGGATAACAACAGATTTACAACTATCAACAATATTTAGATCAATTACTACGTAAAAAACAAAAGCAATGCAAATATTATGATAACATATAATAATTTGTTACAAACTATTATACTTTATTGTAATATTTACATCAATTTTATATACAGGAAGGATTTTCACAACTTCTAATTTATTAGGAAAATCTAAATGACAAAAGAGAATTCCATATATCATGCATGGATTAACAATATTGTCCTTACATGATTTGATACACTCAGGTACCTCACCAAATTCTACAATATGGTTATTCTTTTTAGAATTATTTTCCATTTTTCTTTTTTTTAATACATGGATTACTATTACTTTGCTGTGATGATACTCATTCCACAAGTGATAATATGATCAATAAAGATCAACTCTACCAAATTTTAACATTAGTGACTTAACAAGATTTTATCCTGCCATGTTTTAGAACTGGCTGTTTTCATTGCGATTTTATCTGACAAGTTAATAATGCATATACAGGGCATTAAAATGTATAATAATCCATTCATAGGCTCTTATCACTGTGTAACAAACACATTAAAATCCTTACCTCACAAAAAGGCATCATATGTCTCATTGTTTCATTAAACAAAATGGGTCCTGGGTCTTATTATATTTCTAGCACTTACTGCATATCACACTCCAATTTTCATAGTGAGGCATTTCATGATCATTAATAAATTTCAAGCTTCTGGTTAGTATTAGTTTAAAACATTCAAGATTAGTTTAAAAAAAAAATAAACTAGATGAAATTAGTGTCATATTAAAGTGATCACCTCTAAAACTGTAGCCAAAGTAGATCAAAAAATTAAAGTGAAGACAGTCAATATTTGGCTTAAGATGAACCTGTGCTATTGCATAAAGAGCAGTTCTTTAAGGGTTTTTTTTTTTTTTTTTTTGTAATTTACGTACTCCAACGATAAGTCATATCGGACAATGAATGGAATGGGTGAAATGATGCTCAAATGAGCCCAGGGTCCACAGAGCTTAGAGTTACCCGACATTCGTCTTTCAGGATAAGGGAAAAGCCCGGAAAAACCTTATCCAGGTAACTCACCCTGACCGAGATTCAAAGATTAATAAATAAATGAAGTGTCTTCTTAACAACAAAGCCAAAAAATGGATAAAAGCTTCTATATCAGTATTAAAATGAACAAAAAAAGGTGTGATGTGTTACATTCAGAAGATTTCGCTAAACATTCTTATACAAACTATTCTTCCAAAAGCTTATTCTTCTGTCTCCATCATAATCAAGATAAACACTTACTGAAATTATTAATTTTTAGATGAGTCGTATTTATTACACATCTGCTTCACTTTCGTACCTATTTTGAGGACATGTTTCGCAAATCATCGTTTGCATCTACGGCTCTTATGCGACTAAAGCTTGATCCAGCGGTGTGGGTAATTCTGGGGTTGCTGCTGCCATCTGTTGATTTAGTGATGAACTTAAATGTGGGATTCTCTTCTGGCGGGATTTCAAAGTTCATTAGTTGGTTTTTATGTTCTTCTATGTATATCCTCTCCCATATGACGAGTTCACTATGTTTTTGTACGTATTTTAGTAATTCTGTGCTATCTTCAATTTCATGATTTTCAGACCAGAAATGAGCTGCTATTGCGGACTTATCAATATTTTTGTATCTTAAGTGCCTGAAGTGTTCTTTCTTTCTAGTGCCTATGTTTCTTTTTGTCCTCCCTATGTAAATTTTTTCGCAGTCCTTTACATAGGGAGGACAAAAAGAAACATAGGCACTAGAAAGAAAGAACACTTCAGGCACTTAAGATACAAAAATATTGATAAGTCCGCAATAGCAGCTCATTTCTGGTCTGAAAATCATGAAATTGAAGATAGCACAGAATTACTAAAATACGTACAAAAACATAGTGAACTCGTCATATGGGAGAGGATATACATAGAAAAACATAAAAACCAACTAATGAACTTTGAAATCCCGCCAGAAGAGAATCCCACATTTAAGTTCATCACTAAATCAACAGATGGCAGCAGCAACCCCAGAATTACCCACACCGCTGGATCAAGCTTTAGTCGCATAAGAGCCGTAGATGCAAACGATGATTTGCGAAACATGTCCTCAAAATAGGTACGAAAGTGAAGCAGATGTGTAATAAATACGACTCATCTAAAAATTAATAATTTTTCGCTTCACTGTGGTGTTCCAATACAGTTAAATCTCAACTTACTGAAATATTTGTTTACAGATTTCACTATAGGTACAAGGAAAATATGACATTTTTTTAAAAGCAGGTAAGTATGTCATGGGTTTGAAATTCCATTATCTTTGAACTGTCAATAATTCAAAGTTGCCAGTTCGGTTATACTAACAAAATTTACAAACATCAAGTTTTAAATATAAAATTGGATTAACATTTACATACCTGCATTAACCTTATTGACAAATTTGAAAGCTGCAAAACAAGGCTCACTGCAAAGCTTATGGGTCTTATTCTCCAGGACTACTTCAACTTTAACAGGTTTTTCATTATTACACACAGCACACTGATGTATAATTGTAGGTGGTGGCTGGTTATTGCTCATCTGATCATATTTCTCCATACATGCTTGCGTACAAAAATCCTGAAAAATTGTAATTATTGCATTATTTTAACTCTTTCCAGTGTAACTCTTTCTTATTTTAAAGTACAAGTTGCTTAGAGTTGACATTTATATAACTCAATTCTGTGCAGTACATTTGTGAAATTATTTTACCTTTTCATCAAAAGTTATTATGTTTCTGGCTTATAACTTCTTTTGTCAAACCTGACAATACAATTAACAAGTTCAAATAGTATAAACATGATAAAGGAAAGAGGAAGTTTAAAAGCAAATACTTAAAAGCGGATTGCCTAAGGTTGGCTTAGAAATTCCAAACCCTTTGTATGACATTGCAAGAAAGAAATGAAAAGCAACAGTAGTTCTAAAAATTACAAACTACTGAAAAATTCAATATTCAATTTAATAGACATCTCCACAGCTGTCTTACCTTTGGAATATACTTCCTACTGAAAATGTTATTAACTTCATATACAGCTGTCATTGGATTTCTGCTTTTTCTTGGGGTTTTATGCATTACATATCTCTCACACTACACAGAAATATTGGAGAGCAAGAGAGCTAATGGCTTCATTGCCAAAGCCTAGCATTTGAAAACAACAACAATATTTCACACTTGCAAGCATGCACATGCACTTATTTACAATGTGGTAGTTTTTATAATACACTGGCTAGTGACAGTCCTATTGTGCAGCATCAACCATTTTTTATTTTGTTAGTTTAAATTTATTTATAATACTGAGGCAATGAGTTCTCTTATGTTTCTCAGCTGCATGGTACAGGAAAAATAATTCTAAATGAATTTATTTTACATACTCAATTTATCCTGACAACAGTGATGCCAGTATAGCTCCAAAGAATGGTTTGTAATGCAAATACAGAAGCTGCCAGAATTGTTGCAAAAGTGCATTGGAAGGGAATACCTTAATGTAATATTTATTCTTTTATTCAGTAAGTGGTTCCTGTGAACACTTACTGAACACATATGAACACAAAAAAATTGTGGTTTCAATTATTTTTGAATGTCCCAAAAGCAAAATTTCTTCCAAATAAAGTGAACTTCACAGGCTATTTCCAGAAAATTCAAGATATACCTTTTCATTTGTCGTGTAAATACCTTAAATACACAGTATTTTAAACAAAATCACTAAAGGTATTTTTGAGAAAATCAAAAATGGTGAATAGACTCGTTAAGGGATTTGCTTGAAAATCTTTGTGCTGGAGGTTTGAAAGATACTGGACTTAAATATTTGGTTACCCAACATTTCATGTTTTATACTCTCTCAAACATGTGTACATATGTAGAGACCTTATTTTAAAAATGCAGTTTTTGGAATCACGGATACTCAGAACATTCATTTCCAATGTAATCTCAGTTACAGTATTTAGGATGAAACACAATACCTTCCCTAGCTACTAAATACATGGTACAGAAACAAACGATACCAAAAACACATGCAATTATCTTTATTAATATTGTCGCGAACCAGATCACGATAAGGCGGCTTGGCACACAAAGAAACTGATAGGTTTCACATAGATAACGAGCTTGCATAAGCAGATAAACATAGCGCTTGAGATAAAAGACTTACCGAAACAAACAAACTAAGATAAATGGAAATTTCTGTTAATATCTTGATTATTCGGTTTCTTTACTCTTCTGGAAGAGTCTCGAATTGGAATTAGATACAAAAGTGATTATGACACACCAGCCAGGGAGTAGTTGTGAAACAAGAGGAGTTGCAAGTTGTAAAACAGTGAGTTGTGTAACAAAAGCATTATTGTAACGAGAGCTAATGATGTAATCAGCTATCACTATTATTGTCATTGACCTTGGTAAACAGATGGTGTACGCAACGTAATGCTGCTGTAATCTAAAAGAGTATTTCTACGAAAATAAAGAAGGTTTTTAATTTCTGCAACTCAGCCTTTTAATTCTACGAACCCACAAAGTCACAATATTCACTTTTCTAAAAGCAAAACATTAAGAAAAAATAAGAATACTCAGCATTAACTAAGTATGTATCTAAAGAGATGGACAATTTCCATTTTAAAAATGTATATAAGCTGTATATCAATTTCAAATAGCAATGCAGTAAAGGAATGAGCTAAAATATCCAAGTGAATGCAAAATGGGCACAATATAAAACCAGAAAACTGAAGTTACCGACAGTGAAATGATGATGAAAGAGGCTGATTTGTGAAACTAGTCCTGCAGAAAAATATATAATTATAAAAACATAAGTGAAATTCATTCACTAATACTTATTTTAATTTATTAGGCATGATACATTCTGGAATTAAGTAAAACTATAATTACAATAAAGTTAGGTTTCAAGTATTTAAAATCATAAGATGGGTTCTTCAAAGGCAGTATATCTGTAATAAGTACTTTAAATTTATTTTGGGAGTTGAAATAATAACATCAGCACATATCTTGATATATGAGGGCAAGACAGGACTTTATAAGAAAATCACAAAGGATTAGTTTTAAAAATGTAAATTATTTTATTATTCCTCAAAATATGTCTGTTCAACATCAATATTTTTTTTTGCATTCAATGAAACCATTTGAACCAATGATGCCACTTTACGTGAGGCACTTCAGAAACCAGATTTTGATGCCCCACTGCTTCATATGATAACAAAAAAGTGATTCCATTTTATCTTTAAATTTTGCTGTATGGAGAAGGGCCCTTTGTGCTGCCTTTATGGCACCCAGATACTAGTGGTTAGTTTTGCTGTATGTAACAATCACTGTCATGATGTAAAGTTATTTTATCTTTACAGCATTTTTCCATGAACTTTTTCATAAATTCCTGGTAAACATACATTTGTGTACCAATTGACACTACTAGTACACTTATCTTCTAATGCAATAGCAATATTGTTGCCTATTCTAGAAAAGGGAGGAAAATGGCTGGCAACAAACTTACTAGTTATTAATTTTTAGATGAGTTGTATTTATTACACATCTGCTTCACTTTCGTACCTATTTTGAGGACATGTTTCGCAAATCATCGTTTGCATCTACGGCTCTTATGCGACTAAAGCTTGTTCCAGTGGTGTGGGTAATTTTGGAGCTGCTGCTGCCATCTGTTGATTTAGTGATGAACTTGAATGTGGGATTCTCTTCTGGTGGGATTTCAAAGTTCATTAGTTGGTTTTTATGTTTTTCTATGTATATTCTCTCCCATATGACGAGTTCACTATGTTTTTGTACGTATTTTAGTAATTCTGTGCTATCTTCAATTTCATGATTTTCAGACCAGAAATGAGCTGCTATTGCGGACTTATCAATATTTTTGTATCTTAAGTGCCTGAAGTGTAGAAATTGAAGACAGCACAGAATTACTAAAATACGTACAAAAACATAGTGAACTCATCATATGGGAGAGAATATACATAGAAAAACATAAAAACCAACTAATGAACTTTGAAATCCCGCCAGAAGAGAATCCCACATTTAAGTTCATCACTAAATCAACAGATGGCAGCAGCAACTCCAGAATTACCCACACCACTGGATCAAGCTTTAGTCGCATAAGAGCAGAAGATGCAAACGATGATTTCGAAACATGTCCTCAAAATAGGTATGAAAGTGAAGCAGATGTGTAATAAATACGACTCATCTAAAAATTAATAATTATTTCGCTTCACTGTGGTGTTCCAATACAGTTAAATCTCGAAACTTACTAGTACTCCAAGTTTAACAACCTTTTGTAGATTTAGATTCAGTTCAAAAGACCTATTGAGCCAATCAATTTTTTTTTTTTTTTTTGTCTTGATCATAACAATAAATCCAAAATTTATCACCATAATATTCAAAATCAAATTTGAAGTGCTGCCAAGTTTTTCTGCACCAATGCATTGCTGGGAGCCAGTTTATTTGGAATTCATCAGCAAAAACGTTTTTTCATGACTTACGTCAATGACAAATGTCTCCCAAATAAATTCATAAGCTCAATCTGCTACTAGCATTGCTCAAACAGCAATGCAGTATTTTCATGAGTAATAGAATTTCCTGGGCAACCTCTACAAAATTACAGAGAAAAAATGATCCTTTTGAATTCACTGTTCCAATTATAAATTGTCACCCTTAATGGTGCAACTGTATTTGTAAGCTGATCTTTAATTGTTTAAGCATTAATGACAAATTAAAATCAAAATATGATAGCCTGGAAATGTTCTCCAGTCAAATTCATTTTTAAATGAATGCAATTATTTGAACAATGACAATTAACAAAATTAGAGCAAATCAAACAAACTATGTAGTAATCAACACACTAAGCATTAGAAAGCAGCTGTAAAAATAAGCATATTTAATTTGCTTTTACAGAGATGACATTTCAAAAATTGTCATACTGCTCTTGTACATTCTGCTTAGAAATTGTGACAAGAATAAAAGAAAAAGAGAACAGAAGAAACAGAGCAATATTACAAGCTAATGCTCCTCTAACTACTAGGATTTTGAAATGGTCCTAAAAACAGGCAGGTTAAAGGAAAACATTAGAACTCACACATCAGAATATTCAAATACTTTTGAATCAAATTGATCAAATAAACATATTCATAAATTAAGAACATCCTGATATACTAGTTCTTAATGAACATGGGTTAAGAGAGTACAAATCTTGCAATACATTTTTTAATACTATGCAATTGGCAGCCTTATTTTGTAGAAACAGGAAAAAATTGGTGCAGTGTAGGTATTCTTATAAAAGGAATATTAACAGTTATGAAAACATTGATCTTAAAAGTTTAAGCGCAGAAGTTGAAATTGAGCTGGCAGGTATTAATCTGAATTGGAACAAGGTGAGAATAATTGTTACTGGTATATATAGGCCACCAACTGGCCAAATTAATTTATTTTTTGAGAAATTAACACTATTACTAGAGACATTTCTAGAAAAATTGAAACTAAAATTGTGATTTTAGGTGACACAAATATAAACTTTCAAAATAAATCAGAAGCAAAAATTAAATTAGTATTTCTGTTAAATGAATTTAGTTTAAAAATGACAATAAATAAACCCACTCGTATTACTGCCAATACAGCTACAACAATAGATTATATTATCATTAATATTGTTAATATACCATACAAATATACCATACGATTCACGTCTCTCTGACCATACTGGCCGAAAAATCAGTTTTAAAGTGTTAACTGAAAATGAATATCCAAATACCCATTATATTTTTATGGGAAGCTACAATTCCTTCAGTGAAACTAATCTATAAATGCTAAAAAATGCCCTAAATGATGCTGAATGGGAAGATATCTACAAAGAGATTGACCCAAACATAAAACTTAGTACATTCTATAAAATATTAAAATATAACAAACATTTATTTCCCCCTCATTACGGCTGCGAATAGGGGGGGGGGGGGGGGGGGAAAGCAACAAATGTACACTGGATTACACTGGGCATAAAGCAAATGCATATTAGCTAAAATTTGCTATTTCTCAAGCAAACATAAAAAATACAAAACTGACTAACACAGAATTAAAAGAATTAAAACTTGTCAATGATCAGTCATAAATGCTAAGCGGGCATTAGCAGTAAGATTTTAAATTCTTCCAATATAGTAAATTTCACTGGCAGATAAATGAATTCAACAAACCCTCAGATAACTCTAAAATAAACAATATTCAAGACAAAAAAGTTGTTATACGTAACTCTAAAAAAAGCTGTTGAAGCATTTATCATTTTGCCTCAGTAGAAATAAATACAAAAAATCTCTGTAAAATGTAACAAACTGAAGCCCTACTGAAGATAATGTTATACGAAGGTCAAAAAACTCAAGTATCTCTGTGATGCAAATGAAATCCTGAATGTAATAAAACTGTTAAAAAAAAAAAACAAAAAAAAACAAAAAAACAAAAAAAAAAAATAGCAACAGTATAGATGGTATCCCCATGTCATTACTAAAGGTATGCAGTCAAGAAATAGTAAATCACCTTGCAGATATAATAAACTCCTGTTTGGAACAAGGAACCTTCCCGGATATTTTAAATATTGCTAAAGTAATACCCATCTTTAAAAAAGGAGACAAAAGGAAATAAATAATTATCATCCAATTTCAATCTTACCAACCCTCTCAAAATTGTTTGAATGTGTAATCTATAAAATACTAATAAATTTTCTGAACAAGTTCAACACCTAAGCATAAAAATGGTTTTGTCAAAAATAAATCAACAGTCAGTGTAGTTGTGGATGTATAGAAGAAATAATAGAAGGGATTGATGCAGCTCTCTCCATAGCTCTCTTATTAGACCTTACTAAGGTTTTCGATTGTGTGGATAAAAGTATGCGAATGGATCAACTATCTGCTCTGGGCATTAGAGGTATGGGATATAAATTAATGGAATCCTACACGACAAACAGGAAGCAGTATGTAGTTCTAAACTTCACAGATGGCGACACTATATCCACTAGTACAGAACTGAAGTAATTGGACCTCTTATCTTGTACATGCATGATTTAATTGATTATTTATCTACATGTAGACAAATTAGCAGTACAAATTAGTAAAAATCTATTTCTACTACTCAAATGTTTTACAAAATATGTTACAGTAGCAACTATTTATTACTATTATTATTATTATTATTATTATTATTATTATTATTATTACTTATTTATTTATTTCTCTCTTATTCACTTGTATATTTCATATGGGGTAGCACTTCAAAAATAAATTTAAACAGAATCTTTATATTGCAGAAACAAGCAGTACAATATATGTGTTTGGAGGAATTTAGTAACAGTGACGTCAAAATTTATCTCAGAAACTATTTGTAGTTGATTTATTAATATTTGTCACTTACTTGTTTATATTTATGAGAGACTAGTTTCAAAGGCATTTGCCTCCATTTTCAATCTCTTTCTTCCAACTGGCATCTGTTGTTGTCTGCTCTCTCTCTAGTGATGGAACTATGAACTTCTTTGTCAAATTATCTACTGGTGGGATTTCAAAGTTCATTACGTGATCCTTATTTTTCCATATGAATATGTTCTCCCATGTTGTTAGTTTATTTTGGTTTATTACTACTTTTAATAATTTTGGATTTGGATCAGTGTCATGAGTTTCATTCCAAAAATGAAATGCTACTGCTGACTTTTCTTCTTGTTTCACTCTGATGTTTCAAAAGTGCTCTTTAACTCTGGTTTTTAGATTTCTTTTAGTTTGATCTATGCAGCATTTTTCACAATTTTTACAACTTATTTTATATATTCCGGATCTGTTAACTGATGGGTTTTCATCTTTTGTTTTTGAATTTAGCAATTTTAAAATTGAATGTCCATAAGTAGGTGTCAAGATGATATTTTGTTCTGTAAAGATCTTTTTAAATTTATTAAATGTTTTTGGGTGATATGTGAATGAACTGAATATGCTGTTGCTTTTCTTTTCTTTTGTAAATGTGGTTGCTTCCTTAATGATCTTCTTTAGTTTAGCTTTTCTAGTTTTCTTAAACACCAAACTTTTGTTGTATCCATTTTCTTCTGCTATGTGTAGTATTGTTTTTTGTTCCTTGAAACATTCCTCTTTTTCCATGGGTATGTTGACTAGTCTGTGTGTAAGGCTGTTTATTATTGCATGTTTATGTGTAATTGGGTTGTGGCTATTATTTTTTATGTAATTTTCTGAATGTGTTGGTTTCCTGTAAATTCCAAATTTTATTTTTGTGTCATTCCTGATGATATTTAGATCCTGATGATATTTAGATCTCTTCTCTCCAACACATTCAAAAAATTATATAAAAAATAATAGCCACAACCCAATTACACATAAACATGCAATAATAAACAGCCTTACTCACAGACTAGTCAACATACCCATGGAAAAAGAAGAATATTTCAAAGAACAAAAAACAATACTACACATAGCAGAAGAAAATGGATACAACAAAAGTTTGGTGTTGAAGAAAATTAGAAAAGCTAAACTAAAGAAAACCATTAAGGAAGCAACCACATTTACAAAAGAAAAAGAAAGCAACAGCATATTCAGTTCATTCACATATCACCCAAAAACATTTAATAAATTTAAAAAGATCTTCAAGGAACAAAATATCACCTTGGCACATACTAATAGACACTCAATTTTGAAATTGCTAAATTCAAAAACAAAAGATGAAATCCCATCAGTTAACAGATCCAGAATATACCAGATAAGTTGTAAGAATTGTGAAAAATGCTACATAGGTCAAACTAAAAGAAATCTAAAAACCAGAATCAAAGAGCACTTTAGTAAGATCAGATTGAAACAAGAAGATAAGTCAGCAGTAGCATTTCACTTTTGGAATGAAAACCATGACATTGATCCAAATCCAAAATTATTAAAAGGAGTGATAAACCAAAATAAATTGAAAACATGGGAGAACATATTCACATGGAAAAATAAGGATCGCATAATGAACTTTGAAATCCCACCAGTAGATAATTTGACAAAGAAGTTCATAGTTCCAACACCAGAGAGAGAGCAGACAACAACAGATGCCAGCTGGAAAGAGATTGAAATAGGAGGCGAATGCCTTTGAAACCAACTACAAATAGTTTCTGAGATTAAGCAGTACAATATCTGTCAAACATAAAAAAGCTGGTTATGTAGAAAATGAAGCTAGCTACAGTGAAGAAATGAATATTATTCATTATACATTTTCTACTGTGGTTTTCTTTGACTGAAGATGCGGACAAGAGTTCTTGAAATAAATTTCAATTAGAAAGAAGAATTGACATTTTCTTAAGTGAAGTTTTTGTTACAAATTGTTATATTTTTATAATAAAAAAGCTGGATTTGTGTAGGGAAGCATTCAGAGAATAAAAACTAACATTACAGAGCCTTTATACGTATAAAACCATTTTATATATGATAAAATACAAATTCCCAATGCAAACAAATTCAGACATCCACCAACACAACACAAGAAATAAAGGTAACCTTGCTATTATGGCCTGTGGTGGTAGCGTGAGTTACCTGGATAAAGCTTTTTCTGGGGCTTTCCCTTATCCTGAAAGATGAATGTCCGGTAACTCTAAGCTCTATGGAACCTGGGCTCATTTGAGCATCATGTCACCCATTCCATTCATCGTCTGATATGACTTAACATTGAAGGATGTAAATTTAAAAAAAAATAAATAAATAAATAAAAAACCTTGATATCACTCTGCACAGACTTAGCCTATTTGAAAAGCTGCCAAGTTATGCTGGTGCAAAATTGTAGAATAGGCTGTCAGCTGAAGCTAAAATACAAAAGCTATAAAAAATTCAAAACTGCTTTAGAAGTTTAACTAAAAATCCATTTTATACATTAGAGGAATTTTTAAATTAATTAGTACATTAATGTACTAAAACTTATTAGTTTTAAAGCTGTGTGTATGTATGTAAATGCTAATTTGACTGGATTCAATCATATGTAACACCATATTGAATTGTAGTAGTAGAAGTAGTAGTAGTAGTAGTAGTAATAATAATAATAATAATAATAATAATAATAATAATAATAATAATAATAATAATAATAATAATAATAATAATAATAATAATAATAATAATGCCTTCACTAGAATAATAAATATCTCACCTTAAATTGGCCTTTGTCTCCGACCGGTGCAAGGAAACCTTCTGCTCCACTTGATATATCCTTCTGGCAATAACTGCAAACTTTGAGGCCCTTTTTGAATTCCTCTAAACAAGTACTGCAGCAAAATTGCTTTATATCATAGCCAAAGCGCACACAATATTTTCCAAGACTTACTGGTTGAACAGGTCCTTTACAATTTGCACAATGTGATCCTAATTGTGTTTGGTATATTCCTGCAAGATAAGTAACAGTATTATGACACATCTTCTTGGTCCAGCTCCAAATGTTGCACATTTTCATAACACATGTCAATCTTTCTTAATGCAACAGTAACTTCAACTATCATTCCTTCCACTCAAAAAACAAAACAAAACTAGTGATAAATGAAAAACAATGCTGCACATTTTCATTATACATTTCTTGACAAAGCAGGGACTTCAAGTACTTTCTTTACTCTCCCTTGCACAAACTATTCTTATAAACACCTCTTCTTCCATCTACTTCACAATAATCTAGGCATCTGTAGAAATAATTTTATTACACATTATAAGCACAATGGGAATAGGGGATTATGGTAGGCTTAACTGATAATCAAATCTTTAAAAACCAGGTTGCTATGTAATGGGTTTTGTTCCCTTTGCACAGCCAAGAAGAAAAACTACGAAAAAAGATAGGAAAAAAAAGAGAGAAAATTAAAAAAGGGGGAAAAAAAAAGTAAAAGTTTTCCATTTGAGAAAAGTATAAGTATTTACCAATAATAGGGAATCTTTCGGTAATGATTAATTCAATAACAAAAAACTGAATTTGGTATGTACTGTGTGATATAACAAAAACATTTTTCAAAACCACTTTTTAAACCAATTCTCGAACTGTATAAACACTTAAGCTCCACTTACTTTAAGTGTTTATACAGTTCGAGAATTGGTTTAAAAAGTGGTTTTGATTGATGAAGCTCCACTGTTTATAAATACTTCTATTATAGTTTTATTAAAACATTTTTATTTAAAAAAAAAAAAGATTTTGTGTATTTCTTAAGGTTTACTATTTATGCAATCATTCAGAATTAAGAGGATATCAAAACCTCCAGAAAATTCAAGTATACATTTCGTCTACCATGAAAATACTTTAAACATATGGCAATTTAATGAATATTGTTAAATCATTTTTGAGAAAATTAAAATGTTCCAAAAAAAGCAAAATGTAAAGGGTAGCTTGAAATGACAGATGGTAACTTTTCTGAAAATCACATCATTGGAAAGAACACTACATTTAGATACTAAAAAGAAAGGAAAGTTTGTTATTTTTGTATTTGACCAACTTTTCTTTTCTGCAATTGCTCTTTTCACAAACAGATGCATGCCTCACACCAACACACTTCTTTCTAATTCTAATGAATGAGTGTGAAATCTCAATAACAAATTCCTGGATGAAATACACTACTTCCAAATATCCATAGATATCAATAAATGACAGTCATAAAACAAATTTCCATGGAGATGAACAAGAAACAGTGAAACAATCATGTTTTCATGATATAAACAAGTGAGTAATGCAAAATTTTTACTTTTACTAACATTTTACTTTGTTGAGCTTACAATTTTTTTATTTCAAAGTAATAAATTGTACAAAACTATCTTTGTAGGTCGTTGTGAAATGTCACTTAAAAGCACTAATCGAAGTATATATATATGGGCTGTTCTATTTAAAATAAAAGTTGGTTGTTATTTCCATTTAAACCGAAAGTAGCAAAAAATTAATTTATTTTTCAAGTTTCCAGTAAATGACCATCAGCTACACTGAGTTTGATGCTTTGAAAGTTTTTCAGGTGGTGCAGGACTTGCAACTAATCACATAAAAAATTACGTATAACAGGTGAAAAGAACACTCAGGTTATTTCACGAACCTTCCTAGGAGAGAGCACTGAAACATGAAGTACCTTACACCTAAAAAAGAAATGCAAATAAATAATTGATATGCAGCTCACTATGAGCCAATAGGAATTGATATGTAGCATGCATATGTTTAAGCTTATGTGCTACTATTTGTATAGCTACTTTAAATTCAAATAGCAAAGCTTTAGTGTGTCAATTCCAAACTTATCACAAAACTTAGAAAAACCTCTCACAGAAAGGGTGATTCGTACTTCAAATAACCCCCTCTTTTCTTTTGTTCTCTCCTTCACTTCATCCTTGCAACAGGATTTCAGATGGGATGATGATGCAATTCTCCAACACATTGAGGCAACATTTGCGACTGCATCTCTGGGTTGGGGTGCTGCTGTCTCCCAGCAGATGAGGTGGCTGCATCCTGTCCTTGGTGATGGAGCTGATGTTCTGGGTCGCACAGTCGTCTCAATCTGAGATTTTTTTTCAGATTTGGCATCTCAGGTTAAGCAATTTCTTTATATGTTAGCCACGGCTGATACATTAGAGGCATGAAAACCTCTTACCTTGAGTTTAGTCTCGGACGGGAACAGGAACTAATTTACCAAATGAAAAGAAATAATTGTTCAATTTGTTTTTAAATATTCCAATATTTAATTCAATATGAAGTTACATGTATTGTAACATATTAATATGCAACTTTAGAAGTGTCAGTTTCCTTTACTGTATTAACCCCAATTTTTATAAATATTCACAATACAACTTGAAATCAAGTTCCATCACACTGAGAATATTTTGCAAACTTACTCCACAATGACCATACACAGAATGACACTAACTCTAGTTAGTCTGAAATTACTGAATTGGCCATTGCTATGGTGATTTAATAATTTCTCATTGGTTCACGTCATCTTTAATTACCCACTTTTCATTACCATATTAGATAATATACATAATCTTTTGTTTAGATTATATTTAAACAATTTAACATTCAAATAAAATTTTTGATCTCAGAAACTATTTGTAGTTGGTTTATTAATACACGTCACTTGTTTATATTTATGAGAGACTAGTTTCAAAGGCATTCGCCTCAATTTTCAATCTCTTTCCAACTGGCATCTGTTGTCTGCTCTCTCTCTGGTGGTGGAACTATGAACTTCTTTGTCAAATTATCTACTGGTGGGATTTCAAAGTTCATTACGCGATCCTTATTTTTCCATATGAATATTTTCTTCCATATAAGGTTATCAATGGGCAATCCACTTATTTATGAGTGCATTTGAAACACAAAGCAAAAAGTCCTTCCCATTGATCTTCAAAGTTTGGTATAGATATGTTGACGACATCTTTGCAATTGTACCAAATAAACATTTAGAAGATACATTAAAATTACTCAATCTGCAAGAAAGGACTATAAAATTCACTATAGAAAACGAAACCAATGGACAACTCCCTTTCTTGGATCTAAATATCATCAGGAATGATACAAAAGTAAAATTTGGAATTTACAGGAAACCAACACATTCAGAAAATTACATAAAAAATAATAGCCACAACCCAATTACACATAAACATGCAATAATAAACAGCCTTACACACAGACTAGTCAACATACCCATGGAAAAAGAAGAATATTTCAAAGAACAAAAAACAATACTACACATAGCAGAAGAAAATGAATACAACAAAAGTTTGGTGTTGAAGAAAATTAGAAAAGCTAAACTAAAGAAAACCATTAAGGAAGCAACCACATTTACAAAAGAAAAAGAAAGCAACAGCATATTCAGTTTATTCACATATCACCCAAAAACATTTAATAAATTTAAAAAGATCTTCAAGGAACAAAATATCACCTTGGCACCTACTAATAGATACTCAATTTTAAAATTGCTAAATTCAAAAACAAAAGATGAAATCCCATCAGTTAACAGATCCAGAATATACCAGATAAGTTGTAAGAATTGTGAAAAATGCTACATAGGTCAAACTAAAAGAAATCTAAAAACCAGAGTCAAAGAGTACTTTAGAAACATCAGATTGAAACAAGAAGATAAGTCAGCAGTAGCATTTCACTTTTGGAATGAAAGCCATGACACTGATCCAAATCCAAAATTATTAAAAGGAGTGATAAATTAAAATAAATTGACAACATGGGAGAACATATTCATATGGAAAAATAAGGATTGCGTAATGAACTTTGAAATCCCACCAGTAGATAATTTGACAAAGAAGTTCATAGTTCCACCACTAGAGAGAGAGCAGACAACAACAGATGCCAGTTGGAAGAAAGAGATTGAAAATGGAGGCAAATGCCTTTGAAACTAGTCTCTCATAAATATAAACAAGTAAGTGACGAGTATTAATAAACCAACTACAAATAGTTTCTGAGATTAATTTTGACGTCACTGTTACTAAATTCCTCCAAACACACATAAAATTTTTGATAATTTTGGACTACTAAACACATTAACATTATACCTTTATATTTGTTTCTACTATTCAATCACAAGTTTACCTTTGTTTCTTGATCTTGTTCACTTTCCCCTGAAGTTTTTAACATTTTTTAGAAAAATGGCTGTAAGTGTGCACGAGTGTGTTGGTTCTTCCAAGGATGCAACATGAAAATTTCAAGTAAATCCCCCTATTCCAAAACTTTCAAAAATTTTATTTTCTCAAAAATGGTTAACAATATAATTAAAATATTATAACTTAAAGATATATTCATGATAAATAAGGCACACATGTTAAACTATGAAATTACACTGAAGGGACTGTGGCCTAAACGCTTAATACTCTGGACAAATTACACAAGGGATATGATTTATTAGTTATGAAAAAGAGTTTTGACACAATTTAATAGGAAATGCACTATAATCAAATCCTTTTACTAAAGATTTTGGGTGCAAGGCACTTGAAAATGTACAACAGATCATTTTTTATGTAAAAATTCAATTGTTGACTGCAGTGTACTCATACTTTGAATTATTGCATTTTCATTCAGGTCACTGTCATTTACTGATTCTGATTTACCACTGATATGACATGCTATTTGCATGAATCCATCAAGCCAACAATAATTGGACAAAGACAAAATTATGTTAATACAAACTGCCAGCTCGCCCAAGAAACTAGAGTATCACAACTGTGCTTTGCATTTTGAAGGAGCATCTGCGCATGAGAAAAATTGCAACATGATGGGCTTCGCATGATTTGACGGAAATGCAGAAATGGTTACAATACATGCTAGGACATACCTGAAATTCTATGAGCACAAAGGAGAGACTTTCTTGTGCTGAATCCTTACGTGGATGAGACATGAAGCTAAACTGAAATGCCAATCGAATCAATGACTTCATTATGGGTCACCATGCAAATTGATAGTTCGACAAGAGCCCCAGCAATGTGAAAGTTATGATGCTTCTCATGCACGATAGTGGTGGTATTATCCTAATGCATCAAGTTCCTTCACAGCAGACTGTCAATGAAAAGTACTAACATTCAAAGTATAAACTTGGAAGAAGCGTAGGGACAGTGAAGCACAAATTAGTACAAAAGTGAATCGAGAAGATATTGACACATTGCTTCACTCACACTGTTTATTCACAGGACATGTTTCAAGAGCTCTTGCTCCTATCATCAGCTGATACTCGACTAGTGCAAGTTGTAGTGGTTTCCTCTTTCTCCATATTGTCAGTAGATGGCGTGATGTACTTGTCAAAGATGTCCGGACAAGTACATCACGCCATCTACTGACAATATTGTGACTTTGTGGGTTCGTGAAATGAAAAGTCCAATTTCACCACTCAAAATGTTCTTTATTTCCACCGACTTACAGTTAAACACTTGCCAATTACACAAAATTACGTAATGCACACAATTACGATTCACCAGTTCGTCCGTTATCGTTCCGATGCACGTACACGGCGCTACTTCACTAGCACGTCAAACACTAACTAACTGTCTCTCTGAAACCCTTTTATAGGAATGTCAGTGTTTTTCTAGAAGTCTCTAATCACCGAACGTTCCAGACCACCGGAGAAGGGGAGAGAAACAACGAGGGACCGGTGACACTACCGCAAATCACCCCTCAGTTAGTGACAGGAGACAGATGAGTGGGCGTGGCGTGGCCTCCGGCTCCTTCTCAGCTGTTGTCTGTGGTGCTTCCCGATAACTGGGTGACACTGCTCCCTCCTCAAAGCTGGTCGTCCCGAACAGCACCATCATAGCGGGCTAGACGATCCAGGTGTACCACCAACATCTTCCCTCGGGGAACCTTCTGGATGCGGTAGACCACGTCGTTAATCCTCTTCACCACCCGGTACGGTCCTTGCCATGGCTGCTGGAGCTTCGGGCACCGTCCCTTGGTCCGGGTAGGACGGTACAACCAGACTAGGTCACCTTGCTGGAACCCTTGGCTGTTGGCTTGCCTGTCATACCTGGTCTTCATGCGGTCGCTCGCCTTCTGGATGTTCTGGCGAGCCATCTCGTGCATGTCGTGGAGATGGTCCACCAAGTTCTCCACATACTCGATCGCTGGCTGTTTCGCTTCCGGAGGGCTTCCAAAAGCCAGGTCACAAGGGAGGCGTAACTCTCGGCCGAACATTAAGCTGGCTGGCGTCATCCCAGTTGTGTCGTGTGTAGATGAGCGGTAGGCCAGCAAGAACAGTGGCACCTTGACGTCCCAGTCTCGCTGATGGCTGG
This sequence comes from Mantis religiosa, assembly GCA_030765055.1. Lineage (NCBI taxonomy): Eukaryota > Metazoa > Arthropoda > Insecta > Mantodea > Mantidae > Mantis > Mantis religiosa. The sequence goes on from CM060957.1 coordinate 55,899,691, forward strand.
CCACGACCTTCCTCAGGTGTTCCTCTAAGGTCTTGATGTACCTTTCGACCATGCCATCCGACTGGGGATGTAGAGGTGTCGTGCGGGTCTTGTTCACCCCAAGCCTTTGTAGTGCCTCCTTCATTAGGTTGGACCCAAAGTTGGTACCCTGGTCACTGTGTAGCTCTAACGGCATCCCAAATCGGCAGAACACTTGCTCCACGAGGCAGTCTGTGATTGTCTTTGCCTCTTGGTTTGGGATGGCATACACCTCCGGCCACTTGGTGAAGTAGTCCACGACCACCATTAGGTACTTGTTGCCTCGGTCGGAAACTGGGAACGGTCCAGCAATGTCAACGGCGATCCGTTCGAATGGGGCTCCGACGTTGTACTGCTGCATGCGACCCCGGCTCCTAGTCTGGGGGCCACGACTCGCCGCGCACACGTGACACTGACGGCACCATCTCTCGGCATCTGCTCGGAGTCTCAGCCAGTAGTATCGCTGCCGAAGTTTGTCGATCGTTCGGTTCAATCCCAGGTGTCCTCCCGAAGTACCAGCGTGCACTTCCTCCAGGACTTCCGGGACCTTACTCCGGGGAACTACTAACTGTTCTCTCTGCGTCTTCCCATCGGGTGACTCCCATACCCGGAACAGCACGCCCTCTTTGGTCTTCAACGAGTCCCATTGGGCCCAATACGACTTGTAGGTGGCGCTCCTCGGTGCGATGTCCTCCCAGGTTGGTCTCGTCCCTGCCTCCACTTCCCTCAAGAGTGGCCCCAAGTCTGCGTCCGCCAGCTGCTCCCTCCTCAGGCCTGCGCTATCCCAGCCATCCGCAGGCACTGCCGTGACTACTCGGACTGCTGCGGCACGCTCCTTCTCCTCCACTCTTGTACACTGGCCGCACTCTTCCGGACAGGGTCTTCGGGACATGGCGTCAGCGTTACCGTGGCTCTTCCATCTACGATGTTCCGAGGTGAAGTCGTACTCCTGTAGCCTCTGGACCCAACGTGCTGTCTGGCCTTCCAGGTTCTTAAAGCTCAATAGCCAGGTTAGGGCGGAATGGTCAGTCCTCAGGTGGAATGGCTGACCGTACAGGTACTTGTGGAAGTGCTCCAATGTCTTTACTACCGCCAGTAACTCCCGTCGGGTGACGCAGTAGTTCTTCTCTGCCTTGGATAGCGTCTTGCTGTAATAGGCTATCACCTGCTCATGGCCGTCCTGGATCTGCAATGGTCGCTGGCGTCGGTGTCCACAATGAAGGCGCCACCCGGTTGTGGGAAACCCAAAATTGGAGCACTGCACAGGGTCTGCTTTAGGTGCTGGAAAGCGTTTTCGGCGTCCTCTGTCCACACATAAGGCCGGTGTTCCTCCGTCAGGCGGGTGAGGGGTTTTGCGATGTTGGAGAACCCCTTTATGAAGCGGCGGTAATAACTGCACAGCCCCAGGAAACTGCGCAACTCTTTCCTATCCTTTGGGCGAGGCCAATCTCTCACAGCCTGTGTCTTCTCCGGGTCTGTGGCCACTCCGGTTGCCGAGACTATGTGGCCCAAGTAGTTAACTTCCTTGCGGAAGAGCTGGCACTTCTTCGCGTTCAGCTTCAAGTTGGTCGCTTGCAGTCTCTGTAGCACCTTACTCAGGTTCTCGAGGTGATCTTCAAAAGTCTTCCCGACGATGATGATGTCGTCCAGGTATAGCAGGCAGGCATCGTAAGTCAGCCCTCTCATCACTGACTCCATAAGGCGCTGGAAGGTAGCTGGTGCGTTGCAGAGGCCAAAGGGCATAACCGTGAACTGCCAGAGCCCTTGGCCCGTCGAGAATGCAGTCTTCTCCTTGTCTCTCGGGTCTAGAGCTACCTGCCAGTAGCCCGACTTCAGGTCCAGGGTCGAGAACCACTGTGCACCAGCTAGCGTGTCCAGGGTGTCGTCAATCCGGGGTAAGGGAAAACAGTCCTTCCGGGTGACGGCGTTCAACTTTCTGTAGTCTACGCAGAAGCGCAGCTCGCCGTTCTTCTTTGTCACCAAGACTATAGGGGAACACCAAGGGCTGTCAGACTCTTCAATCACTCCCCTGGATCTCATGTCCTCCAGCATGTCTCGTACAGCCCCTTGCTTCGCCAGCGGAACGCGTCTATGTGGTTGCCGAATAGGCCGGGCGTCCCCGGTGTCGATGCGGTGAAGCACTTTGTCCGTGCGGCCGTAGTCACTATCACCTTGGCTGAAGACGCGCTGATACCGCCTTAGCAGTTGTCGAACCTTCTCCAGCTGTTCTGTGGTCAGGTGGTCGGCCGCCCTCTCCACCAAGCCTTCTAGCCGGGGCCCCAGGTGTTGCTTCGGCGCCGGCTCCTGTGTCTCGTCGATAGCTGTTACGCTCACCACGGGCTCGCACATTCCCAACTCCGTCCCGGCCTGGACGTCGTGATCGACGTCCGTAGGATTTAGCAGTCTCACGGGCACCTCCTCTCGGCACGGCAGCAATGCCCTGGCTACACACAGTCCGTTTACAGGCGTCTTCTGGTCCAGCATCATGTTCCTGGTTCTCTGGCCCTCCAGTCGCGCCGTCACCACCACCTCGCTCCTCGCGGGGACAACCACGTCTTCGTCCAAGACGACCCTGCAAATTCCAAGGCGCTCTTCAGGTTGACGGAGTATAACCTCTTCTCCGTTAAGCCGCAGGACCTTCTTGCCGACGTCGACCGTCGCCTCGTGGCTCCTGAGGGCATCCAGTCCCAGAATCACCTCCTCAGCCACCTTCGCGACGAACACCCACAGACGCACGGCACTCCGTCCCAAATTCAGCTCCAGCAGGGCCTCCCTCTCCACAGGCAAGGTGTCGCCCGATGCCGTGACAAGCTGGTATGGCCGGCTTGGCTTCCTTGTCGGCAAACCCTTCGCCACGTCAGGTCTGATGATGGTCACGGCCGCCCCGGTGTCCACCAGCACGTGGCACGGCTTTCCTCTTATCCAACCGTCCGCGATGAGGCTGTCATCCATACGCCGGCTGACGGCGCGCAGTGTCACTCGAGGGGATGGTGGTGATGGCGCCGACGTGCCCCTCTCCACGACGGCCCTTACTCGTTTTCCGGCTGCTCTTCCTGGTGTGGGCAGTCTCTCTGCAGGTGTCCGGGCTGTCCACACCCCCAACACAGGCCACTAGGTGTTCGCCGGCGTCCCTCAGCTGGTCTTCTGTCTCCGGCGTAGCGGACACTCCTCGTTCTCGACGTCGGGATGGATGTTATTTTGGCCGCCTCCATCCTTAATGCCGCTGTCAGCGCCTCGTGGATGGTTTTATATTCCCCGAGCATTAGGCGCTGACGAATCTCCGTGTCCCGTACCCCGTCGACAAAATTGTAGGCGGCTTCCCGGGATACGAACTCCAGTGGCAGGTCAACCAAGGCCTTGCTAGCCAGCTGCTCGATCGCAATGGCGAACTCCTGCAGCGTCTCCCCCGGCTGCTGTGACCTTGCCTTTAGCTGGCTGCGGTATGCTGCGGCTAAGCGGTGGTTCCCGAAGCGATTCTCCAGGGCTTCCCAGATGTCCTTGGGCGCCGCCGTCGTCTGCACCGCGTTTAGGACTTCCGCGGCTCTTCCCTGGAGGCTGGCTATTAACTGTGTGGCCTCCTCCTCCAGTGACCATCCGTTGTGCCTGGCCACTGTGTCGAACTGGCGGCGGAAGACCTCAAACGTTGACGCGCCGTCATACTTGGGAGGTTTGACGCGCGCAGATGTTGTGTCGCGTCCCGGCGCGTCGGTCTTTAAATCCTTCAGCTTCCTGCCGACGACGTCCTCCACCATGGCGTTCAGGGACTTCACGCTGCTGTCGGCTTTTCCTTCCAGCTCATTAACGCGGCTCGCCAGGTCTTCGACGCGCTCGCCTAACTCTGTGATGTCCTCTTTTACGCCGGCCAACTGTTCTTCGAACTTTGCGGCGAGAGCCTCGTTCGCCGCCTTCATTTCCGTGGCCAGACTGCCGTTCGCTGCTCTCATTTCTGTGGTTAACTCGGCCTTCATTTCTTCCATCTTCTCGGTGATGTTGTCGTTGGCCGTCTTCATTTGTTTCAGTTCCGCGGTGATGTTGTCGTTGGCCGTCTTCATTTGTTTCAACTCGGCGGTGAGGTTGTTGTTTGCCGCTTCTGTTTTCTCTGTTAACTCGTTCATCTTCGCCAAAAGCATTTCCAATGCGGATTCCATGGCTGTAGTGTTCGGTGATGTTATCTTCCCGCTTCCTGACACCAGTGTGACTTGTGGGTTCGTGAAATGAAAAGTCCAATTTCACCACTCAAAATGTTCTTTATTTCCACCGACTTACAGTTAAACACTTGCCAATTACACAAAATTACATAATGCACACAATTACGATTCACCAGTTCGTCCGTTATCGTTCCGATGCACGTACACGGCGCTACTTCACTAGCACGTCAAACACTAACTAACTGTCTCTCTGAAACCCTTTTATAGGAATGTCAGTGTTTTTCTAGAAGTCTCTAATCACCGAACGTTCCAGACCACCGGAGAAGGGGAGAGAAACAACGAGGGACCGGTGACACTACCGCAAATCACCCCTCAGTTAGTGACAGGAGACAGATGAGTGGGCGTGGCGTGGCCTCCGGCTCCTTCTCAGCTGTTGTCTGTGGTGCTTCCCGATAACTGGGTGACAATATGGAGAAAGAGGAAACCACTACAACTTGCACTAGTCGAGTATCAGCTGATGATAGGAGCAAGAGCTCTTGAAACATGTCCTGTGAATAAACAGTGTGAGTGAAGCAATGTGTCAATATCTTCTCGATTCACTTTTGTACTAACATTCATTTTTGGAGCACAACCTATGACCAGCTTTGGGAGGGAAAAAAAAAGGGGGGGGGGGCAACACTTTCTGCAAAATCCACCCATCATTTTGCATGACAATCGAGCGAATACAGCTCAATCTATGATAGATTTTGGATAGAGACAAACTAAAAAATTCAATGCCATGGCCGGGAAATGAACCATGGAACTCCTGGTTTCCGTCCAGTTGCTCTTACCCATTGAGCTACCATGGCCAACGTGCCATCCTGACATTTAATTCTCCAATCGACTCATATATTTTCCCGATAAACCACTAGGGGCTCTTGTATTTGAGATACACCATTTGTGGCAACTTACTATTGTAAGTACTTGAGTTTGACTATCCAAAACCTTGACCTATGTACAACTGTGTGAAGGAACAATTAATTTCCATCAATTAACTTATATGGTAGATTTCTTTGGTTGATGTGGCTGAGAAGTAATTGAAAAAACTATTTACAGTCGGTTTTTAACACTTTATCACATTTTTATATTGAGGGATTAGTTTCGGAGGCCATTGCATCCAAAACTATTCCCTCAATAATATAAAAATGTAAGTGATGAAGTGAAGCTAATAATTATTCCAATTATGAACCTTTCAAAAATTTGTTGAAACGCTCAAAGAACATTAATAATGTAACCGTAGCCTTAGTTAATAGACATTTCTTAAATATAATACAAAAGACAATATTCGAGTAAAAAAGACTTCCAGTATATTTATGAAATTGGATGTAAAGACTGCAAAAACATATAAATAAGGAAGACAAAGAGGAACAAACATTGATACAAAGGGTTTAAAGAATACAGAGAAATGTGAAATACAAACAAATGGGGAAAATCAGCAGTTTGCAAAGCATTTCTGGTATACAATTCAACAGCTCAAAGAGAAACATAAGTTTATAAGGCCCACAAAAAAACAACAGAACTCTTCATCTGGAAAAAAAATTATTCATACAAAGAACTCTTCTTCATACAACAGAACTCTTCATCTGGAAAAAAAAAAATTATTCATACAAAGAAATAAACACAATTTATTAAGTTTTGATGTAACATATGAAAAGGAACTCAGTCCCAAAATGCCATCTATAAGCAATTGAAGGAAGTACATCAGTGAATCAAGGTTGATGATGGAGACAACTGTCACATTTGCCACTAAGCTCTAATATAGACAATAAAGTTCGAGTAAATAAACAACTCCAAACTGTACATATAAAATGTTAAAATAACTTCAATATTTTACCCAAATTAAGATTCCAACCTAAATTTGTTATTAGATGCAATAATTTTAACTCATTATGTTTTAACCACTTAATATTCAACATACATAAGCTGCTAAGCTTCACACTTCAGATTCTCAATCCTTTAAATTTAAAGGGAGTCGATTAATGACACTTTATTATAACAACACTGTTTTCAACACTTCCAAGAAAGGAATCTCAATCCTTTGTTCATAAAATGAATATGTAACAAGTATAACAGGGAACATAAAATACATATTTTCATCTTACCTAAACATTCCTCATTGCAAAAGTCCATTGTTTCCCAAGAAAGGTTCTTTTCATCTCCTGTAATTGTGGTTGTACACTGAGAACATTTACGAACCATAGATCTATCTCCTGGTTCCCTGAGTCTTGATTGTGTCTTCTGAGTTGATTGCTTGCGGAAAACATTATAGCATTCTTCTTGACAAAGGTACCTTAACTTGCCAGTTACATAAACTTGAAATTTGCATGTGCGCAACTGAAATAAATGGAGATAAAAAGATATGAAGTTGAATCAGCTAAGCTAACAGAATTATATTATAACTAGGGACCACTGATGTTCATGAAAATGCTTCTACTGACCTATTGTAAATCAAAACATGCACACAACTCTTTTGATTTGACATTTTCTGTCATTCAATATCTTGTGTAATTTCCCTACTTTTGTGATTAAGCTGTAAGAAGCATGAATATAATCAGTAAAAAGATCTTTTATTTTGACAGATTATTTGCATTGATTTATATTTAGGCAGGAAAATAGTAAATCAAATACAACTGTTATGCCATCTGACAAGTTACACTATGTGCCCATGTCTGCTTTGCACAAAGCTGAAAAAAAAGTTATCAAATCAAATGTGACTACATCTACACAGTACACAGTACTAATAAATCCATTACAGATTCTCACAGAGTAACTTTCTAACATAGTATGATGCAATTTTCAGCACTACACAACAGATCTAGCTTATTCATTTGTACATTCACACTTCGTTTACCATTTTATAAGACCCACAAATTAAAAAATGTAAAATAAAAACGTACAAAGGGAAAGATTCAGACAAAGATCAGATTCACAGTGCAAACATAAACTGAATCAAAAAATCTGAAGCAATGTATGCAAAGCTATAATATGTTCGCTGTTAGAATAAAGTAAAGTATTACTCCACATTCCGCAATGAACTCCACCACTTAGTACATCATTGGTTACATATAACGTATGCACATACGCACCTAAACAGCAATGCCATCTTTGTTGCTACTTAACCAGTGCATTTTTGAACTTTTGAGAGTCATTGTTCTTACTGTAATTACTTTATAATGTTAATTCTATATTATAACAGCAACTTGAATGGTTTATTGAAAGAGATAAAGCAAGAAGCTCAATAAACTAGAGAATTATATTGTGGAAGAACACGGCAGTATTGCTCCTAAAACCCACCCACCAGCAAATGTGGTTCATTTCCATCATGTGCTTCTTTGACATTTACTTTATTCTTACAGCGAATAGATTATACAACATTCTATTCCATTCTAATGAAAGCGTGCAATTTTATGCAACTTTTTTCTATTGGTAAAAAAATTCTTTTGCCATTTCCCATTAAATGTTTGTGTACACCATTATCTAATTATGTCCACATGTATTCACAAATTAGTACAAATATATTACAGCCCCTACATAGTTACAGCGACCATTGTATAGTAAAAATATTATCCAGTCCAGCCTGTGTTGCACTTAACAAATGCATACTTCATTGTATGGATTTCTTTAAAGCAGAAAAGGGCAAATTTTTATTATTAATTTGAAGAAATTATTTAATTAAAGGAATACTGTTGCAAACTTCACTGAGCTTCTAGTTCATACTACTTTTTGTTCCTAAGACATCTGCCTTAATGCATCAAAATATCCAATGCCTTAGGAACAAAAAACACGAACTAGAAGCATTATTGTATATGTTATAGACCTTTTCCGATGTAGAGAGCATTGGTTAGAACAATATAAAGTATATAGCCACCATTGATCCAATAGGACATATTTGTTTTGAAGGCCATGGTCCAGAAGAATCATCTGACATTTTGCCCACAAATCTGATGGGCATCTTCAGACATGGTAACTCCTGACTGGGCACAAAAGTGAATCGAGAAGATATTGACACACTGCTTCACTCACACTGTTTTTTCACAGGACATGTTTCAAGAGCTTTTGCTCTTATCATCAGCTGGAACTCGACTAGTGCAAATTGTAGTGGTTTCCTCTTTCTCCGTATCGTCGATAGATGGCATGATGTACTTGTCAAAGATGTACGGTGGTGGAGTTTCAAAATTCATGACTGACGATTTTTGTTAATGAAGATTTTTTCCCATACAGAAAGGTCTATGGGGTGATTAATGTATTTTATTAAAGACATCGAGATTTAACTGTATTGGAACACCACAGTGAAGAGAAATAATTATTAATTTTTAGACGAGTCGTATTTATTACACATCTGCTTCACTTTCGTACCTATTTTGAGGACATGTTTCGCAAAACATCGTTTGCATCTTTGGCTCTTATGAGTCGCATAAGAGCCGAAGATGCAAACAATGTTTTGCGAAACATGTCCTCAAAATAGGTACGAAAGTGAAGCAGATGTGTAATAAATACGACTCATCTAAAAATTAATAATTTATTAAAGACGTTTCCAAGTTGATGTCATGTCTAGTATTCAAAAAATGAAAAGCCACTGCTGATTTTTCTGTTTCACCATTTTTAATGTTTCTTATATGTTCTTTAGTTCTGATGTCAATATTTCTTTTTATGAACTTTTTTTTTCTCTTTTTCTCCTGTAGGTTCTAGGGTGGTGGCTTCTTTTATTTTCTTAGCTTTGTTGAGTCTGTTAACTGTTTTGTCCACTAAATTTGAGTTGAAACCGTTGGACATAGCTACTTTTCAAGTGTAGGTATTCTTTTTGATAATCTTCTCTGTTTAGTGGAAAGTTGATAATCCGAAATATTAAAATGTTGAAAATGGCATGTTGGTGTTGTTTTGGGTTGAAAGAAGAAAAAAAATAAACAAAAGAAACCACCACCCTAGAACCTACAGGAGAAAAAGAGAAAAAAGAATTTTAAAAATTCACCTTCCATCCATCAGCCTATAATAAATTATAAAAAAATCTTATCAAAGTTTCACAGTTTCTGAAATACTGTTTTGAAAAGTTCTCCTCAAGTTATGTCCAAATAATGGCATCTCGGACCACAATACACTGTAGTTTAGAGCTTCTAAGTTACAGGTTAGAATGTATAACACACGTTCTTGAAGAAAAGGTGACATCATAGTAATGCTACATAGTAAAAAACCTTGCTTTTAATGAGAGTCTGATGAAGGTTGAATTGCTGATACATCCTTTTATATCTTCAAATACCTTTCAATGATATTAAAGCATTTTATTAACACTTTTTAGGATTCCTAATTAATACTTACCCTACAACATTGGAAGCACATCTGTGTAGTAGCTTCTATCTCCAAAAATTCATCTCCACTTCGAGAGCCAAATTCCTCATTTGAATTGGAGTCTTCTTCTGCTAATTCCTGTCAAAAAATTAAAGATGTAAATAAAGTTGTATAAAATAATTTTATATTAACTCATATACTTTTGTAAACAATTGTATATTTTGTAAATAACTTATGTATTTTGATCATTTTGTATTTTGACTGTATAGAGATAATTGACAGTGTCAGATGCTCTTGTAAGAGTCTATTGGCCGCAATAAATTATTATTGTATAAATGATCTCATTAGACTAAATGTTTAACACATGCTATGCTGTGCTTTGCCTTGATCAGAAAGTAAGGAGTAAAGAAGCTAGAGTACTATACATGATTTGTTAGATAATAAACAATATGTAAATTATGCCATGCCATTACCCCTAACCTATAACTGTGTGCTACTCGTACCCACTTCAATTGAATCGGAATATTGAGAAACCCCACATGTCCAAAAAACTAAATTTTTCAGGGGATACAAAACACATTCCAGGTCTTAAAATTATGCTTAAAGTGAGTTTTTGTCCTTATTTTTCATTGAAATGAATGTACAGGGGAGCATACCATTGCACTGTACACATTCTTGATCCATTTTCTTGAAGCTTTGTTAACATTTATTCAACATGGAGGCTTTCTCAATATTTTGTAATAAATATGCATAAATTATTACTTAACCCACACTTTTTTTTGACAAGGACAAAAATGAAGCAAACTGAGCCAACACTCCATTGGCACGAAATTATGAATGTTCTGGAATTTTTTGAGCAGACCTGTTATGTACATTATTTCATCTTAGGTATATCTTTTACATCTATAATTTGACAGTCCTTGTAAAAAACATATTTACCATTGGTGAATGAATAAAGGGAGGGAAGGAGGGAGAAAGCAAGGCAAAGCATAATCCACAGCTAAAAAAGCCTTAAGCTGCAAAATGTAGCCAAGGGATTGAGCGCTCTAGGCTACACAGCATAGCTGAGAGATGCTTTTTATAAGACAAGGAAGGAACAGTTGTAGACGAGGGACAACAGACAACAAAGCTTAGCCAAAACAACAGTGCAACTTAATGCCAATGATTGCCAAACTAGCAGATTTCACTGCCCTTCCTTAGGTTGGCACTCAACTCTCCACTGAGAAGTACCCTACACATCATCTTCTGTTTTCACGTAATTTTGCTCTAAAAGTAAACCTCCTAAATAGGAAGGATGAACCAAATGATTCTTAAGTGGTAACATCAACTGCAGCTGACATGTTGCCATGGTAGCTCAATGGTTAAAAGAAACTGGATGGAGACCGGGTCTGTGTTCAAATCCTGGCTATGACATTGAATTTTTTGGTCTGACACTACCTAACCAAACCTTAGGCTACACACAGCTAGTGTGGAAGAACAATTTCCATCAATTAACCTAATAATGAAAATAAAAGTGAATCAAGAAGATACTGACACATTGCTTCACTCACATAGCTTTTCACAGGACATGTTTCAAGAGCTGTTGCTCACATCATCAGTTGAGTCTCGATTCAGCCCAACTGTGCAACACAATGTTCTGAGTCGAGACTCAGCTGATGGGAGCAACAGCTCTTATACATGTCCTGTGTAAAACAATGAGTGAAGCAATATGTCAATATCTTCTCAATTTACTTTTATTTGAACTTGTGCTTCACTGTCTCTATGCTTCTTTCAATTTTTATACTATGAATCTAATAGTGATTTAACTATGAAGCCTGGGACTCAAGTACTTAAAGCATAAGAAGTCGTCATAAACTGTGCATATCTCATTGTATATGAGAAAATCTGTGGCTTACCAGAAAAATATGAGTCAGTTGGAGAAAATTTAATGTCATGCTGGCATGTTGAAATGTTAGGATTAGGATTTCATTGCGGAGGGGATTCGGTATGTAGGCCACTATGCTGGGCCCATTGTTCCTATGCTCCCAAGTGGGGGTAACTCCGGGAGAAATGATGAGGTGAATTAGACAGAGGGTGGCTGACCCAAGGAGCCTTGATAGTACAAAGGGCAGGGTTCCTACACTTTACTTGGATGGAGACTTCCCCCGACAGGCCAAGACAACAAACTTGCTACCCTACTTCGGGACGGCAACGAGCGCAGCAGCCGAGCCCTAAAGGTCCCAGGAAGAAATCTGAGCCCCAAAAGTCCCAGCAGAGAAGCGGAAACTGGCAACCAATCTACCGGAGGAGGAAGTAGTTTTCCTCAGAGCATATCATCCTGCCATGCACCACCAAGACATCCGCTGACACTTCTACCCTGAAAGAGACCACCAGATGAGAGATGATATGAAATGAAAATGGAGATGAAATGGAGGGACAGGAAATTCGGGGGATGTAATTAACCTACCCAGTATTCGCATAGCAACCCAGGAAACCCCCGAAAAAACCCATGGGTCAGGTAGGTTGACCATGGGAATAGAATCCGGGACTCCTGAATGCGGGCCACAGACGAAATCGCCTGAGTCATCCCACTCAGTTATGTTGCATGTTACTCAATGGTTAAGAGCAACCAGACGGAGACCGGGAGAACGTGGTTGATATTCCTGCAATGTCATTGAATTTTTCAGTGTGCCCCTTACCTATCCAATACTTGAATAACAAAGGAAGGCAATTTCAACATCATGCTTGATGTACACACATGAGTAGCATATTTTGCTTTTTAAGAATTTATGTTATGTGTATTACAAATAACTGTAAGCAACAAATAGTGTAACATTTACTGCAAACTTCCTGTCATCCACATTACTGGCATAGCAACCAGCAAAACCCAACCCGCTAAGAATTGTTCACTCTGTATGGAGAAAAGGAATAAGATAAATGGTCAATAAAGGTTATTAAGACCAAAGAAGAATTCAGAAATAATAATTGATATAAAAGGTATGAAATAGGTAGAATAAGAATTATAAGGATAAAATATTCAAATTAAGAACAGAATCAGGATTATACACAAACCAGAATGTTATGCATATAAGATCTATTAACATCACAAACTATTTGAAAAAACTATCTGTAGTTTCAATTAATTTTTATGTCACTGTTACCAAATTCCTCCAATCATGCATAATCAAGAACTATGTTTTGCCTACTCTTACTACAAATACGAGGGACGTTCAATAATTCAACACATTTTTTTAATCCGCCAATTCTGGTTGAGAAAAATTTAAATTTTGTGTAGGACACCTACAGACTACCCACTTGACCTCATATAGTTTCATTAATTTCTGATAGCTTGCAGTGCTGTAACTAGCCTTCAAAATGGCATCTGTAATGGAGGTGCTTTCCAGAGAGCAGTTAACGAGTTTCTTTTGGGGGAAAATCAGAGCATCACAGGTATTCATAGCCGATAGTAGAATATCTACACAAACTAGGTCAGATCATAATGAGGTATTTCACGCTATAGCACATGTTTTTCTGAAGTCCAATATCCCCTGTGTTCATGTTGATTTATTGAGCTAGTTGTAATAAGTGCTATAAAAACAGTAAGACCCACTTTAGTTACTGGAATAATAACAGATTATGCTGCCTGTTTTAGAAGTAGAGATTTTAGTGTGCCTCTGCCAGACTATTTCCCCATCAACTTTCAGTTCTCTCCCTCTGCATTAGAAAAAGCCTGAGAAAGTATTTATTTTTAATAACAATATATAAAGGAATGGAATTTTGGAGAGAAAATGTTCTAGGCTTAAGTTTAGGGTATTTCTCTAGCATTTCCCAGTTATGACTAGGAAAACCTAGAAACATGTCAAAGACTGTCCTGGCAGGATTTGATGTGTGGAGCTTCCATTCATAGGCAACTTCAGCTACCATGTCAGTCTACAGAGAATTCATATTAAAATAAAAATTAAGAAAAAATGAGGAGTCTTACCTTTATCTGTGTCTCTGCTCTCTTTGCGGCTTGTCTTTGTGGACGACTATGTTTGTTGTATTCTACTTTTGTTTCTGCTCCAATATATGCTGGATCCTTAGAACTTTTATTAGAACCTCTGGACCTGCCTGATTTTGTAGTCGGAGTGTGTACTACAACATCTGGCTTTTCTACTTTACTTGGAGACTGTGCTTCTACCTCTTTCTGAGGAGCAGGGGTGTCATTTTTGGCCTCTTTATTACCACTGCGCGGCACGTCATCAGGTATAATACATACATCCTCATCCTTATCATTAGCAGTTTCACCTGTCTTTCCAGCAGTTTGCTTGGAAGTATCATTAGAGTTACCAACCAAAGTTTCTTTGTCCTTGCTAGCATTCATAGTTACAGCTTTCTCTTTATTTGCATCTTCTTCCTCAGCTTTCTTTGCTTTGTCATCCTTTTCTTTGGTTGCAGTTTCCTTGACATCATCGTCATCAACAACCACGCATACATTATCTGATGTGTCCTGAACTTCATCTGCTCCTTTTTCTTCTGTGTTTTCCCTAGAACTGCTTCTTGTATCTTCTGTTGAATTAACACTATCTCTGCTTTCCACATTATTTTGCTCTACATCATCAGTAGTCTGGTCAATTTTTTCACTATTTTGTGTTGCTTCACCTTCATTATATTCTCTTACACTACCGTCAACTGACTGTTCTGCATCTTTGCATTGTTTTTCATTTTCTTTTCCATTATCATTTCTATCACTATCTCTGGCTTCCTCATCCTGTTTAGCACTTTGCCTTGAGTCTTCCTCCATATGCCTTGGCTCATCATCTTCAGTAGCAACGTCTTTTGCCACTTCATTTTCTTTTATTCTATCTTCAGTCTCATCATGTTTAGCACTGTCTTCAATGGACTCTCCTACTTCCATCTGCTCCTCCTGATTGTTTTGGTTTTCATGCATTACACCAATAGGGTCCTCATCATCTACACTCGCTACTTCCATAGACTCTTCACCAGCACCTTGTTGTACATCAACTTTTGCCACACTTACATCCATGGTATCCCCTCCTGCATTTTCAACTTGCATATCTTGATCCATTGATTGTTCCTCATCCTCCATGCAGTGACCTTGCTCTGCTCCTGATTGAACACCTTCCATTGAATCTCCTAACTCACTCACATTCATACTAGTTTCATCTATACCAGGGTTGGCATTAATGTCAGTGGGATTTTCTGAAACTTCATCATCCTGACTATTATTTCCTTCTAAACCTTCAATTTGGGGATTTTCAGATACTTTCTTGTTCTTCTCAACTCCAAATGTTTCTACTTTACTATTTTCGTCACATTTTGATGCTGTATTACTGAGTTCTTCCACATCCATGTTTGAGCTTTCTTCAGCACCATTTGTAGTACCTATAACATTTTCTCCTGTCTCATCTTCGCAACTTCTTTCCTGGTTTCCAGAAGGAGAACTATTTGTTGGACTTTCAATGTGGGGCTCATTTTCACACCCTTTTGGTCCTTCAGCTTCTAACTGTCCCTTACTTGTTTCCTCAGATAATTTCACTTCACTACTATGTGATTCAGCATCAGTCACATTGTCATTGTTTTCATAAACATTGTTTGTTTTCCCCTTATCACTGTCAGATTCTACCCCTGTATCTACACTGCTAACCGATTTAACAAAATCTGTTTCTATTGTTGCTGATGAACTGTCTTGACTATTATCTGCTGTTTTGGACACACTGGGTAAAGTTTCAAGTTGTTCAGCATTTATATCCATGATGCTTCAGGAGTGGCCACATATCTGAAAAACAAAATTAATTAAATTTAAATATGCATACAAAAATAAAAACAACATATTGGTAAATATACACAAGCTCACCTGAAAAAAATAAATTAAATGCAGTATATTTTTAGCACTTTTAGTTGCAAAAAATGCATTACTTTTGCCAAAATTAACTAAACAAAATTATGTACTATAGGTTAACATCAGTTAGCATACATATATTAACCCAACACAAAATTATAGTGGCCTAAGACCTGAAGACCTGCAATAGCCTAAATAAACACAGTTAAAAACAAACAAGCTTTAGTACTTTAAAACTAGACATGAACTAAAAACATTACATAACAGATACTTCAAAAACATACAATTGGAAAAAATGTTTCTACAACTCTTTTATTTAGGACAATTTAATGTGTATAAACACAAATACAAATTATTTGTATGGTCGCAAGGCACTTGTTATTTGGCGAAAGAGAGAGAAGCGGGGAGTGAAAGAGACAGATAGTGCCCAAGCCACGCTCGCACGCACACTAGCGCTGGGAGAGATGGGGCAGGAGAGAAAGAGCCAAAGAGATCCCTGGACAGTTCACCCTCCTTCACCTGCCGCCTCGAAAGATCGTGTGACTTCGTCAACTTTCAAGAAACAGCGGCTCGTGTATAAATGCAGCTGAGCTGGAGCTGCGAGTGAGTGAGTCAGTCGTGCAGCAAAGTTGCAAGTGAGTGAATGCAGTTATCTATGGTCATGTGGCAGACGGCCTCGAAGATTGCGTTCGTGTGTGATATGTCATTCTGCTGATATCAAAGTTGTACAAGTGTCTTTCTATGGAAATAAAGAGCATTTTGAATTTCTGCACACTTGACTTTTAATTTTACAAACCCACAAAGTCACAGTGTGCAATAATGAGGCATATGTTTGTATGTTATATTTTTGTTTTAGAAATTGGATAGCAAATGCAAATTAGGTTTCAGTTTTATTGTATTTATTTATTGTCATTTTAACTTACATTGCAACTTTACGGTAACATTGCTTTATGTGTTACAGTTTGCATTAGATTTGTTAAATTACTTCAGCAATGCTACAAAATATAAAATATACAATGTTCATGACCTGAAGAAAGAAAGCAGTCTGTAGGCATCATTCACATTACACACTTATGCCCGATTTCACCAACAGATGTTAAAATCGACGTTAACAAAAGTAACGTAACAATTGTCACAGCGCTAAAACTAATGTTAAATTTCTTGCATTTAACCAACCTGTTTTCTTAAATGTTAACAAACCTGTGTTAACGCCAAGAAACTTGTAAATATCACAGCTACAGAAGGCTATGGATGATTTTCTGAACATACTCCGATGCATTTTTGTTTTCATTTTCGTCTGCACAAATGGCGGATGAACAAAATCATAAATAAAGCCGTGAGACAAATTTCTCATCAACGGAGAAAGAATTGTTAATTGAAATGGTGACAAAGTGTAAGGATACCGTGGAAAATAAGAGGACGGATGTGGTGAATGTAAAAGAGAAAGATGTCGCGGGGAAAATATTGGAAACGAATTTAATTCAAATGCATGTATCACTACTACAAGCACCAAACAACTTGTCAGTAGTACGTAAATTTAAAACGAAGTGCGAAGAACAAGTGCCTTAAACGTTTCAAGACGGGAGGTGAACAATGTATTATCCATATAATTCAGTGAATTATAAAATCGCAAAGTTATTAATACTTGAAGCAAAGGCGAGATCGGCATATTCCTTTCGATGTATATTCTAACTCATTATTACGTAAATTTAAAACGAGGTGCGAAGAAGGACAAGTGACTTGAACGTTTCAAGACGGCAGGTGGACAGTGTATTATCCATATAATTCAGTGAGTTATAAAATCGCATGGTTACTAATACTTGAAGCTAAGGCGAGATAGTCATATTCCTTTTGATGCATGTTCTAACTCAGTATTAGTAAATTTAAAACGAGGAGCGAAGAAGGGCAAGTGACTTGAACGTTTCAAGACGGGAGGTGGACAATGTATTATTCACATAATTCAGTGAATTATAAAATCGCAAAGTTATTAATACTTGAAGCAAAGGCGATATCGCCATATTGCTTTCGATGCATGTTCTAACCTCTCTTGTACTTTCGCAGTAACCTTCACAGCAACATGTTTCGACAGTCTGTACCTCCGTAAAACAGTTTTCTTCGGATAGTTCCTCAAAATCATTTCTCCTCATAGGCCGTACTCTATTATGAATGCCATTTAGACGGTCTTAAATATAGCAAATCGACATTAACAGCTGAGTTCATGCTCGCCATCTTGACTATTTACAATTGTTAAGGACTTAACATTAGAAATTCGGCGTGTTAGTTTAACATGAGATTTAACACTTGTTGGTGAAATACAATTTTTGTTTTAACTATTGCTAAACTCGTGTTAAGTCTTAACATTTGTTGGTGAAATCTGACATTAATCAAGTTTGTTATTCTGACCGGATTTAGAAAAGGGAAGTGAACAGTGGACAACATGATGGTTATCAAAACACTAGTTCACAAATATTTACAGGTGAAAAGAGGAAGGATATATGCTATATTTATAGATTTTGAGAGGGCATATGATAAAACACTAAAACTAAAATAATAGTGTTTAAAAAAGGAAATAAATTGAAGAAGTTTGAAAAGTGGGTTACAGGAGGCACAGAAATTCAAGTTGTGCAGGATTACATTTGGGGATTAAACTAAGCAGGAAAGGAGACAGGTAGTTACAGAAGAAGCGGGCTCTAGCTAAGGGGAGGTCAGCTCTGAGTTTACTGAGAAAATGCTTATATATATCACCAATGATGAAAGTATCCTGGTTTGAAAGGCTATACTCAGCCTTAGCAGAGTCTAGGGAGGGGTATGGGGTGAAAATATGGGGTTTGAAAATGGATCTTGTATTAAGAGCATACTGTTAATTTATGCTGGGCTACCCTCGAATTCAGCAAATGTAAGTAGTACTTTTAGAAATGGCAAAAAAGTAGTGCAACAGGAATGATGGAAAGAGTAGTTAAGTACTGACTCAGGACAAGGCAGTTGCCAGAGGATAGCTTGATTAAGTGCGGTCTCAGGTTTCAAGAAAAGCATCTCAGTCAGGGAACTGGTAGAAAAGAGTAAAAGCACAGTTGGAAAAGTGTGGATTAGGTGATATATGACTGCATAGACATAGCTTAGCATGGGGAGTATGGAAGGTAGTTAGATCTAGATTTGAGGATATGGATTGTCAAACTATGTGAGCAGCGATGAAAGAGAAGCGGTCACTGGTTCTTTTAAGGATGTTTGGAACAGAATCAAGGACAGAAAAGTATTTAGAAATCTCTAATAAAATGAAAAGAGAAGCAATAGTACGATATGATACAGATTAGGGCAGTTGTGTTAATGAGGGGAAACAGGGTGGTTACCTTTTCCCCCTCCTAGTTAACTTTTGTAGGTGTGTAATAGATACTGGGGTGAGGAAGAGCGTGCGGAAGATTCAGTGGCGGTTTGTTAAAATATTTACTCATTTTTTATGTGCATAATATGTATTGAATACCACTGTGAATTATACTTTTATAGCTACATGTTAATAATTATTAGTTCATAATTTAAGTGAAGTTCTTATTCATATTAGCTATTAATTTGTCGATGTCAGGACATGTCGAGACATGTTGACTATCCGCCGCTTACTTGTATTTGCTTTAAAACACAAAGGGGTGTAGATGTACCATAATAGCCAATGCCAGTCAGCTGTTCTGCTGCACCTCTGCACAACTAAGCGAAAACTGAAGGGGAAAAGGAGGGGAGTCACCCTCAGCTACACTCGATGGCACATCTGGATTAGGGGTTTGGAAACTGAGAGGTCTAAGGGGTAGTGTACTGGAAGGTACTGTCTGATTTATGGGAACAAAGAGGATGGAGAGCATATATTATGGGAATGTAGAGGTACATATGCATGGAGGAAAAAATTGATTAAGGTAAAGTGGCTGAGAAATAAAAGTATTTTAACCATAAAGAAAATGTTTTCTGATCAAAGTCAGATTAGACAGAAGAATTTCTATGGAAGGTGAGATCCAAGATGTTATGAGTAAGAGTCGACACTGTAAATTTTATATTATATGATGTATTAGAAAAAAGGATTGTGAAGGACTGGTAGCATTTTAGACATCTACTGGACAAGTGAGTAGAGCCAATTCCAGTAGATGCAATTTATGTAGTAACTTGGCACTAAAAGTAAATAAATAAATTATTCTGGCCTTATCTTTTTGATTACCTTATTGATCATGAGGTGTGAACATTCTCTCTCTCTTAAATTAATGTCCTCCAATGTAACTCATATCGGACAATGAATGAAATAGCTGAAATGATGCTCAAATAAGCTCAGAATCCAACATATGTGATAAGGGCGCTAGCTAAATACGCAATATGGATTTCTTAAAAGCAGGGTATTTTGGCTATGTATCTACTTTTGCAGATCTTCCAACAACCATACTAAGGTGTTCAAATTACACAAAAAAGAGTAATCAAACAAGTGAACCAATGTACTCCAAATAAACCACATTTTTCAGATCTAAAAATTCTACCCTTATCGTGTATTTATATCTTAAAAACAGTGTCATTCATACACAAAAAAAGCATCTTTAAGCTTAACAATGGATACCATTCATACAATACACAAATAGCAATATCAATCCATCTCCAACGTAGATTGACAAAAAGTTTGAACTCAGTTTCCCATAAAGGTGTTAACTCATATCATAAAATTTCTGAAACTATCACAGTTCCACAGAGCAATGCATTTAAAAATAAACTTAAAAACTCTCTCTTAATATATATGTTTTATTCAATTAATGAATTCATGAATAATTTGATTACACTTTGTACTACATCACTTGTTTATTTAGAATTAGAAACTGGTATATAAGTCAGTCATCCATCACAGTTTTTTGACCTCTGAACTTTGTTTCATGGATCCTGTTCATCTGGGAGATGTCCATCTCAACAATAAATTTGACAACAACCTCCAAGACCAAGATTGTACTCCACATCACCTATATTTTAGTACCTAGTAGTATTGTCTCGCTGCTGGAACGGTTACCATGGATTTATCTTTGTTAACAGAAACCTCTTAGATAACGCACTGATTATTCTTGTAAGAGTGAGAGGAGTATTGACACGCCTCCTGGTAGTGCGCTAAGCACCAATGAACGCATCACTTCAGCCAATGGAATTCGTAGGAATCACAAATGACAGATATATGTTCACTCCACGTGGTGTAATCAGTGCATTATCTGAGAGGTGTCTATTACCAAAGATAAATCAATGGTAACCATTTGAACAGCACAACTATACATATATTTAAGTAATCACCTCAGTTACAAATATAATGTATTGGTTTGTTTCATAAATTCGTTCGATTCTTGTTACGTGTTTAAGACAAAGAACGCCTGCACTGTATGCCCATATCACAACTACGGCAACGAAGTTGCCTAATTATCTAGGGGTAATCTGTTTACATATGCAAGGTCATCGAAAGTAAACAAGGCAATGAACTTTTCAAAACAAACTTTATTTTGTGCAGTATGCACCATTATTATCAATAACATATCTCCATTTCTCAGGAAGCTTATCAGTTCCATTTTTCCAAAATCTTGCAGTTTTCTAGTTGACGAACTCTTCTGCGGCGAGTCTGCAATCCTCCAAGGAAGTAAGGCGTTTGCCATTAAGGAAGTTTTGCAGGGATCGGAATAAATGATAGATGGGGCAATGTCTGGAGAATAAGGCGGGTGAGATCACACATCCCAGTCAAAATCCCGTAATTTCTGACGAGTTACCATAGAAGTGTGTGGTTTGGCATTGTCTTGATGAAAGACGACTCCACTATTAGATGCTAATTCTGGCCTTTTCTCTCCTAGGGCAACCTTCAGACGATCCAAGTGAACAGTATTTCTCTGAATTGATGGTCACCCCAGGAGGAAGAAATTCGTAATAAATAATTCCTTTCCAGTCCCACCAAATGCACAGCATAATCTTCTCAGGATGAAGCCCTGGTTTAGGAATTGAGAGTGGTGGTTCCCCTTTCTTACGCCATGACTTTCTCTTTCGGATGTTGTTGTACACAATCCACTTTTCGTCTCCTGTAACCAGCTGTTAAAGAAAAGGGGCAGTTTCATTGCGTCTTATCAATGCGTCACAGATGGAAATGCCTGAACTAAATTTTGTTCACTCAGTTCGTGCGGAACCCATACATCCCTAAGATTTACGTAACCAAGTTTCTTTAGGTGCCTGGCTACAGTTGCATGAGATAAGTTTAGCTCCTGACCTACCTCCCGAGTTGTTACTCTGGGGTTGTTCGTAATCATGTCCTTTATCCTTTCCTCATCCGTAACCACAGGTTATCCAAAACGAGGTTTGTCTTACACAGAGAAGTTCCCAGCTTGAAATCGAGTAAACCATTTTTGACATGCCCGATTCGTCACTGCATCTTCTCCGTAAACAGCACAAATTTTCCGTTGAGTTTGTGAGGCGGTTTTACCTTTACGGTAATAAAACAACATTAAATGTCGAAAATGTTCCTTCTTGCCTTCCATATTAACATTCACAAATTACAACTCCACACTGTTGCATCCACAAACTCGCACTGAAGTTTGGTTACCAATTCTTACATAAGTTGACCTATTTACCTTTGGCCGTGAGGTCGCTGTGGTTTGTGTTCATAGCATTCTTTTCAATTATTGTATTTGTAAACAAACCCCATATTGTTAGGCAACTTCTTTGACGTAAAAGTAATGGGGGCATGCAGTGTTCTCAGGAGTTCTTAGTCGTAAACACGTAACAAGAATCGAACAAATTTATGAGACAACCCCATATATAGAAATCTAATGCAATTGTATACCTGACTGAGGTTTCTTCCGAGTTTTCCCTCAGTCATTAAGGCAAATGCTGTGTATCTGTGTTTCCCCTCCATGCAACCATGCTATTTCTTAACATGTATATTCTTAAATATTAAAAGCAGAAGCATTATTAACAGTGAAGTATTCTCATTTTTGAGTTTGACTTATGAGTCACTATGTTTACACTCAAACTTCACTTACTTGTTGTATGATTGAAACGTTTTCAAGATCATTCGATCTCATCCTGGTGTTAGGGGCACTAAGTTTTAATACTTCATTTAACGCCGGGATTTTAAAATTTATAACTTTATCACCGTTTTTGGTTATGAAAATTTTTTCCCAAATATCCAATTCTATGGATGTACTTAAAGATTTTAACAGTTTAATGTTATGGCCAATGTTGTGGTTTTCTGTCCAAAAATGGTGTGACACTGCAGATTTTTCTGTTTGTTTCAACTTTACATTCCTCTGGTGTTCTTATATACTATAAATATGGTAAGCATTTTTTTTTTTTTTTTTTTTTTTTTTTTTTTTTTTTTTTTACAAAGCACATATTCTGATGAATTTTGTTGGTGAATAAATCTGAATATAGAGCTTAGAATTACCCAACACTCATATTTCAGGATAAGAGAAGACATTGGAAAAAACCTTATAAAGACAAATAGCACTGACCAAGATTCGAACTTGGGAACCCTAAACATTCTCTGGTGTCTATAATGCAACAAAAGCAATTTGTAAATATATGATATATAAATACATAAAATATGAAGCTATTAACAGTGAAGCAAACAAATATATATACAAATATAATAATTTGTAACTTAAAACTTCACTTATAAGAAATGATGCAGACTAATAAATCAGCCATAGCAGATCATTTCTGGTCATTTAACCATGAAATAAATCCAAAAGTTAAATTTTTAAAACAATTAAATGGTCCGATAGACTTAATGGTTTGGGGAAAGATATTTATTTTAAAAATTAAACATCGCGTAATGAATTTTGAAATACCAGCAGTTGATTCTGTTTTTCAATGTGTTTCATTTTCAGATTTTAGTAGTACTAACAAGAACATACAGACATCTAGCAATTGTAACGTTGACAAGTTTGTTTGTGATTCTGGCTGACGATGTGGAAGAATTTTCACGAAATCGCGATCCTGTTCAATATATAAGAAAAGTTTCCTTTCTTATAAGATAAGTGAAGTTTTAAGTTACAAATTATTATATTTGTATATATGATATATAATTTATAATAGAATAAATGAAAAATTATCCAGATAAACAATGGCATGAGTAAAAGATTAATTCAAATCTATGTATTTGTGAAAGGCTATTAGAAAATATTATTTATTGTCACTTCGAAATATTTATGCACATGATTCTTTATTTTGGGCTTTCCCCCTTTTTGTAGGCATTAACGAGTATGCAAAAAAAAAAAAAAATATTTGTTTTAAGAATCCACTCTCTACTCATTGTACTCCAGAAACCCAGCAAGAATCAAAGAAGGCAAAGATACTCCTCAGCTAACTTAAAAAAATGGCAAGATTTTTTTGGGATGCAATTGGCTTCTTGGAAAATGGAAAATGGTTTACTAGATAATACTACAGTATGTTATTGATAAAATTCAACAAGAAATTGGAGACTTGACCCACTGGAAAAGAAACTGTTGTTTGACAGCAATGCACATCGTCCTTTGGAACATATTGGTGTAAACATATACGTTGGGTTTTTTATACTTTGTATTTTATTGTTAGATCTCACACACACATTAACACTAATTCATATTTCCAGACACTGGGGAAGATGGGGGATCGAACTCAGGACTTCTTGTACAGCAGACAAGGTGCTCTACGGGCTGAGCTACGGGACCATCCTTGTTAATATTGTTGCCACCAAACTGGATGAAGTATATTATGAATTGCTGCCACATACCCAAATTCATCCAACCTGGCTCCCTGCCTATTGTTTTTGCTCTCAAATGCCAAGAAATGACTCGCAAGAACAAAATCTGTGGAGATCATCTTCGAAACAGGGTTATTTTGCACAGGTGACAGTTCCTATTTCTTAGAGAGGTTAAAACTGGCAGAGATGTTGGAAAAAGTATATATCCCTAAAAAGGGATTATTGAAAAATAAATAATTTGTGATTGAAAAAATTAGTTTCTATTTATTCCTAACAGACGCTCTTACTGAACTGCCACCTTTTCTACATATCCTAAAAAAATAAAAATAAAATAAAGAGACAAGAGAAGAGAGACCTAAAATTTACTTCAAATCAGTTCTTTATTGCATATCT
Source organism: Mantis religiosa (assembly GCA_030765055.1). Taxonomy (NCBI): domain Eukaryota; kingdom Metazoa; phylum Arthropoda; class Insecta; order Mantodea; family Mantidae; genus Mantis; species Mantis religiosa. Next base: position 55,924,112 of record CM060957.1, read on the forward strand.
AGAGCATATTATCTCTCTCATTTGCAAAAATTGTTTGTGTTGTAATCAATCTATGGCTCACACAATTCCAGAGAAATTACAATTTTTCTGGACAGTAAAAATATTCCTCTGAAAGAAACAAAGACAGAGACAAGTAAAAGAGGAAGGGAAGGGATTAAAAACAAAGAACAAAAGGAATGAAAAGACAAAACTGTATGCAATTGAAGTTAATCAAGATAAAAATTCTGAACCTCCTAAAATGGAGATAAGAGATCTGCTTAGTCTTTGCTGCAATAGACCAATGGACAGCTTGTTAACAGAAATTATATTTCTTCTTCTCATGATATAGGACACAGTCCTGTACATTTATGGTCCTCTGTTCCTTATGCCATTTTAGGCGTCAGCTGAGGGAGCCGAAACTATGGATCAGAGAGAGAAATCCAGGGATGGGTGTTCAGCGCAGACCTCGGAATGAGAGTGAGAGAAGTAGATGAACAGAATGAGTGCAAAGTGGATGAAAGAAAAGATGATAATGGAGCAATTGGTGGAATGATGGCAGGGGAAACCGGAGGCCCAGTAGAAATCCTGCCCCAGTGCAGAGTTGTCCACCACAAATCTCACTTTGCAGTCGCCTGGCATCGAATCCATATCATCTTGGTGAGAGTCAAGCGTACTAACCACTTGGCCATGGCACAGTCTAAATTATATTAGAATATTGTAAATTAAAAAGGATCTAAAGGTCAAAATAAAAGAAATAGGGGTTTTCAGTTGGAAGAGATTATCCTCCAAAACCAAGTAACTGTAAAGGATTTGTATCCAATAGATTGGAGTAAGTAGTACTGAGCGGGATGGTTCAAGCAAGTTTCGTCTTATTTGGGAGGCTCACAGTCAGGAGGCGTGGGTTCAATTTCCATAGCTGACCTACCTGACCCAAGGGTTTTATCGGGGGTTCTCCCAGGCCATCAGGCAAATGCTGGGTAGGATAATCACATCCCTTGAATTTTCTGTCCCTCCATTTCATCTCCATTATCGTTTCACATCTCTCATCCAGTGGTCTCTTTCACGGTAGAAGTGTTGGTGGGTGTCTCGACACCTTGGATCGGCCATGCTCTACCTCATCTCGCCTCATCCTTCCTCCTGGATATACCTCATTTAGGGCTTAGGTACAGCAAACCACAGGTTTTGTACCAAATCCCCTCCATAGTAATCCAAAGTAATTTTTAAGGCAAGCAAAAGATAGAGCTGGTTCAACAATTGTACATGCAATGATAAAGGGTCTATGTACACTTTTCTCCACCAGAAAGGAATTCTCTACTGCCATTAGATAACTCTGTAGACATGTCTGTTCTTAATATTAGTGCCAAAAAAGAAGGGATCCAAATATGTTTTAAAATGAAAGAGTAAGGAACAGCGGGAAAACATATAATTATAAGAATGTATATGTGGCTGAAGAAAACTTACATAACCACAGAGGTATTGTATTTACAATCACTGATATTCAATGAAAAATATTACTCATGACAATTGGCTTTATTTATGTGCTCACCTAAGCTATGATACAGAGGATGCATATATATATAGGTTCTATAATGTAAGAAACAGTCTCTAAAAACCAAAAAATAAGCTTTAAGAATAATATTCTTTAAAAACATGTTTGAAATTGGGAATTCTGCTTTTAGAATTTAATCATTTAAAACACTCCCTCTCCGATACATCCACTACTACTAGAATTACAAGAAGCACAAATATCTAAGGTAGTTATATATGAATTTAAGCAATGAAATATGAAAAAGTTTTGAACATAAAATTAAGTACACAAGTCAAACAAAATTACCAGATTTTACAAATCTTTGACCATTAATGACCATAATTATTAGCTTTACAATAAATTACTAATAATTTTTCTAGATTTTCAACCACAAGCAATGCCATTTGTCACTCAACACTAATTTGTAAGCAGAAAATGAATGCTCCACATCCACCGAAGTAACAGGTGCGTACTTTCAACTTCGACACTAGATGGACAGGATGTTACACAGTACATCCGTGCCCTTATATGAAAGTTCATATAAGGGCAATCCTCAGACTGATCATGAAAGTTACATGTATAGTCTAGTTAAAAATGAATATACACAAAACACATTTTGGAATACAAAACATGGTTTTGGAAAAAGAATGGATAGTTTTAGAAAAAGAATGGATGTTTTAATCTAACAGAGATTAAATGTGCATAATAGGTAAAACTACCCTTTATTGTCAAAATAGGCATTTTTAGGTGCTATTAGAACTGTTAATGTTAGGTGTGGTTTCGTGTGAAACGTGTATTGGAACACCACAGTGAAGCGAAATAATTATTAATTTATAGATGAGTCGTATTTATTACACATCGGCTTTACTTATGACTCATCTATAAATAGTGTATTTGCAAGCTTTTATGAAGTTATCGTTTAAGGGTTAAAGAAGTCTACTAATGAATAAATGAACTGTCAAAAGTTTTCACTGACTGAAGCTATAACTAACCTATTATAAACTAATGTTTTAACTAAACCACAGGGTAAATCTTTGCAGTCTTGCCACCATAGAGTACTAAATGTACAACTATTTGATTATATTGGGAATTGCGCCTTGAGAGGTGAAGGCAGAGAGACTGCTAGCACAACTTAATATTGTTAGTGCGGACAATTGTTCTTGGGTCCGCAAAATGCAGGCTGTGATTTACCATTAGGTGAACTGCAAATCCCTCAGCCATTACGTTGTATCCAAACCAGCAGTCAGTATGGATTGTGTTGGCAAACACCACATTATCCTCAATTAAAGTAAAGAGAATGGCACTATCTCTTCAATTATTGGGGCATAACATCATCCATACACTGTTAGTGACCACACTGATCAGCTTGAGAATCCAGTTTCCTTCTATGATGCAGCTATGATGATATTTTCTCCTTCCAATTTTACATTTGTTGATTGTACAACATAGCCGGCATTGCTTATTTTGCCCCTGTTATTGTATTTGTTGTCTAATAAGGATATGCACACCTCCCAACAATAGCAAAACCAATCAAATATTGCTCTGTGTCATATACTTGTGTCTCCAATGGAACAGTGGATAACAGTTGTTCGTAAGAGAATGCGTGGGCACAGCTAAGAGAAACTAGGAGTACTTGGGCAGGTAGTAAGCTGGAGTTCTCGAACTAAATACCCTTTGCATGTACTCTGAGAACTGCTCATAACCTCGCCTACAAAAAAATATCTCAAATCTCTGATCCCATTCCCTGAGGGGGGTGAAACCTGGCATCACACTCCTGACATAACATAAGCATTCTTAGTAAACTTTTGTAATAAAGGAACTGCATGCATTGTTAATCATTCTAACACAATGGTGCAAAATCAACAATAATAATGAAGCTAGCCATAGCAGTGAAACACAACTTTCCCTTACAAAGTTTATTTACTGAATGGTGAGGACCGAACGGCATATTCATTTTCATTATAAACTGTAAAAGTAGGTAATTTCTAACAATGGCATGTATGATACACATACGTATAGTTTTTAATACTGACTGCAACACACATCTGGGGCATTGATGCCGAGGTTGGCAGCAAATGGTAATGCAAGTGTCACCTGCACTGCTATTCATGGCAATCTCCTTTTGTAAACTTTTTTTTTGGTAAATATAAAGTCACTTATGCATGATAGAAGGAATTTAGTAACAGTGACATCAAAAGTAATTGGAAAAACTATTTGTAGTCTTTTTTTACACTTTGTCACTTACATTTTTATATTATTGATGGACTAGTTTCGGAAGCCGTTTCCTCCATTTTCAACCTCTTTCCAAGATAGTTTGACAAATTAGTTCATAGTTCCACCATCAGAGACAAGAGAGCAGACAACAGACATACAATGTACAATTCCTGTACAATGGGTATGTGAGTTTTAGACATGAATGTTTCTTTGATTGGCAATGCTTCAACTGCCTAGGCGATGCAGTACTGTCCAAGATAAGACTTATATGCAGATAACTGTGGGAAAGCTTCATGGTTATTCATTTGCTTAGGTTCCCAGGTTTTTTTTTTTTCTTTTTTTTTTCTTTTGGGAGGAGGGGAGCGGTTTAAGCAGTAGTGATGCATCTCCTATAACCTTTCATATTCAAATTCCATCTTCTTCTTGCATTCTGCTTTAATAAATGAGAATTTGCGAAGAATTACAGCAGTATAACTATTATACTATTTAAGCACATTGATCGCCCAATGTATGTTCAAGTGTCTTCCAAATGTTTATGCGGATATATGGTTGACAGAATTATTTGAAGGATCTTTGCAATAGATTTTAAGGAACCAATGCAGATGTGGCCTTCCTAACACTTATAAGTATGCATGCATGTATGTTCCAAAACAGAACCTGTTTAATGTCCCTGAACTTTGCTCAAGATTGGACCAAACAACAACTCATATTAAGATATTTTCAAAGTATTTCGCCAAAATCCAAAGTAAAGCACTCTGATCTATTCATTCAAATTTTCAAGGATTCTACCCATATACTAACACAGCTACATCAATGATGAGGACAGTTACTTGTTTAGAAACATAAAAATTAGGCAATGATCAACAGTATATGTAATAACCGACATACAAAACATTAAGATGAGTTTGAAGAAAGCAAAATTAAATTTCTTTTTCTTATTATATCACTTTTCATGGTAATTTGGCGATGATAAAACATGTTCTTTACAAACTCTAGCAAAACAATGTACAAACTATCCAACAATTACTATGTCTATATTCTAAGTTCCCAATATACTTAACCGACATTTAATATTGTCAAGTCTTCTTAAGCGCGGTTTTCCAACTTTGCGGTTCATATCCGGCCTCGACGACAGCGATAGTCTTGTCAATAGATTTATTGGCACATTATAAAACCTGCGGAGGAAACTTCGGAACACTGGAGGCCTCAATCATCCACGTAATTCACCGTCGTTAACAAAACGAAACATCTAATTTTGTTAAGACAACGAATATTATTTCATAATACGCGCGTTAAAAGCCACATTTGCAGTATTTGTCGATCGTGAACTCGCTACTTAGCTAATTTCAGCTTGTATATTATAACAACTCAGCCCAGAGTATATTTGCGCTTCGCGAGTCAGAGAAAGCGTTTAAATATTTTTGAAACGGAGTGTATGGCATCCCGCGCTTGAAGCTTTCATTATACACACTTTAAAATGAACAGTATTTTGGTAATGGTAATAAAAACACTCTTCTCCTACACATGACAAGAGTAACGATTTGATAATTTGCGGGAGGATAGAGTAGTATGGTCATTTGTTAAATATTTCTTTCGGATAAGTAAATTCATAACCATAAGAGTTAGGGCACGTCCGGCATTAGCAGTTTTCAGAACCTAATTTGAACCTGCAGCACAACATATATAATAGCTACAGTATAAACACATATGTTTGTACACTGTTTAATTCAAACTGCTCCACACAATACTTACATTTGCCGAAAATCCAAAAAGCACTATAGACTAAGTGTCGCCATAATATACCCAATATAACAAAACCCGCAACTTTTTATCCAAGAGATGGCGGCATCAGGACAAAGATACATACCAACCTCATTTATTATAATGCCAATTTCTAATAGCTGAAAACATCTTCATTGCAAGATGTATATTTTATATAGTACCAGAGTTAATCTCTCTTCTGAATAGCTACTAACTAAATTAAGGATACCCTAATTAAAATATGCCAATTAACGCAACTGTAACGTTCAAATCTAGTAATTTTCTAATGTTGGCATTATATTCCACAAGGTATAACTCACGTATAACCGGAGGAGATAAAAACTAAAATCGCTCCCCTCTAAGCAGTGTTATTGGACTGTTCCACGAAATATGTAAGAAACGGCAATTATGTTCATTCAAATGCAACACAAGAAATATTTTCTTATTAGATGTTCATGTAGTTCTTATACCATAAAGAAAGCGACCTAAACAAATTAAAAATTATGATGGCTTTACATACGAAATTAAGTATAATTCCAGATTGTGCAATAGTTTATGTTTTAAAACCTCCTTTGTTGAACTATAATTCTTTAACGGCACTGTGTAATACAGCGATTGCATCAACCAAAACTGTTTACTATAAAACTAGATTTTACAATCATATGACATTCATCTTTACTTTTATTTGGCTTCCACAAGCTAATCTTACAAAACTACATTTTCTATTTCCTTGTTAATTGATCACAATGTTTGTTTAAGGCCGTTCAACTACAAGGTCACCAGCACTCAAATTATTACAAAGGCCGGAGTTGAAAGTAAACTAAAAATAAAAATCCTGGCAACATTCACAAATGAAAGTCAATATACACAATTAATCATGAAAAAAAAAAGCCACAGATGAATTCAAAATAACAAACAAAAAAATAGAAAATCCAAACGGTATAAAATCTTGAATATCTATTTTATCAAATCCTAAGTTGAAAGTCTACCCTTAATAAAAATTCAAAATCCCTTATAATTAGTGTTTCATTGTACGCAGGGATCTCTGGAAGACCGATGAAGAGTTGCAGAGACTTGGAGATATGCTCTATAGAGAAACGCATCTTAGAACAAATGACGGACCGAGAAAGATCGCAACAGAATGGACAAACAGGGGAGTACGCCTTAAACAGACAGCTGTTCAAAAAATTGCAGTGACCAATACGCAAACGAGCTAGTCATCTTCTGCCGACGAAATACATGATTAGAAGTCAATCAGTTTATTGCAATTTTCTTCAAGGCTCTGAGCTAATTTTCGGGAAGTCAACCAATTTTCGCAAAAGTTCAATACAACCGCTCTCCACACGTCTAGTATTAAAAAGTACCAGCAGCAGGAGATATTGTGACACTGGTTTCCCTGTTTGCCGCCTTAGCTTAGGGTGACCATACGTACTGATTTCTACATTTCAAGCACTGCCCTGCCAGTTGCGGTGACACACGGAAAAATCAAATATTTTTTTAAAGAAATTTCCTGCCAAATATCCTTCTTTCATTTTAAATTATGAGTTTCAGTTTTAAAACACTATTTCTAAAGTTCACTTTATTTATTTATTTATTTATTTATTTATTTATTTATTTATTTATTTATTTATTTATTTATTTATTTATTTATTTATTTATTTATTTATTTATTTATTTATTTATTTATTTATTTATTTATTTATTTATTTATTTATTTATTTATTTATTTATTTACTTACTTACTTACTTACTTACTTACTTACTTACTTACTTACTTACTTACTTACTTACTTACTTACTTACTTACTTACTTACTTACTTACTTACTTACTTACTTACTTACTTACTTACTTACTTACTTACTTACTTACTTACTTACTTACTTACTTACTTACTTACTTACTTACTTACTTACTTACTTACTTACTTACTTACTTACTTACTTACTTACTTACTTACTTACTTACTTACTTACTTACTTACTTACTTACTTACTTACTTACTTACTTACTTACTTACTTACTTACTTACTTACTTACTTACTTACTTACTTACTTACTTACTTACTTACTTACTTACTTACTTACTTACTTACTTACTTACTTACTTACTTACTTACTTACTTACTTACTTACTTACTTACTTACTTACTTACTTACTTACTTACTTACTTACTTACTTACTTACTTACTTACTTACTTACTTACTTACTTACTTACTTACTTACTTACTTACTTACTTACTTACTTACTTACTTACTTACTTACTTACTTACTTACTTACTTACTTACTTACTTACTTACTTACTTACTTACTTACTTACTTACTTACTTACTTACTTACTTACTTACTT